>JAJOZX010003332.1:0-245000 GCA_023014485.1 Bathynomus jamesi
GGACAGATGACAAAATACTAATATAAGGTTAGTATACATTTAAACATTGTTTTTTATGTAAAAAATACAAATTTCAAGGGTGATCGGATACTTTTCGCGGGCACTGTATATCCAGCTAGGGTTTATTAGTTTGTCATATTTTTGTAACATATTCATAATTTATTTTTTGTGTTGAAAATTTGGCAACAAAGCAATAATCCTTTTCATTAAAGATGGCAACACTGCATTAGGTGTCATAGTTTTGTTTGTTATACAATTGGACTGTGGGCCTATGTTGGGCTTAGTAAATGTGTTTTTTGGGGAACTTAGCTGAGAGATATTTGGGAGCACCATCAACAACAGTTGCAAGCGAACCCATGTTCAGTATTGGAGGAAACTGCCAGTGCCGCTAGAAATCAGCTCTCTCCTGAACATACAGACCAGCTGCTATTTTTACATGAGAACTTAACCCTTGTGAAAAAATAACGAGGTATGTGAAGTGATAAAACAATAAAATATTGGAAATTTCATCCTCTAAATAGTCTTTTATTCATAATTTTGGAAAAATCGTATTTTTGAAATATCGGCCGATATTTTTAAAAATCGGCCAATACCAATATTTTTTAAAATCTACCGATATAACCGACACCGATACCGATATATCGGTACATCCCTAGTTATTAGGCGTCACTATAAAAAACTGAAGCCTTTATCAGTTTGACAGCACATAGAATTAATAGTAAATGTGAGCAAAAGCAGCATGTTTTAGCCACCAAAAATCTGCCAGATTCCTATATTTATGAAAAATTTTCAATTGCATTGACTTCTATATTGCAAGAATGGTCAATAAAGAACGATCGTGTGCATGCAGTTGTGCATGACAATGGCTATAATATTACTAAAGCTGTTAGCGTTCTCAAAATTACTCCTGTTGCTTGTGCCAATCATACTTTAGCACTTGCAGTTGATGAAGCCCTTCTTAGCCAGAAGTCTGTTTCAGAGATATGTGCAATTGCGCGCCCAATCTGTTGCATTTTAATTATTATTCATCTCCAGCCTTTGACAGACTTAAGGAATTCCAGAAGCAATATAATTTACCCGAAAACAAACTTATAAGAGACGTTATCGCCCAATGGAACTCTACATTCTATATGCTACAACGACTTCTTCAACGAAAAACAGCGGTTGTTGCATACGCCTCGGACTATGACAGCAACCTTCAATAATCATCAGTGGACTCTAATTCAGTGTGTTGTAAAGCTTCTTAGTCGATGTGAAAAATTAATGCATGACTTTTCCTCTGATTCTTCTTGTCTTTACATGGTGTCTCCCGATGTAACGGGTCTCGTGGTATTTTTGCCTAACATAACTGATGATGCAGATGTTCATACTATGAAAAACGATTTAATAGAAAATTTATAGCATCGTTTCAGGCAGTGGAAGGCAGACGTTACTCGCATGATTTCTCACGTTTTAGATTCTCGTTTCAAATTTGCTTGCATAACAGTGCCTGAGTTTGTAAAAAATTAGATAATCATTATGTCTGCATCACCTGACGTTAGTCATGCACGTAATATAACCTATGGCGATGAAGCAACTGAATTTGTTTCACGAGAAGATGAAGAACCTTTGAAAAAGAAGCCGAAGGTTAATTTATGGAGTTATTTCGATGAGGTTGTGCCTCCACCTATCAAAAATAGTCAGAAATGTTATCAAAAAGAATTAGACATCTATTCAAAGGAGCCACGAGTCAGTCGCTACCCAGGGTGCCAATTTATCTACCAACCAATTTTTTTTATTGTGTAGAAGGGTGAACAGCTGGGTTTTGCTGCGCGCCGCCTGACATCACCGAGTCTTGATCCGGGGCCGACGGATTCGTAGTCATCGATGCTAACCACTACACCACCGAGGCCCATATGTATATGTATATATTAGAGTGAGCCCCACACACACACACACACACACATATATGGTAAAACTTTAAAATGCACAAATAAGAGCTCCTGATGCATTTTCGCATTTCTTATATGGGAAAAAGACCTCAAACCGGATTTTGAGCTAAATCCATTAATATTTAAGGGTGGCGCAAATGTGAAAACATTTGCTACCCTAAACTGTATAGTATAATGATACTAAGGCTTCAAGTTGCGCCACCTCTAAATATGCATGAATCGATCCAGTTTTTTATTTCCAACATCATTAGTGGTTGTGGAATATGGGCAAATGTCATGAGAAATATATTTTTCATTTTCATGTTTTTTCGACCACCCTAGTGTATATGTATTTTTTCTTACCAGTTATTGGACCAAATGTAGAATTCGGACCCCAGCCTTCTTTAGTTAGCTTTATAAGGCTAACTAACGAAAATATCATGACCTAACCTAACCAATCGTTAGGTTAACTGTACGCCCTTGACGATTGGTTAGGTTAGGTCATGATATTTTCGTTAGTTAGCCTTATAAAGCTAACTAAAGAAGGCTGGGGTCCGAATTCTACATTTGATCCCAGTTATTATTTCCGTATTACCGTATTACCCTACTCTTCACGTCATGATCAACACTTTAAATACTCTCACGAGAGTAAATGAAATTATTGAATCTGAAAACGTAGCCAACTCCGATTATATCTCGATAGACAATTTTTTAAACAAGAAATGCAAAAATGGCAACTGTCTTTCCCAAACTTAAACATTCGCAGTCTCCCAAACCACTTTGACGAATTGACAACTAACCTAAAATTATTACAACATAAATTTACTCGCATTATATTAACTGAACCCTAGTTAATGAAAATAATAAGATCTTTTTTAACATTCCAGCGTACACAACGTACCATGAATGTAGGTAGGACTAACAATTGGGAAGAATGTGTAAGTATATTTATAGACTCAAACTACAATAGCAAAAGTACTGAAGAACTGACAAGCATAAACAATACTTCAGAAACACTCGCAATTGAAATGTTCATAACAGTATTCAGTATTTGGTATTTACCGACCACCAACTGGTAACGTACCAACTTTTATTACAAATATCGATAGAATTATAACTTCCAATTATATTGGTAACAATTGTTATTGCGGAGATTTAAATATTGATCACACAAAAGAACATTTAAATAACGCGAGCTTCCTTCACAACATCATGAGTACGAGTGGTTTTGAATTAGCTGTTACGAAGCCAACTAGACTTCATAATGACATTAGAAATTCGACTCTGCTAGATCAAATCTGGGTGCGGTTCCCGCTTGACTGCATCTCGGGTATACTTATATTAAATATCACGGATCACTCGCGTTCTTATATCATGCTAATCACCCATTTCTCCGCAAAGAAAACAATAAAAATTTACTATAGATCTTGCAGCTATAATAACAAAATTTCAACCATTTTCAAGCGCACTAATGGATATATTCAACATAAACTTTCCTCTTAAATCAAAAGTAATATCTAAAACTAAATACAACCAATGGATCACCCCAGCACTCATTGTGAGTATTAACTGCGAGCATACTCTCTTTAAATTATGGAAAACATTATTACCGAACAGACGTACAAAAATTACTGGAACAAACTTAATGCAGTTATTAAAAAAGCAACAGCAGATCATTAGTGGTACAAAACTGATGAACAAAAATCCACTTCGAAAAAGCTATGGAACATTCTGAAAGAGTTAATTAACACAAAGAAGGTTAAAACAAATCCTTTGTCCTCTCTCATACAAGGCGGAAATTCTTACAGTGACCCAAGAGACATAACCAGTTTATTAAGCTACTTTGCAAATATCGGCTCCAATACTGTACGCTCGATTCCAAATGCTGACACTCACTACCGAGGGTACAAGCCACAAATCACTCCAAACTCACTTTTCTTTGATCCAATCTTACCGAACGATATCTCTTCAGCAATAAAAAATTTGAAAAATAAAGCGTATGACATCAATAGGATCACAGTAAAAATATACAAATTAGTATCGGATTGTAATCTCCCTCAGTAAACTAATGAATGTATCGGTAACGCTACGCGTATTCCCTGACAATCTAAAGGAAGCCAGCGTATGCCCTGTATTTAAGTCGGGAAACTCAAATACTCCAGCCAGTTATCGCCCCATTTCCGTATTGGCAACTTTAAGTAAAGTATTTGAAAAATTCGTGTACAATAACCTAACTAAATACTTAATCAGACACGATATTTTAACTAAAACACAATTTGGGTTTAGAGGTATACATACAACGAAAGATGTCATGAACATGCCATTAGAAAATGTGTATCAGAACTTAAACAGCAAAAAACACGCTGCCTTGATCTTCCCTGACATGTCTAAAGCATTTGATACACTTTCGCAGGAAATCTTATTGAATAAACTTCACATATACGAAATAAGAGGAAATATTCTTGATTGGTTTAAATAATATCTGTCAAATCGTCATCAGTACATCAGAGTAAAGGATAGTTTATCCGACAAGGCGATGCTGAATAGCGCAGTCCACAAGGATCTATTCTTGGCCCATTACTATTTCTAATTCATGTTAACGATTTTCATCTCTCAACCACATTAAATTACGTACAATACGCAGATGACACCACACTTACTTCTTCCCATCATAACTTAGATTCTGATTAATGAAACGAACAGGCAATTAGAAAATGTGTATAAATGGATGTGTGCCAATAAACCTTTATTGACAAAGTCATTTTATATGATTATTACCACAAAACATATTAATACAAACTGTCAAATAAAAATTGGGAATACTACTCTTCCAAGGGTAAATGAGGTTAAAGTACTTGGTATTAATTTAGACGTAAAACTAAATTTCCAAAGCCATGCCCAACATATCAAGTCCAAAATATGGAGATTTCTCTTCATATTATTTAAACTAAAAAGACCCTTCCTCAAAACGCACTACTATATTATTCCTTCATCTAGCCACATTTATTTTACTGCATTACAACATGGGATAGCTCAAAGAGAGAAATAAAACATCGTTTGGAAGTAATTCATAAAAAATCAGGGCTGTGGAGTCGGCACATAAAAAACCGACTCCGACTCCGACTCCTCAATTTTTTGTCTATCCGACTCCGACTCCGACTCCACTCCGAAGGTA
Source organism: Bathynomus jamesi (assembly GCA_023014485.1). Lineage (NCBI taxonomy): Eukaryota > Metazoa > Arthropoda > Malacostraca > Isopoda > Cirolanidae > Bathynomus > Bathynomus jamesi. The sequence continues at coordinate 5,086 of JAJOZX010003332.1, forward strand.
TATTAATTCTAAATCTGCTATGATGATAATTACACAAGAGGCATTTCATCACCACCACGTGAAGCATCATCATCTGTGGTCATTGTTACGGTAACTTTGTCTGTAGTAAAGAATCTTGTAAGTGGTGCTTGTCGTTCAGTAGATTTCTGATCTTTTGTTAACTTTGAAGTAGTTGGAAGGTTTTTATTACTATCTTTCTCAATGACAACTTCTAAAATTTTGGGATGGAAACTGCAAATGTCTTCAAATTTGATGCTCTGGTTGGTGCATTTTTATCAGAGCCAGTAAAACCACTGATTTTTGCTTCACATAATTTTTCATCATCATCATCTTCTATCATACACTGACACACGAAATGTTTCCCATCTGTGGTTATTGTAAAATATTAAAAACTGCAGACTTTGTTGGAAGTGTCTTTGCCATTGTGAAAGGGGTTTTAGACTTGAAAGTTAAAAACTTATGAAATTTAGAAAGAACTCGAAATTAAATAAGCATTAAAAATAAAAAATATTATCTGAAAAGAAAAAATGAATTAATGGCATTAGTGTCTGAAATGGAAAACATTGTGTTTATTATTTAAGTGGTTTAACCACCATAGCTGCCAGTGATATCACACACAAAAACATATTTTATTAAAATTTATATTGAGGTCGGAGTCGGAGTCGGTACATTTTTACCGACTCCGACTCCGACTCCAGCACCACCAAAATTGCTTCCGACTCTCCGACTCCGACTCCACAGCCCTGTAAAAAATATCTGCGAACTCTCACAAATAATGACGACAGACAAAGTCACACTTCCTCACTGTTTAAAGAGTAAATATTTTAAAACCAAATTACTTATACGTATTCAGTGTTGTTGTCAGTGTGTTGAAAGTTACTAATAAAAATCAATATAGATCACCCCATAAAGAGCAATCATCCCGCATCAAATACACCATCATTATAACACCATACTGCCTTGGAATTTTATATGCAATCCAACTATACACTAGAAATTTTAGGAAATGCACACTTTTTCAAAGGAACAGATGTATGGAATGCAATTCCCACGCATATGAAGCAGGCGTCATCATTAAATGTATGTTACAAATTACTAGAAAAGCACTTCATTAGCTCCTACTCGTGTATAAGTTCACTACTGCCATTTTAACTTAGTAATGAAGTTCCCATTTTATAATCAGCGCTTCAAAATATGCTAATTTCATTAAGCACTTTTAATTTCATAATTTATTCTCTTTTTTTTAGTGTTTTATTTTCTATTATTTTGTTTTCATTTATTTTCTATTAAATATACAATAAATCATTTAATTTAAAGTTATGTAACATTTGCAAACTTTATATTTGTTATTATAATTATTATTATTATTATTATTTTCGGTACTTGTGGGTTATCTGTCGCCACTTTTTAATATTTTTTTTATTTATTTATTTTTATATATTAAGAGAAGAGGATTCTTTATACTGTACGGCATTGACGATTGGTTAGGTTAAGTCGTGCTAGTTTGGTTAAATACCGTTTTATTTAACCAAACTAGCACGACTGAACCTAACCAATCGTCAATGCCGTACAGTATAAAGAATCCTCTTCTCTTAATATATAAAAATAAATAAATAAAAAAAATATTAAAAAGTTTTTTATTTAACCAAACTAGCACGACTTAACCTAACCAATCGTCAATGCCGTACAGTATAAAGAATCCTCTTCTCTTAATATATAAAAGTAAATAAATAAATAAAATATTAAAAAGTGGCGACAGATAACCCACAAGTACCTTATTTTCTGTTATCCCTATTACTATCACTTGACATTTTCACCTTTTTTATGTAATAAATAAACTAAATGCCATTAATTTTGCATAAAAAGGCTTCATGTTTCAACGTCATATTCGGATAAGAGTCCTGTGAATATACTAATGTCGATATCAAATATAAAAAAAATTTAAAAACTCACTTTTATTCTTTTCTGAATAAAGATTTTTTTTATTTTGTATCTTATATAATGTGTAATTATTGTTCTTTTATGAGTCTCGTAATCAGAGCCAAAACTAACATTTGGGAGAGAGAGAGAGTTACAAGGAGTTACAAGGAAAAGAAGTACCTCAAAAGGCCTTGCGGCCCATACCGAGGAGGTACCAATGGCAACGGGTGCCAGGGAAAATTTTGTAAAAGTTTATTTTTCTTTCAACTATCCTAGCAGTAGTAGAAAACTGGATAGAAAAGTAGAAGGCTCTCTCCCCACCCTCCGCTCCCTCCCTGCCAGAGGCAGGTACGGAAAAAGGTTGAAGAAAATACCTTGACCCTGGAAAAGTAGCCAAGGAAATTTTACAGGAAAGTGGAGAATATATAAATAGCTCTATATTTAGCTTGCTCACAGAGACACCGAGCAAGCGAACTCCTGCAGAGTTTTCTGAGGTTTTAATCTTAAACTATGAGTGTGTTCAGTACTTTGTCTAGCCTATTTTTAAACAGATTTACACTTTGACTGGAAACAATCTCTGAGGGAAGTTGGTTCCAGATATTAACTATTTTATAGGAAAAGAAATTTCCGCAGAATGAGGTCCTAAATGTATTTACACACTCAAATAGTGTGCAAGATTTCGTCTACCCTTTTCTTGAACTGATCCACAGAGGAACTGTTCACAACTTCCGAAGGTAACCTGTTCCATGTGTCACAGATCTTATACGTAACGTAATTCCCACACACTAGTCCTAAACCGTTTCAAATCCAACTTCCAACCATTGTTGCGAGTTGGGTTATCATTTAAACTAAACATACTTCTAAAATCGACATCGTTGAACCGTCGTAAGAGCTTGAAAACCTCGATCAGTTGACCGCGCAGCCTCCGAGTTTCAAGCGAAAACAAGTTCAGGGCGCGTAACCGTCGATTGTAGCCCATATGCCTAACAGAAGGATTAACTTTGTGGCCCTCGCCTGCACTCGCTCCAGCCTCTCAATATCTTTCCTGAGGGTGGGCGACCAGAACTGCACAGCATACTCCAGGTACGGCCGAACAAGGGAATTGTACAGTGAGAGCACAATCTCCTTGTTCCGAAACTGAAATTGCCTCCTGATATAACCCAATAGTTTCTGGGCTTTCTTTTCCACCTCTACACACTGTTTCGTAAACTTAAGGTCGCTGCTAATTAGCACACCCAAGTCCTTTTCTAAATCAGTCACCTCGATATTACTGCCCAACATCGAGTAGTCCGACTTGGGATTGGCGTAGCCAATGTGCATCACTTTGCATTTACCCAAGTTAAACGGCATTTGCCATTTTTCGGACCACTCTCCTATCCTACCTAGGTCCGCACGCAGTTCCTCGATCGCTTCGGGCGTCCCAACATTGGCCCCAAGCTTGGTGTCATCAGCGAATTTGGCGATCCGACTGACGATGCCACCGTCGATATCATTTATGTAAATGGTAAACAACAGTGGCCCCAAACGGAACCCTGAGGAACCCCACTAGTGACCGAGGCCCAACCCGAACTAGCCCCTTTAATTACCACCCTCTGCCGCCTATTCCTCAGCCAGTTTTCAATCCACCTACCTATTTCCCCACCGATACCCAGCGCGCGCACTTTCGCCATTAGCCGGCGGTGAGGTACCTTATCAAAGGCTTTCTGAAAGTCGAGATAAAGTATATCAATCGCCCTACTCTTATCGTACTCACTCAACATGACGTGGAAAAACTCGAGCAAGTTGGTGAGACACGACCTATGCCGTCTAAACCCATGTTGGGAGTCCCCAAGCAGCTTGTAGGAATCCAAATGGTCAACGATTCTATCAGCTATTATCCTTTCTAATAATTTACCTACTACTGAATTGAGACTAATAGGACGATAGTTCCCTGGACTTTCGTGATCCCCTTTCTTAAAGATAGGGGTCACGTTGGCCTCCCTCCAGTCACCAGGCACCTGGCCCATCACCAACGATTTGTTGAAGACTGTAGCCAGGTGGGGAGCCACCTGGTCGCGCACTTCTCGCAAAACACTGGGGAGAAACTGGTCTGGCCCAGGAGCCTTAAACGCGCTCAGTTTGTCTATTCTATGAGCAACGACTGTCGCGGTACATCTAACACTATCCAGGCCAGCACCTTCGTGCCTCACAGCTGGCTCGGGGATGACGCGGGTATCCTCCCTGGTGAACACTCCCGCAAAGTACTCATTAAGCACATTAGCGATGTCCGCGTCGGAGGTCCGCAGAACGCCGCTTCCGTCCTTTAAAGGACCTATCATGCTTCTAATGGGCTTTCTACTATTAACATAACTGAAGAACTCCTTAGGGTTCCCCTTGCAGAGGCTTGCCACCCGTAGTTCTTCGTTACGTTTCGCTAGCCTAACCTTCGCCTTCACTTCCCTACACAGGCGGACATACGCTTCAGTGTTCTCGTGTGAACGATTGGCCTTCGCCCTCCTATACGCTACTTTCCTATTTCGGATAGCCGAAGCGATGCCACGACTGAACCACTTAGGCTGCGTTGAAGCAGGGGTGACCGGTTTTGAGGGTATGGCAGCAGACTGCAGCACCATAAACTCATCCCGGAATGCACTCCACACTCCCTCAACATCGCCGCCAACCTCTAACCCCATCTCTGCTACGCTATCCCTGAGGCTAACAAAGTTCGCCCGCCGGAGATCGAGCTTACTGCCTCTCGAGGTACTACGCTTCACCCGAGGGACGCACACACGGAACCTAATAAGACCGTGATCACTCCCGCCCAACGATTCGTCAACGGTGAGGCCAGTGACGAGGTTTCTTCGGTCGTGAATACTAAGTCTAGAACGCTTTCGCCTCGTGTAGGCTCGTTGACCCACTGAGTGAGGAAGTTCTCATCAGCAAAGTCAACTAGCCTCCTCCCTTCAGCATCGGCAGTCCTGTTTTCCCACTTTATGCCGCGACAGTTGAAGTCTCCTAAAACTACACACACCCTATCCCCTAGCAGGCTACTGAGTTCGGTGTACAGGGCTGTATCGTCCTCGAGGAGGAGATGCGGAGGTCTGTACACCAAGATTAACCTATAGTTCGTCCCTCCCACGTTCAGATCGACGCCAAGCAGCTCCCGTTCCGACCGGAACTGGCAGTCAACCGGACTCAAAGTGTCTCTGACGTATATTAGTACCCCACCCCCCTCCCCACGGGTGCGGTCTTTGCGAAACATTCTATACCCGGGAATTTCGAACTCCCCAACGTAGTCCCTACGATCAGTATGAATCCAGGACTCGGTGATAGCAACGATATCCTGGTATTCTGATGCTAAGAGCGCCCGTAGCTCGCAAAACTTGTTCCTAATTGACCTAGCATTAAAAAGCATTGCACGGAGGGAGCCTTCCCTATTCTGACCGCCCCCTAGCACGACCCGTTTCCCGAACAGCCAGGGCTGTCGGGAGTTGAAGAGCCCCTCACTAACGAGGGGCAACTTCCGCAGGAGACTGAGCCCCCTCCAACGTAGGAGGAGGGTCACCCACCTGTACTTCGACGCACCCTTCAGTCGAAGGTATGTCCGCCACCGGCTCATCCTCATCTCTCCCAGGTGGGGGCCCATCATCTCTCCCCGGACTCGACCTCACCATTCTGTATAGGTGCCGGTCGAGCAGCGCGCCTAGCACACCTTTACCCTTGTTATTGAGGTGGACACCATCCCTCTGGTAAAGGTCCCACCTACCCGAAAATGCATCGAAGGGGTCAATAAACTTCACGCCCAGCGGAACGCACAAGTCTTGTACCCTCTCGTTGATGCCAATGACCTTACTGAGCGCGTGGTCACTGACATTCATTCGCGGTAAAATACCCATTAACATTCCTCTGTCTGTCTTCAGTTTTAGATCATCCGCAAGAGACATGATCTCGGTGATGATCCCTTCAGTAAGACCTACCCCACCGCCTTTGAGGAACAGGTCATTGCCACCAGCGTGGACAACGATCGCAGTCCTCCGACTAGCCACGCGCACCTTCTCTACCTCCTTCCTTAAGTGCGCCATTCCCCGCCCAGGTAAGCACCTTACCTTCCTCCCATCCCGGTTTGCTGAAGCAAAGTACTTCTCCTGGCCCCTGATCTGCGAGTCCCCAATCAAAATGGTGTCTTCCTCCTTCGAGCACAGGAGACTAAAGCGGTTAGAGGTCTTGACAGGGGCAACTGGGGTCTCAGGCTTCGGCTTCGCAGCCTTCTTGCCCGAGACCTTTCGAAACCCGTCGCCACCCATACACGCAGTTACACCACCCGACCCACCCCGACAGGTAGCTACAACCTTCGGTTTCTTTGGGCCATCAGCAGGCCCCTTCCCACCCTTTTTCTTCATTGGCCCCTGCCCACCCTTCTCTATCGATCCCTTCCCACCCTTCTCTATCAGCCCCTTCTTTGAGCCCTACCTTTGTTCTAGATACTTAATCTTACAGTTTGAATCTGCTGGTGTGTTTTAATTTGATCTTGTCCACTGGGTTGGATTTCCAGTGCTACGACCCTAGCTTCAAGCTTTTTTACTAATTCCTTTAGCTCTTTAACTTCCTTTTCGTGGTTGTCTCTAAGTTTACAAAACAAACATACACTAAGGGATGTGATATCGCTGATACTACCCTCTGGGAAGTCTACGCACCAATGATTAACTTTACATTTAAAGCATTCTGCTTTCAATTTAGCTGGCCCTGCCATATTTTCTCTTTTTTTTTTTTTTTTTTCTGAATACTCTGAATAAGATAAAGCGTTCTAGCAATGAAAACTATCCAAAAAAACGTTATGACAGTATATAAAAAGGGGGGGGGGTGAATTCATCCCGCGCGTAGACGTATATATCGGGTGGCCACAAAAAAACTTTAGAGAGAGAGAGAGAGTTACAAGGAAAAGAAGTACCTCAAAAGGCCTTGCGGCCCATACCGAGGAGGTACCAATGGCAACGGGTGCCAGGGAAAATTTTGTAAAAGTTTATTTTTCTTTCAACTATCCTAGCAGTAGTAGAAAACTGGATAGAAAAGTAGAAGGCTCTCTCCCCACCCTCCGCTCCCTCCCTGCCAGAGGCAGGTACGGAAAAAGGTTGAAGAAAATACCTTGACCCTGGAAAAGTAGCCAAGGAAATTTTACAGAAAGTGGAGAATATATAAAAAGCTCTATATTTAGCTTGCTCACAGAGACACCGAGCAAGCGAACTCCTGCAGAGTTTTCTGAGGTTTTAATCTTAAACTATGAGTGTGTTCAGTACTTTGTCTAGCCTATTTTTAAACAGATTTACACTTTGACTGGAAACAACCTCTGAGGGAAGTTGGTTCCAGATATTAACTATTTTATAGGAAAAGAAATTTCCGCAGACTGAGGTCCTAAATGTCTTTACACACTCAAATAGTGTGCAAGATTTCGTCTAACCTTTTCTTGAACTGATCCACAGAGGAACTGTTCACAACTTCCGAAGGTAACCTGTTCCATGTGTCACAGATCTTATACGTAAAGTAATTCCCACACACTAGTCCTAAACCGTTTCAAATCCAACTTCCAACCATTGTTGCGAGTTGGGTTATCATTTAAACTAAACATACTTCTAAAATCGACATCGTTGAACCCTCGTAAGAGCTTGAAAACCTCGATCAGTTGACCGCGCAGCCTCCGAGTTTCAAGCGAAAACAAGTTCAGGGCGCGTAACCGTCGATTGTAGCCCATATGCCTAACGGAAGGGATTAACTTTGTGGCCCTCGCCTGCACTCGCTCCAGCCTCTCAATATCTTTCCTGAGGGTGGGCGACCAGAACTGCACAGCATACTCCAGGTACGGCCGAACAAGGGAATTGTACAGTGAGAGCACAATCTCCTTGTTCCGAAACTGAAATTGCCTCCTGATATAACCCAATAGTTTCTGGGCTTTCTTTTCCACCTCTACACACTGTTTCGTAAACTTAAGGTCGCTGCTAATTAGCACACCCAAGTCCTTTTCTAAATCAGTCACCTCGATATTACTGCCCAACATCGAGTAGTCCGACTTGGGATTGGCGTAGCCAATGTGCATCACTTTGCATTTACCCAAGTTAAACGGCATTTGCCATTTTTCGGACCACTCTCCTATCCTACCTAGGTCCGCACGCAGTTCCTCGATCGCTTCGGGCGTCCCAACATTGGCCCCAAGCTTGGTGTCATCAGCGAATTTGGCGATCAGAGAGAGAGAGAGAGAGAGAGAGAGAGAGAGAGAGAGAGAGAGAGAGAGAGAGAGAGAGAGAGAGAGAGAGAGAGAGAATATCATAATTTAATTTTATGCTATATTTATTACAAATATTTCACTCTCGGAAAATTATTATCAAAGGAAAGTATTCATATTTGTTTGTATCTTTGAATTATATATATATATATATATATATATATTATATATATATATATATATATATCGGGTGGCCACAAAAAACTTTACTTAATTGAAAGTTTAATAACTGCAACAATTCAAACCTTATGCGATTGAGATTTTGCACACATTAACAGATGCATACAATCTATAATTGCTGGAATTTTCAAATATGTAGGTTCTATAGTTTTGTTACAGTGAACAATTTAAAAGCATATGTCTAAAAATAGCATGCCTGGTGTGCATCTGACACGTACGTGCGCTAGCGTAGGCTAAACCTAATGTAGCGTAGTATGACACGCGCGCTGGCGTAGGCTAAACCTAATGTGAATTTGCTTTCTTTTATTTTTCCGCTAAAACCCCGCCAGCATGACGTTAAGTAAAAGTGATAAAGCCATCATAGAAGCATGTGTCAAGGAAAAAGGTTAGAATGGAAATAGGATTGTCCGAGAATTCCCGCAAAGAACTGGACTCGTCAAAGTGTTTATAACTTAATAAGAAAGATAAAGGATACTGGATCAACAGCTAGAAAACCCGGCAGCGGCAGGCCCAAAAGTGTTTCAACAGAAGAAAATAAGGCTGCCGTGGAGGAACTGATTCAATCCCAGGAGAATACACCAGGAACTCATCGCTCCCAGAGACAGATTGCGTACGACCTTGGGATTTCTCGCTCCTCTGTACAAGGGATTGTAAAACGTTTGAAATTGAAGGCCTACAAGAGAATTCGAGTTCTCGGCGTGATCAGAATGTAAGACAGCGTAGAAAGACCCGCTGTAAATCCCTATATGAACGCTACTCAGCTGAAGACGTGCAAAAAGTTGTGTTTACAGACGAAAAGGATTTCACGTTGGAGGTGGCCAAAAACAGGCAAAATGACAGGGTTTATGGTTCAAGGAAAAAAATTCCTCCCTCCAGGCTTTATCATGAAACCTCACGATTCAGCAGAAAAGTAATGGTATCGGCGGGAATTTCATGGAAGGGGAAAACACGAATTCATTTTATTGCCACAAACGAAACTAAAGTTAACTCTGAGCGCTACATCAACCTGTTAGATAATGGGTTACTTCCTGATTGTCGTCAGCTGTATCCTGATGAGGCCTACATTTTCCAGCAAGATGGGGCACCCGCCCATACAAGCCGAGCGACCCAAAATCATCTAGAGCAAGAGACCCCTAATTTCATCAAAAAGGATGAATGGCCGCCTCAGTCTCCCGACTGTAATCCGATGGACTATTCAGTATGGGATTCCCTCATGGTGAAGGTTTACGGCAGCCAGAAAGACAAATTCACAGAAGATGAACTTAAGGAGAAAATCAGTAGAGCATGGGAGGATATCACCTTGGATGAGGTTCGAAAGTGCATCTCCTCGTGGAAGAAGCGATTGAGGGCAGTTTACCAACAGGGAGGTGGTCACATTGACCATTTGTTTAAGTAAATTTTGTTAAGTTCAAATTCATTTTCTTCGGCATGCTATTTTTAGACATATGCTTTTAAATTGTTCACTGTAACAAAACTATAGAACTTACATATTTGAAAATTCCAGCAATTATAGATTATAACCATCTTTTAATGTGTGCCAAAGCTCAATCGCATAAGTTTCGAATTGTTGCAGTTATTAAACTTTGAATTAAGTAAAGTTTTTTGTGGCCACCCGATATGTATGTGTGTGTGTGTGTGTGTGTGTGTGTGTGTGTATATAAAGAATGAATAAAGTTAGAATGAAAAATAAAACTAAACAAACAGACATGTTTAAAGCTGAAATGAATGTAAAAAACGTGAAACAGACATGACAACCAGAGTTTGGGGGTCACGTGGCTTAACTTATACATATAGTGGACTACTGGAATTTCGAACTTTATTTAGTAATCTTAAGTGTGCCATCGTCTTCGTTTCGCGAAGAATAAGAACAGTTTGTTTGGCAAACATTGGTGACGCCGCATACCTTGTTGATAAACTGCAGTGTATAGTATCCTGAATGACCTATTGTATAAACTATATAGTGTTTTTACTGAGCTTCTCCTACAGTTTAGTCTTGGTAGTTGGCATATTAATCCAAAAAGTTTTGTAGAGTTTGGTTTTTGTAGCATTGTGCAGTATTTAAGACTTTTAATCACCGTTATCTTATGAAAAGAGGCAAAAATATTGCTTTTTCTATTGACTGTATCATTTAGGGAATTATTACATGGATACGAAAGGGCTGACTCCTTTTTAAATTTCTCTTTAGTCCTTTTATATTTCTAATAAACGTATGAGAATGCATGGAATTGTGAAGTACGTACCTATTTTTCCACCTTTGAAAAAGGATGGACGACCTTTTTCACGCCATCGTTATCTTCAAAGTAATGTTCACGCAATGCATCTATCATTCGGTGAAAGAGATGGTAGACAGAAAGTGCAAAATCGAAGATGTATGCGGGATTGAGCAGTACAGTCCATTCAAACAATGCGATTCTCTCGGACGTGCGCGGGTCGGTGCGCGTATGCGTCTCTTGACGGGTCCCGAAGAGTACAGATCGCAACGTCATTCTGGCTGCAAAGGCTGGGAATACGATTCTTTGAAGGGGGTTTTGTCCCATTTCTAAGGGACATACATTACGAGAACGGAGCATTAATCTCTTACCGATCCTCTTAATGTGGCCTGAACACGTATAAACCCCCTCAGTATCTATTCCTTTTAACTTAAAACCTTCCGACAACACGTTTTCTGTGGTTCTTATAGGTTTAGAAACGCAAAGATTTTATTTCATCTGATATGCCTCTTCGCGTGCATTTAACGATACCTGAAGCTTTGTAAATTATCGACTTAAAGATACGTCTCAGATGTCATCAGCACGAACCAAAATATTTATTTGAGAACCTTCAAGAAAGGAAGATCCTTTTTAGCAGAGATTTAAATGAATTAGATGGTGCACCATTATAAGCATTAAGTAGTAAGGTTTCACGAAATTACACACACACACACACACACACACACACACACACACACACACACATATAATATATATATAATATATATATATATATATATATATATATATATATATATATATATATATATAAAGAGAGAGACAGAGAGAGATAATCAACAACATATACATATATATGAAAATTATTTCACGAACATAACACGTGAATAATATTTATGATGAAAATAACCACGAAGGTAAAAGGAAACACGGAATGGTGCTCAAGCGCTTTCGTCTAATGACATCCTCAGGAACACTGAAATAAATAACAAGTTCGAGACTATATATAGGTCACACAAAAAAATAAAAGAGAAAAATAAAAATTGTAGGAGGAGCCTACAAATTTATAAGGAAAAGCTACCAGAGTTTTAGCACTTTGCCCCTCTTGTCTAAATCCGTTCTGAACGAATTCAAAACAACAGGATCAAGCGAAAAAAGGCCCTGGCTAATATTGAAATTATTTGTAAGTTGAATAATGGCAGACTCAAGAATATTTCTATTAACAATGTTGCTCGAGTGAAACATAATTGAAGCATTATTCCAATCAACACAGTGGGATAACTCTGACAAATGGACGAAAAGGGCAGTGTTTCCTTTTTCCTTCGTGGTTATTTTCATCATCATATATATATATATATATTATATATATATAAACTTTAGTTGCAATAACCGCGAACAATATAAAATTACACCAACCCGCAAGGAAAAAAATATAAAATTAATTATAAAAGAGTGTCCAACAATTCTGGCGTAGTTTATGAAATCCCATGTGGAGGCTGCCTTAAAAATACATCGGGAAGACAATTGATTTTCAGAGAAGGATTAATTCCCACAAACGTGACCTGAGATCGGGTAATACTTATGGTAGCCTAGTTCAGCATAGGGAACAGCATAATCATATTTTTAACTTCCAGGATTCTAAACCTATCATGAAGGTCAGGGACCAGGAACAGTGAGAAATATACGAGGCATTTTATATTTTGGCAGAAAACACCATTTCCAATATTAAGTTGTCCTACAGTTTGGATAGCTTTATTTTTAACATTTTAAAATATTTTAGGGCAATTTCGGGTCGTGACCGGCTGCCAGATGTACAGGATTGATTTTTACTTATAGATTTCTCATCTCGAAGGTTTGAAATCTGGGCAATAGTTTGCCTTTGCCAACTGCCAGACGTACGACAGCTACCATCTCTCTGTCCGTATTTATGCCTTCACACAGTCATTTTAACCTTAGCTCTTCCGCAGGACGGGAGTTTTATAACTTTTTTTAGATATTTTAATAAGTTTATGGCTTTGAAAAGGGTTTGGTTGTGACCAGCCGAAATTAATTAGCCTTTTTAAACACTGTTTTATAATTAATTTTATTTTTTTCCTTGCAGGTTGGTGTATTATATATATATATATATATATATATTTATTTTCATTATATATATTATATATATATATATTATATATATATATATATATATATATATATATATATGGTTCTTTTGCATTATCCTCCCAACACTAATTTTTTTATATAATGTTGGTTTGGTTTTGGTTATGGTACTTTATTTTCCTTCTATTATAAAGAAAATTAGTGTTGGTATTAGGTTTGGTTAGGTTAGGTTACGGTAAAAACAGCCCGCCGCAGGCGTTAGCCGTTATAAAAAAAAATTAGTGTTGGGAGGATAATGCAAAAGTACCATATATATATATATATATATATATATATAATATATACACTTTGTTATTTCATGTGAGTTTGAACCAGGGTTTCGGAGTCGGAGCCGGAGCCGGAGTCGGTGGAGCCAGTGAATTTTGCTTACCTGGAGCCGGAGCCGGAGCCTGAGCCAGAAACCTTGAAAATACGGCTCCATGGTCTGGCTCCGGGCGATATATTGCTACCTAATTGTTATTTGTTAAATATAGGTTTAGTTGCAAATTATAATTCTTGTAATATATTACGAAAAATGGTACCATAGGATTCTTGGATTTTATGGAGGTGTGGGAGTTGCAGGAATAATCTGCAAATTTCCATTTTTTAACCATTAAATATTTGGGAAGATTTGTCTTAACAACACTTAATTATATAGGTAAAATTTTTTTATGGCGGTGGAGACCTAGGTAGGTAGGTACTAACTATTTATCTAAGTAGGTAACTACCTAGATACATACCTAGTAAGGTTGGTCCTTCTGACTTGGATTGAACTATTTTTATTTTTAGGTCAATTATCTTGTATTGCTAAATTTCTTTTTTTTCAGATTCTTTGTAATTTGTACTTGATTCTTTAATTATAATTATCAGTCTATGACCCTTCATAATGGATAGAGATTCAATAAAGAAGTCTGATATATTCAAGTATATTTTAAATTGGACAATTAGTTATATAAATCTAGATATTTATTTTATAATTAACAGAATTTACTATAAAAGAGCCGGAGCCAGAGCCGGAGCCAGACTGTAAAAAATTTCTGCTCCGGAGCCGGAGTCGGAGCCAGAAGTTTTTTTACCGGCTCCGAAACCCTGGTTTGAACGACGTTTCAGGATCGACCCCCTCAACCCCTCTGCAGCATCCCACCTCTTCTGTGGGATTTGGTGGAGGAGGGAATCGCTTTCCGATCCTGTCCTTCCCTCGTAGCCAGCCACGCATGGCTCGTCAGGAACTTTGCAAAGGAACCTGTCCAGCTGGTTCTTGAAATTATTCAGGTTGGTGTGCTGGAGGTTCCTCAGTTCTTTAGGTTGGACAATAAAAAGTTTTGAGCCTCGTATTTCGAGAGTATTTGTATTCTCATTTTCATGGCCCCCTGTCCCATCGCATCTGGGGCAGTACAAACTCTGCCTCTCCTCTCATTCTACTGTGTTTCTATTTCGTTTCGAAAGTTAGGGGGAAAAACCCTCACGTATTTTTCATATGTATATTATTGTGTCTTCTTTCCAGAGAGTAGAGTTTCAGGGGTTGTAGTCGAGTTCAGTAATCTTCACCTTTCGTTTCCTCTGTCTTGAAAGTAAAAGAAAGTCCTTTGTCTGGACTTTATGTTTGCAATGTCTCATTTCCTGTATGGGCTTGTGAGTACTTAGCAATACTCAATTATTGGTATAGCTAAACGCTTCCATAATTTTAGCATGGTTTGCTTTTCTGGTGTGGAAGCTCTTCCAGATGATTCCCATTATATTTCTAGCTGTTGTAATTTTAATGTTATAGTGCTCTCTGAATTCTGCATCCGACGACATTATTACTCCAAGATCCCTGACTTGTAGGTTTAGTTTGACTTGCAGAATTTTATACCCATTATTCTGTTGCACCTTATTACTATATCTTAGAAATTGGAATTTTTCTTCGTTGAACTTCATATTGATGACACTCTGACACTTTAGATTTAACTATTTACTGCCACTTTGTGTTCTTTGAATCAGAAAATTAAATGTCCATCCCAGCTTTCCAGTAATTCATGTATTCCTAAGTTTGTATGCTATAATTCCATGGTCACATTTATCGAAGGCCTTAGCAAAGTCAGTAGATACAGGGTGTACACAAATTATCTTTACAACTTCTCTCTCAAATAAAAATAGAAAATGGGGTACACATACCGTTTTTGCGCCATCTATGAAAGAAAGTAAAGTTTCACGTGGTAGTTGTCAGATGTCATTATTGTACAGGGTGTACACAAATTACGAAATTGGTACAAAATTCACTTAACATGTATTTCCCAAATCGGTGGATTGGCCGTGTGGGGGCCCATCTCTTGGCCGGCCAGATCACCAGACATAACACCCTGTGACTTTTTTCTGTGGGATTATGTAAAAGACTGCGTGTACACAACTCCAGTGGCCAACATCGACGATTTAAAGACCAGAATTGCTGCTGCTGTTGCAAGAGTTGACGTTGAAATGTTGTAGCGTACATGGATGGAGATAGAATACCGTTTAGACGTCTTACGTGTGAGAAATGGTGCCCATGTTGAATGTGTTTGAGGTTATGGCCAACACCGATTTGGGAAATGCATGTTAACGGAATTTCGTACCAATTTCGTAATTTGTGTACACACCGTACAATAATCTGACATCTGACAACTACCATGTGAAACTTTATTTATACAGGGGTGGCCAAGTTTCCTGGACCCAAGAGCCACATACGACGTTTTTCAGATGTACGAGAGCCGCCAAATATTTTAAAAAGAATTTAATTATTAAAAACATATACATATAGTTATACTCACATTATTAAATTGTTTAATTACTGCTTGTAGAAGGCTTAGTTTGGGTCTTCATTTTGGCTGTTAATGTTTTAAAGTCTGGCTGATGTGATGTTAAGGCGGTATGAAGAAGCTCAGTCAGGTGTTCGTTAGTGAGGGCAGCACGATGTTTTGACTTTACAAACTTCATTACCGAGAAGAGTGCTTCACAGCAATAAGTTGTCCCAAAAACTGAGATAAGTCGGAAACTGGTTTTCCTGAGGTGAGGTGAGGATACTTTGTCTCTGGTACTTGCTTCCAAAACTCAACTGCAGATAAGCTTTTATGTATCAACTTTAAACCCACGTCCTCCTGTAGCTCCAAAAGTTCTGCTTGTATTGAAGCAGCTTCCGTAACAAAAGGTGTGGTAACATGACAGCCATCGTTGACGACATCAATCAGGGAAGGATTTACAAGAAATTCGAAGCATGGTTTTAGTTTCTTTAGTTCATCAAACCTGAACTGAAAATCATCAATTAGTCCTTCTAATTTACCTTTGTATTCCTCCAATTTACTATCTTTTATTTCAACATCAGGAAAAGTGTTTGCTCGGTTTTTCAGGTGGAGAAAGTGGTCATATTTTTTTGTTACTATCTCTTTTTGGAAGAGCTTTATTTTATTCTGGAAACTGAAAACTGTCTGTGTAAGGTCAGAAATGACCTTATCTTTTCCCTGAAGTGCTAAATTTAGATTTTGAAGGTGTTTTATTACATCATTAAAAAACATCAGATCCTGCGCCCATTCGTGATCTTCTAGTTGTGGGTATGACTTTCCCTTTTCTTTCAAGAAATCAATGATAGGCTCCAACAGTGCAACAAACCTATTCAGGAGATTACTAGTTGATAACCACCTTACAATACAGTAGAATGAAAGGTCATCTGGCTTATCTTGAAGATCCAGCTCCTCGATAAAATTTCTAAACGCTCGGTGCGTTTTTGCATTTGAACGAATGAAATTCACAATTTCTGGAACACATTTCATAACACTGTCATACCTAAAGTACTTGCTTACCAAATGACCACGGTGAATGATACAGTGAATAAAGAGACACAGAGGATACTTGGGATCGCGTGTCAAGAGCCCAACTAGGCCTACATTTTGTCCTACCAAAGCTGGTGCTCCATCTGTTGCAACACTGACAAGTTTATTCAGTGGTACTTGAGCATTTGATAATGCCTCGTCAAGTGCGTTCTTTATATCAACCCCTCTGATGATTTCTCTTAGGGTCATTAAGTCCAAGAGTTCTTCTTTCACATTTCCATCGCACTTGAGCATTTGATAATGCCTCGTCAAGTGCGTTCTTTATGGCGACCCCTCTGGTGGTTTCTCTTAGGGTTATTAAGTCCAAGAGTTCTTCTTTCACATTTCCATCGCCAGTAACATAACGAACAAATATCGCCAGTTGAGGGTTATCTTTAATATCTGTGGATTCATCGAGGGCCAAACTGAATGCAACAGAATTCTTCAAATCACTCTGCAACGAGCATGTAATTTCAGCACTGATCTGGGAAATACGTCTCTCTGTAGTGTGGCGGGAAATAGAAATACTTGCTATTTGTTCTCGAAGCATTGTGTTATCTGGAGCGAGAATTGCAGTAACATCGGCAATATTATTCTTCACAAATTCTCCACTACAAAACTAGCTTCAGTAGTTAAGTCAGCTGTCTTACACAATGATGAAAGTACAGTTTGTTGGGCAACTAGGCTAGATTTCAACATTGTTAACTTAGTCTTCCGCAATTCTGATTTGGGAGGAAATTCCGTAATAAAATTTTTATGGTTAGTTTCATGATGACGCTTTAAGTTACTGGCTTTAAAGTGATTTAGTGCCACGTGGCAGATAAGACACACAGGTTTCCCACCCTTAACAGTAAAGGCAAAGCTCTCCTCCCACTCCTGTTTAAAAACTCTATTTTCTTCTTCATATTTCCGTTTCTTACACTTTGTCTGCTCAGTCATTTTAATCAACTAAGGGGTTGTATAACTTTCACTTGTATAGCTGAGAAAAATAGCCACTATTTGATCTAAGAAGCCAATTTTAAACACACTCACTCGTTACTACACGCGGCCCGCAGGGTAGCTCGAGGGGTACTGGACACTGGTGAGTGGCGATTGGTGTTAATTACATAATTATCCCGCTTAGTGTCTGT
Source organism: Bathynomus jamesi (assembly GCA_023014485.1). Classification (NCBI taxonomy): domain Eukaryota; kingdom Metazoa; phylum Arthropoda; class Malacostraca; order Isopoda; family Cirolanidae; genus Bathynomus; species Bathynomus jamesi. The sequence continues at coordinate 22,736 of JAJOZX010003332.1, forward strand.
CACGCAAAAGAAATTGTCGTACACATGACGCATTTTATTGTCAATTCAATTTTTCCTTGGTTTTTTTTTTTCATATTTTTTTATTATGTGAAAAAAAAATTATATTTGTACTATGAATTTTGTCGTTTATGATAAATACAAACAAAACCAAAATTGTCTGGCGAGCCGGGGTTTGGCCACCGTTGCTTAATTACTTTCTCTCACAGGTGGCGCAAAACGGTATGCGTACCTCGTTTCCTAATATTTTTATTTGAGAGAAGTTGTAAAGATAATTTGTGTACACCCTGTATTACATCATGTTTTGTCCTCGACACATTGTTTCCAATATTTTCTCCTGGTGGTGTAAAAGCTTAGCTGTGATAGGCATGATCTTCCACCCATGAAGCCATGTTGGTTTGGATTGTATAAATTCTTTTCTTGTAGGTAGTAAGTAGTTTTACCTCTAATTATACGTTCAAAACACTTTATAGGTGGGAGGTGAGACCTACTGGCCGATAATTCTTGGGCATTGCTCTGTTAGTCAATGTTCGCGTTCTTTAATGGAAGTGGAATTTCTCCTTTGTCGAGTGATTTTCTCCATAGTAAGTATAGAAGGTTGGCAATACTCTCTCTACATTTCTTCAGAAACGTGTACTCCATATATCTGACCCTGGTGCCGAATTTTCTCGTATTTGTGACAGAGCCTTAGTTACATCTTCCGAGAGCTCTATTAATTAGAAGTCTATTAATAAGGTCGTGCCTGAACTTGAGTAGTATAGCCGCAAAAGGGGAGAGTGCAAGAATGTTGCAAGTGATTACGTAATGTTGCAAAGGGGGGTGGGTTGTTGCAAGGGGTGGGGTTGTTGCAAGGGGGTGGGGGTGTTGCGAGTAGGCGTTGTTTTATAGGCTCCTAATCAGCCAGTTGGCTGAGCCAAGGGGGGAGGGGTACACCTGAAGGAGAGAGAGTAGTTGCCTTTGATTGCAAGGCATGCAACTTGGAGGCGGAGTTCTCCCCCCAAGTTATTTTCGTTTACCTAACCTAAGAGGCCTCTAAGGGGTTTTCCCCAAAGGGCCAGAAAGAGAAGGACCAGAGGTCCTTGCTCGGCTGGGAACCGAGCTTGAATGACTCCGTCAGTCGTCTTTCGGTCTTTTATAAACCTCTATTCTGGCTGAGTTGCCAGATAGCGCCATATATTCGGGTGCTGAGTTGCCAGATCGCACCATGTATTCCAGATAGCGCCATGTGCTCCAGATAGCAAAAAACCATATATTAATCATCCATTTAAATAGTGCACCACAATATATGATGGTACATGAATCCAATTAAATTCTGTTTATTAAATAAATAATTTTTACACACTTAAAATTTATTATAAATATTTAAGTCACGAAACGAAATGAAAATTTATGAAACAATTCATTTAAAAGTTGAAATTAGCCAAAACACAATCCGACGAAACAAATAACGTAGTTAGCCTACACATAATTCAACCAACCATAGAAAACAGAATTATAGAAAACCAATTAGGTTTTTATGGATAACTAGTTTATCTTGACCTAAGTTTACTATAATTATATATATACAGTCTTTTAAACATCTTGTGATATGTATGTATATATATATATATATTATATATATATTAATTTTTTCTTTATTTAAAACAAGTTTGAATGTATTTACTTTGCAAACAACATGAGCAAAATTAAACGATAAATATTTTATAATTTTTTAAGATAGATAAATAGATATATATAGTGTTTCACTATAGATGTATAGATGTATATAGTGTTTTACAATAGATGTATATAGTGTTTAACGATTAGAAACAAATATAACATTAACTTGAACTTCATTAAACTTGAAATTAGCCAAACACAATCCGACGAAACAAATAACGTAGTTAGCCTACACATAATTCAACCAACCATAGAAAAGAATTATAGAAAACAATTAGGTTTTTATGGATAACTAGTTTATCTTGACATAAGTTTACTATAATTATATATATAGTCTTTTAAACATCTTGTGATATGTTATATATATATATATATATATATATATATATATATATATATATATAATTTTTTCTTTATTTAAAACAAGTTTGAATGTATTTACTTTGCAAACAACATGAGCAAAATTAAACGATAAATATTTTATAATTTTTTAAGATAGATAAATAGATATATATAGTGTTTCACTATAGATGTATAGATGTATATAGTGTTTTACAATAGATGTATATAGTGTTTAACGATTAGAAACAAATATAACATTAACTTGAACTTCATTAAACTTGAAGTTAGCCAAACACAACACGAAACAATAACGTAGTTAGCCTACACATAATTCAACCAACCATAGAAAACAGAATTATAGAAAACAATTAGGTTTTTATGGGTAACTAGTTTATCTTGACGTAAGTTTACTATAATTATATATATACATTCTTTTAAATCTTATGATAGGTATATGTAAATATATATATATATATTATTTATTTTTCATATTATAACATTTAATTTTATTTTAGTGTTTATTTATGCAGTGTTTAGTTAGCCTCTTCATTTAAACTATAACATTTATAGTGCTGCAGTTAAACCACCTTAAAATGGCAGAGTTTGTGCCGAATTGGAAAGGTTTTCACTCCGCCTTAGACCCACAGTTTAACGTGGAAACTGAATGCTTTTTAAAAATATAATTAGGCTATATTTCTTTATTATAAAATAAGTTAACAATTGAAATTATGTTAACACAAGAATTTGTGAAAACAATACTAACTTGTAAGTAAAAATAAAAATATAATATAAGGGACTACCATAGAAATGTAAGTGTCTATAATTTATTCACAAGAAACACGATTTTATATATATGTTACTCGTCCGGTCCCGTTATAGCGGATTGGTACATCATAGCTCCACCCAGCTACATCGGCAGCCAATCACTACGAACATCTGGTCTTTTGGGGCGGAGCTTGGCGATTGTGCATATAAAAGGGGATATTTTTCAGTTGGGAGTAACAGTAGCTATTTTCGCGTCAGTGAATAATCATTCCCTCCACCATGGACCTGTACGTCTCCCCAGATTGTATGAAGAAAGTGACACTGCAGCATTAACGGCAATTAGTCTTTTTAACGCGATTGACCGTGATGAATTATTTCCAACGCAAACCGTAGAAGATATTTGCAGTGACGCTCCTTACAATCCGACGCAAGGGACTACCATAGAAATGTAAGTGTCTATAATTCGATTTTATATATATGGAGAGTTGTAGTATCTCGTCAAATAGATACTCGCCAAAATTTTTTGTCAATCAATGTTATTTGGTTTTACCTCTTATCCCCATTATGCTAAAATCGAAATTTTTTATGGCAATCAATGTTATTCCTCTTAAATGAACCAAAGATATCTTCACATAATGGGGATCTGTCTGTATACTCTGTATATGTTTTAAAAGAATGAACATTATTCCTTTAAGGTCCGATGAGGATTTGACACGTGTTATACAATCTTTTGAAGAATCTCGTGTCATGAATACGGAGGATATACTGATCAGTCAGCAATGTCACACCGAAATAATGTAAGTGTTTTTCGATCTTTTTGGGATAAGAAGACAATATATTTTCATAAATTTATTAAATGAAAGAAATCAGTACAATAACCAACTACAGAATATACGTTACAAATATACGAACAAAAACATTATACTATACAACGAGTACGTACAATTGGAAAACGGATTTTTATCTGTCTGCATACCATTTCATCGTTTCGGCGAGTGTGACACGGGTCAAATAAATTTAAAAAATTTATAAATTCTTTATCACATGACATATGCATGAGAAATGAGACGCAGTACATTCCGCAAACATTAGTAAAATATCCTTGTATACGAAATGGGTTCCATACAACTTCGGGAATATGTAACTGAGCGAGAAATTTTACAATAATAGGGTCACTCCAGGGTTGAGTACCGAGTGAATCAAAATAGTACAGGCGCTGTCTATTTTTAAAATAGACAGCGATCCAGTGAATCCCTTCATTACCGATGACATCTGTGTTCACAATAAGACTACCGCATTCTCGCGTACTTGGCAAACTCAATGTTTCATTCTTCGCAAACACGCCGATAAATTTGGAACGTGTGACTCGTTCCATTACTTTCTGAAGTGTATTAGCATCCATTTTAAAAGTCAGTGATAACGCTCCTAAATCTATCTACTTCTATTAGGGCTTGCGATTCGAGATATACTAGTACACTAATAGGAGCGTCTATAGGCTTGGCGAATTCCAGCCGCACTGAGATGTTTCCGCTCTGCTGTGGGGTTAAATGGGTATTTACGCTAGCAGATAAGTCAGGTGTAATGTCAAACGGATAAAGGTTAAATTGATCAATGAATTCTTCCTGCGTTACCCCATTACCAAGCTCATCACAATCACCTGCAATATGGGTCAGATTACTATAGGCTCTGGCACAAAGAGGTAACACAGCGTCTGATGAATAGTCCGTACCCATTGTTCCACCCAAAGCAGTGCCATTAACGTATAGAGTTATATTTTTAAGTCCGAAATTCTCGAATTTAAAGGCACTCTTTTTATATTTTCCATTCACCGAAGCATGGTCCTGCATGCCGATTAATATCCTTTTAGGAAGATTTCCCAGGGCAATGTTTTCTATCTGCTTCGATGCCAACCCTGCAGGAACCGTATATAGTTTGATTTGCACTCTGTTAATAGGATATTTCACTGTAGCGTTTAGTAAATTTTTCTCAATTTCTAGTTGTTTTGGTGAACTTAATTTCACTCGCCGTACGCGGAGGTATGTGTCCATAATGTGAACCACAACGGGCTTTGCACCCTCTTCTTGATCAGCATCCAGATTTAAGCAGATCTCAGGACTCGTGCGGGTGAGCTTTATTTTCATATCCACCCCGTTCACAAGCAACTTCTCCTGGAAAGTGAAATCTGTGTGCAACCGTCCAAAACACTCGTATATTTTCTTTTTAGAATTTTTAAATTTGTCCTTTATACTATTTTCATCTTTAGTTTGATAATATCCCTCGGCACTTAAAAAGGTAGCCTTCGCTTCTTTGGAAAAGTTGAGGACATTTTCCAGATAGGCTCGTAGATGATAGTACCCCGTGCCTGCCGATATGTTGGTCTGATTTAAATATACGTCACACTGGTTGAATATGGAGTGCAGAAAGTTTGTTTCAGGGTATACAGCATATTTGTCATCGCAGACCGTTCCATCAGAATGGGCTATACGTAGCTTAGCGTACATGTGCACACAGCTTGGATCAAAAAAGTAAGGACCTGAGCTGGGTATCACGAATTCTATAGGTGCACTCGGGGAACTAATTGTGTTTAAAGGGTTAATTGTAATAAAGTCACTGTGCTCAATAGAAACTTGGGTTGGAGGTAGCTCAAAAAGGGACAGCTCCGATTTACAGCATTGTGAACTACATGGGTGGATGAAGCGTGCCATGGCGAAATAGTGACTCCTCTCTCGACAAGTGGTAAACAAACTATGATTCATGAGATCAATGTCCTTAGCTTATATCAGTCAAAAAAGTGGTCAACCATAGGTTTCATTCGCTTACAGCACTTCTTTTTTGATAGCCTTTTACGTTTAATACCACGTGACCCCTTCTTCTTCCGGGCAGCCCGCTTCTTCCCGCCACCACGCATTTTTCTCTTTGCATCTTTGATGATTTCGTCCCGTGTACGCTTTAAATGTTTTTTTAGAGCTCTCTTAGGTTTAGCCCCGGCCAATATGTCTTCTGCAGTGTTAATACCTGATTGTAGCGCTTTCCTTCCAAGGTATCTGGCACCCCTCTTCAGCAAAGGAACAGCCGTACGTAGTATGGATGAAAAAATGGACCCAAGTCCACTACCGCGCTGGTATCGCCCCTCGATAGACGGTGAAAGGCTTTCTATCCATTATAACTCAGTGCGTCGAAAGTGTAGCTTCACTGTTAAGCTCCCGTTACCGAATGGGAAGTTTTCACCCTCAATCGTTCTTATATATATTGAGATATTGGTTATTAAATTAGTTGCGACATTCACATAATGGGGTCTGTCATATGTAATACTCAAACTCCTTCCTCTATGGTTGGGGATGTGAGCAATGCGCAGCAGGCGTGCCTGGGTATCCCCAACAAACTGGTGCTCCACTATATTACTGTAAATATAGCACATGTCTGGGGACCTTTCAGCCAATTTCTCCATCTTCAATTGATACATTAATCTGGACAAGTCATGCTGTGTCTCGTGAAATGTGTCTCTTTGGAAGGCTGCGCTATATCGGCCATTGGCTAGAATTTGGAACTTTCTATGGTCTTTAATACGTCTGTTAGTCTTTGATTTTAGGATTAGTGTATGTGCAGGGTTGTTTACGATTTCGTATACTAAATCATTCGTAAGGTTTGAGTTTCTTAAACTTACGTTTAAGCCTCTCACAACATCCTCGGCCGAACCATATTGACCCGGTCCTAGTCTTACTTCTGTACTGTAATACCGTGCAATCTTAGTCCGAGCGATACGCATAGTTTCATCCATAGCTACCCCAGCTTTTTCACACTCGTCAATGTCTCTAAGAATCGTAAAAACGGTTTCTTTATGTTCAATATTTAAAAAGATGGTGTCCAGCTGAATTTCGCATATCCCCACCTCATACGAATCACGACCCAATTCAATGTGCTTGTGGAGCTCTGTTACAAAGTTGGCTAGTGTGTTGTTAGGGTGTACAGACAGGGACGAGGAGGACGGGAGTGTGACGTAGAAATGGTTAGGAGCCATGTTGCATACTATTTAAGCTTCATTATTGCATCAGCTTTTATATAGGTGTTGAAGCTTTCTGGGTACCCTAGCCATTTCACCAGGTACATTTTTCTCTTTCCTGAACCTTTGCTTCCTAAAATTTTCTCAATTTTAAACACATTTTTTCCTAAATTAAACGCAACTTTCTGCAATTCCTCGCGGTAAAAGCCTCCTGAGATTTCTTCCCCATTCAAATCTTCAATGTAATACATCATTATCTCACCTTTAGGTCTCATAGCCCTAACTTTAAAAATCTCGCGTGTCCATCCTTGCTCAAAACCCTTTGCGAATTTGTTCCCCGAACGCGACAGCCTTACATAATCATTGATTTTGAAGCGCGCAGAGTGTGGTGATCCATCTCTCCTCGGGAGCGTACCTCTTTCTAAAACTTCGTTAGGTGTTGTCCCAATCGTGCGATGGTGTGAGCGGTTGTAGGATGACGCCAATGATTCCAGAATGTCTAGAAATCTGTATGTGTTTTTATGTGTAAAATAACGGTGCATGCGTTCCTTTATGGTGCGCTGAACTCTTTCAGCTAAAGAAGCCTTATGTATAGAATTGGTTGTGTAATAGCTGATATTAAACTCTGTCAACATGTTCTGAAAAGCACGGCCTATAAATTCCTTCCCCATATCCGTACAAAAATAGCCAGGAACCCTGTTTTCTTTTAACATTAGCGTTTTGGTGGCTTTAGCAACTGTTTCAGGTGATTTATTTTTCAGAGGAACTAGCCACAGATATCTAGAGAATACGTCTATTATGAATAGAATGTAGCGGTAACCATCGTTATACACAGAATATCTTTGCATGTCTGTTAAATCTGCTTGCCAAATAGAATCAATCGAGGAAGCCGTTGTCTTGGCTGTTTTAAACCTTTTTCTCACAGGCTTATGAAGCGTATAAGCGTCCTGCTCCCTCAAAAATCTTTCAACATCTTTTTTTCCTACTCCGTAAACACTTCTGTACAGTCTATCTACGCCGCCGTAAGAGGATGGGTTAGAAATGTCATAATAGCGTTTAGTTAATACGTTAGCCATTTGCGTATTTTAGAGGCACGTGGGTAGGGTTGGTTTAACCTCTTCTTGCTCCTCTTCAAAGGTGTTACCGCCGGGGGTGACGGCGCCTTCAATTGTGTCACATGCGTTGCATGTTCCAAGTCTTTTAACCTGTTCAGATTTCCTATCAACGTTTTAGGGACATTTATTTGTTGTAGTCTTGCTTTAATATGCTTCCATCCTGATGGTGATGGCCTATCCCACTTTCTCACCAGATCATGGACAATGTCTACGATATTCGATCCCTGTACCTTTGATCCTTCCACAATGATCTCGCCTGTATCGGTCCATTGTATGGCTGGATCCTCATTCAATAGATTATAAAGACTTAAGCCTTTACTCCAATGTATGTGGGAGGGTGCTTTTTAATACATGTTCGATATGTTGTGTGGCTAATCTTTTTGGTTGGTCAGCTGTATCGTCGGGCTCAGATCCTATGTCGCCATGTCCATCGTCCCCCGTGCTGTGCCTAATAACCACAGGAATCTCTGTAGGGCTCTTATAATTTTCGTACTCGTGAAGAAATTTCTGCAGAGCTTCTTGGTATAAGATTCTTTTCTCATCAGGTGTTTTTTCACTGTTTAATAGGCTAGCAATTCGCTTTCCATTCTTTTAAGTCTGCTTTTACGGGGATCTAGATCCGTGTCTGGATTCCTTTGCAGTGAAGCGTACACCTCGTGGGGAATCACTACCACTTTCTTCATTATATTAATCTAGTCAGTAAAGGACCCAAAACTGAAAATAAGATGGGGAGAAATGACCCTCCTGTTTGTACAATAATTCGTTTTTTTTCGCTACAGTTTGACTTTTACGAGCGAGTGCACGTATTATGTTCTTGTAGCGGCGTAGGCGAGCCTTCTGATGGGTTTTCATTGATACATTGCAATTTATAACGTTAAGACAGATTTCACAGATGCATTTTAAAAAGTCGGCGTCGATATTTTTAATAAACATCTGCTGCATTGCCCGGGGCAGTCGATGATAGATTTTTATTAATTCACGGTATTTCTTTAGTCTCTTTGTCATTCTGGAATATACACCGTTTCAGGCTCGTTTGGAAATATATTCGTTCGCAGAAGCACTCTAAACGTGTTTCGCGGATGAAGGTCGCAAAGCAAATATCCGTAACGCGTGCTTGTAGCTTCTTTATAAACTTCCAAAAACTCCTTACGCTGATTCGGGAACATTTGATTGGCTAATACCCCAATTTGTGATACATCTCTACGTTGCGCGAATAAGACTAGATATTGCGTATTTAACGACACATCGCGCATGTATCTATTTTTGAAAAATAGATTCTGATTGATGAAGAACACGCTTATGTTAAGATGGTGGGAGAATACTGTAAATGTCTCGGCAAACGTTTTATCCATCTCCAACATGAGATCGTCAATTACAATGATTGTATGTTCATTTCCCTTTAACGAATTAACGTCATATACGCCTTTGTGGAACAAAATATCATCTTGGTACTCGTTGAACACTGATTGATACGTCGAATAGCACCATATAACTTTATGCACAAATTTCGAGAACATCTCTCCCTTTTCTTTAATGATTTTAAGCATAAACACAGTTTTACCACATCCTGTAGGTCCAGATATAATACATGTGGATGGGCTCGTGAATCTGAATTTTTCTACAGAGTCCATTTCTAACACGTCACACTCCTAAGTGGGTCATTTACAAAATATTACAAATTTTGAGTGCTGTTCCTTATATTTTGCTTTCTTCTCCCACAGAACCGTGAATGACGATGAGGTAGAGCACCCCATCATTGACATTACGGATGACCTCGACGACAGTGTAGTTGTGATCTCCTCCCCTGCCAACGAACCCCAACCAGCGATACCGGTAGCACGTCCAAAGCGGAGGTGTGAGAACCCCACGTCAGGTATAAAGCGCCGAAATACGCGCCTGTTGCAGCGGTAATAGATCCCCAACCCTCAACCTCTTACGCAACAAGCCCCCCAGCAGCACCTCCCGCTAATATATCCCCTTATTCATCCGCCGCCCCCCGTTCTGTTAAGTCTACAATAATAGATCCCCAACCCTCAACCTCCTACGCAACAGGCCCCCAGCAGCACCTTCCGCTAATATATCCCTAATTCATCCGCCGCCCCCCGTTCTGTTGAGGATGCTATAACGCTCGAATTGGTGCGATCCGCAGCCCCCACCCCAGCCTTGACTAGAAATCGGTATAGAGTCAGGGTCGACCCTAGAGCCATGTATAGCAATGGAATTGAGCGCGGGCTACGCCGGGTTGTACAGCATATTGTAGAGTTGTACAGCATATTGTAGTGCCATTTAGACGTTTGGCGGCTGAAGATGTAGAATATATATTAGGACGTATAATGCAAGCCTCCCAAAGTAGTATAGCCTTTAATATGGACAACTTCACGGTAAATATTGACCGTGTATTCCGTGTTGCGGGTCATAGTGCCATACCGTACACTCTTAACTTCAATTCTCCGACTATTTACCGAAAGCATATAAACGTCGATCGTGGTTGCGGCTTTATAGCAGTACTCTTAGCACGTATGTTTACTGTACAAAATACACGGACTCAAAAAATTTGGCTGCCTACGGTCGTGGAGCGTGCCCGTAAACTAGCTGTAGAGTGTGAACTTGAATTTGACTGTAATATGGGTCCTGAAGAGCTGAGAAGGGTAGAACAGGAAATGAATGTCCGCATAGTTGTATTTGGGTTGGATGATCGTCGTAGGACTGTGTATGTTTTTAAAAGCTGTGTGAGAGCTCGTACAAGACCCTACTTATTTTAGGATTGTCAGGGACAACGTATCTCCCATCCGTAATATAAGGTGGCTTTACGCGAGTTATGACAAAAGTCGAAAATATGGGAGACATCATGATTTGTGTAAGGGTGCCTCGAGTTTGCGGATGATATAGTGAGACATTGTAAAGAATGTCACATGGAATGTGAGCAGTGTAAAAGCACCAAATGTGAAAGCCGTGTAGTTGAAGCTGAGAAGAGAGACTGTGATGTGTGTAGACGCACATTTTTCAATAATACAGTGCCCGCGAAAAGTATCCGATCACTCAAGAAAATACAATATTTTCCCTTGATATTCAGAGACACATAATTCACTTTCTATTTGTTCTAGCAACATCTGGTAACTTTGAGGTTACTCGCTGATATGAGAGCTATCCAACGCATTCTCAAATTAGTGTTCTGGTAGCCTTCGTTGCGGGTGGCTGTCTCAAAGTTGTCAGATTTCACTGTTTGTGTAAATTTATTGATATTTTGTTATTTTTTACAGAAAGTGTGTAAATAAAATTTATATATAATGTGTGCTAAAAAACAACTTAAGAGTGATTGTCGAGGTGCTATTGTTGCTTTGCATACATGTGGGAAATCACAGAGACAGATAGCTAAGGAATTAAACATATCCCAAAGTACCGTTAATTTATGGGTTTCACGGGCTAAGAACAATGCCGGCCTAACCACGCCAGTCCCTAAAAACGATCTGGCAGACCGAGAAAAACAAATTCACGAACAGACAAACTTATGAAACGTTTAGTATTGAAAACCCAACAATAACTGCGAAAGAAATAAAATTTAATATGAATAATTTGTTATCTGGTGTTTCTGAACGAACTATCCAGGAGCGGCTCCAAAAAGAACTCGGATTACCATCTCGCCATGCTGCTAAGAAACCGTTCATTAATGAAAAAATGCGTAAAAACGTGTCGCATTTTGTAAAAAATATATTCATTGGACTGTTGATGACTGGAAGAAGGTTTTATTTAGTGATGAGTCGACATTTTTGACGTTCAGAAGTTGTCCAAAAAAGGTTCGCTGGCCCATTGGCTCAAATAGGATGGACCCTAAATACACCCTAAAGACAATGAAACACCCTCCAAGTGTGATGGTTTGGGGTTGTTTCGGTTACTATGGGCGTGGAAACCTATATTTTCTTCCGAAGAACACAACTATGAATGGTGCACGGTATTTAGCAATGCTACAGGATAAACTTCCAATGGCAATGGCAATCCAAAGGACAAAAAACATACATGCATGATGGTGCACCATGTCACAGGGCCAAAATAGTGACAAAATGGATTACTGACAATAAATTTGATATTTTGGATTGGCCTGGTAATAGTCCAGATCTCAATCCGATAGAAAATATGTGGCTAATAATAAAAAATAAGGTTGAATGCCACGACACTGGCTCAGTCGAAAATTACAAGAAGCCATCAAAAAGGTATGGTGCAAGGAAATATCAGTGGAAGTTTGTCAAAACTTGATTAAATCCATGCCAAAACGTCTAGAACAAGTCATCCAAACCAAAGGACAGATGACAAAATACTAATATAAGGTTAGTATACATTTAAACATTGTTTTTTATGTAAAAAATACAAATTTCCAGGGTGATCGGATACTTTTCGCGGGCACTGTAGCTGTTTTGATTTCCATAAATCAATTGGCACGTGCAGGAAAATGAGAATCTGTGAATGTGGTATGTTTCACACAATGGATAATTGGGGGAAATTTAAGCACAAGTGTGACGTAATTCACTGTCCTACATGCCAGGAGGAATATAAGGCGGATGGAGTAAAGCATGTGTGTTATATGAAAGATGCTAAGCCTAAAAATAACCCTTGTATAACTGTATACTACGATATAGAAACATATACGAACGCTGAAACCAAAGAGGTAATTCCACATTTACTTGTGAGCCAGACCATCCGTGATGAGTGTATGGGTATCGAATGTGACGAGTGCCCCAAATGCGGTAAACGGACAAACGTTTTTAAAACGAATGTCCGCGATAGTCCTGTGAAACTATTTGTGTCCTATATTGTCAAGTTAGCCGACAAGTTCTAAAAAATGACTGTGTATATTCTCGCCCATAACGGGGCAAAGTTTGACACGCAGTTCCTTTATAAGGAGTTGCTTGAACACGAATCCTCTGAGATATTTACAGGTGATCCATTCAAAAGAGGCAACAAATTAATACAGATGCAGATAAGAGGCAATGTACAATTTAAAGATACTTTATTATTCACACCTTGTAAATTAGCAAAGCTACCCAAGGTGATGGGAGTAGCAGCTGAAGTTTCCAAAGGATACTTCCCTTACACTTTCCTCACCAGCGAGACTTTAAATTACGTAGGCCCACCACCCCCCAAACATTATTTTGACTGTATGGATGAACGTGAAGACTTTGATCGATACTACGACAGTTTTAATGAAAGTAACCCTTATAATATAGCTGATGAATGTGAGCGTTATTGCGTGAATGATGTGCGCGTGCTTAGAGTATGTTTCCAGGCAACCACCATCGCATCATTATGTTTTACGGTGTTCAAGAATAACTTCATGCCTAAAGACACCTTAGCCATTATTCACCGAAACAACCCCCCGCAGTTACGGACACAAGGCTATTTACTGGGTCATACACCTACAGCAACAGACAGGTGTATACATAAAGCACGCCCGCAACACGGGTGAAGTACCCATTAAGTTAATGGACGTGTTTTTTGGGTTGATGGGTTAAGTGAAAACCGTGTCACTGGTGTGAAGACTGTGTACTCCTTTAACGGTTGCTGGTGGCATGGATGCCCCCGTCCTGAGTGCGGAATCGCCGGAGATATCCACGGTAGGTCTCCTGCCGACTGTCTTGCATCGACCCGCACCCGCGATCAACTTATAGGATCACAGTTCACTCACAAAGTCTTGTGGGAGCATGAATATGATGCACGGATGGAGACAGACGAGGTGTACCGTGAGGAAATAAACACGATCAAGCGTTCAATGGTGCTGGATCCTCTCAAATGTGGTGATAGCTTGTTTGGAGGACGTACAAATCCTTTCAGACTATACTTTCCACCTACGGAGGGCGTGAAGCTCCATTACTACGATTTCTGTTCTTTATACCATACGTGATGAAGAGCAATCCGTACCCGTGGGCGCTCCTGAGAAACTGGTGGGACCTAGCCTACCCTCCATCAATGAATTTTCAAAAATTTGAATGATCGTTACTTTGGGCTCTCTTTCGTAGACGTACTCCCCCACGCAATTTATGGATGCCGATCTTACCTGTCGTTATCGACGACAAGCTCATGTTTCCCCTGTGCGTGAAGTGCGCGGAAGAGGATAACGGCGAATGTAGCCATATACCCATGGTTATAGAATACTGAAGATACATGAGGTGTGGAGGTTTCAGAAGCTACCCAACCTTTTCACACCATATATAAACGCCTTTTTGAAGGATAAGGTTGAGGCATCAGGGTATCCGCGAGGAGTTGATACCGAAGATGAAAAGTCTGCCTATATTCAACGTTACCGCGACCGCGAAGGTATACAACTTGATCGTGTCCAAATTGTAAAGAATCCTGGCAAGCGCTTTAGTGCAAAGTTGTGTCTAAACAGTCTATGGGGAAAATTTGCGCAGAATACCGGCAGAGGGAGCATTCATTTGGCACAAAGTTATAGCGATGTCTGGGATTATGCCAATGCTCCCGATAAAGAGGTCATGGAGATCGTGAATGTAGGTAATACTTACATAATAAAGTACAACAACACTGAATTTGCCACAGATACCTCAAGGGTTACAAACATACCTGTGGCCAGCTTCACAACAGCCTACGCCCGTATAAAACTTTGGGGTCTATTGCATTCTCTTGGGCGGAGAGTATTGTATGCCGATACAGATAGCGTGATATTCACAGAGAGGGAGGGTGAATACATGCCCGCTATTGGGGAGTTCCTCGGCGAGCTCACTGATGAGATCAAGGACGAGTATGGGGACAACGCTTACGCCGACTCTTTTGTCTCAACAGGACCTAAGACTTATGGGGTACGGGTCAGGGTGGGGGAGGAAATGAAATATATCGTGAAGGCAAAGGGTATTACGCTCAACCATGCGAATCGGCGGGTTGTTAACTTTGAATCGTTGAAGGATCTAGTATGTTTGGACGATGATGAGGGCGAACAACCTCCCCAACTAATTGTAGGCACCCACAATTTTCGGGCGCAGAAGCTGGGGGGCGTGAAGGAACTTAGGGGTACGAAGGTGTGCCGTAACACCTATAGGAAACGTTACCAGTTACCTGGTACCTATGATACCGTACCCTTTGGATACCAAACGTATGATGCTTCTATTGTTAACTCACACGTATTTGTCTTGTATATAATCGTATCTATTGATTTATTACACGTATTTGTAAATATATATATAACTTGAATATCTCATTTATTAAATCGTATTTGTAAAGTATCTATTGATTTATTACACGTATTTGTAAATATATATATAACTTGAATATCTCGTTTATTAAATCGTATTTGTAAATATATATAACTTGAATATCTCGTTTATTAAATAAATCATGTTTCAATTAGCGTTTCACTTTCTCCTTTGTGTGTGTGTGTGTGTGTGTGCGCAGGTGAAAGTTCTAAGCTCCGCCCACTGTAAGACCGTGAGTCATGCTACTATCTGGGAGTCCCTGCGTGGTCAGTCGACTGCAGTAAGCCCGAGAGATCAGACGTGTATTCAAATGGCTACCTTTAATATTGCTTGTACAACGTTTATGAAATGGTATTCAGCAAAGTGTCAGGATGTGGTGGATACCGAAAAACTTCCTATTCCTCCTATACCTCTTTTAAAAACACATTGGATTGTGCGAAGTTCCAAGATGTACAAATACTCTACGGATGTTCTGGTGAGACCGTTGAAGGCTTTCGTTGCACAGACGATGTGCTGAAGTATACTGCAGAGCTAAACTTTATAAAGTCTCACATACACCGTGAAGTAAAAGAAACAACGCGTGCAGAAGAGAAGCAGCAGGTATGGATAATGAGTCTTGCGGATGGGTGGTGTGACAAGCGGTATTACGTCATGCTACACCATGTCGATTACTCATACCCTACGACTGAAAATGTGAATCTCGTGATCATGGACAATCTTAAGTATTTTTATCACTATATTAACGTATATCATGATGAGGTTCGTAGTGAGGTTGTGGCTAGTGCCCTGCGTGAGTTTTTAACAGACTTTAGAGACGAGTATCGTTTGATGGGCAGAAAGGAAAAATATGAGCATATGTTCCTCTCAAATAGTGCGCCGGAGTGTGAAGATGTTTAGTAAAACATAAAATGTTCCTAGTTCTTATCCTGAGGTAAAATGTCTGGTGCGTAGGCTGGTAGTGATGAAATTAATTCTTGTACCGGAAAAACAAATATGTACAACAATTCGGTACGACTCGCGGATCATACGAACAAGCCCATTCACGTATCATCGAGTCAGCCGCCCGTCGAACCGTTCCTGCCTACCTGCGTGCCTCACACGGCTCATAGTTATCTCAGAGCTTGAACCGAGTGGACGTGCGCTCCTCGAATACGATGGAACTTCCTTTGAGCAGCATTCTCAACGCCTCGTACGATGTGTCCGTGACGAAATCGTTGCGCGTGTTCAGGCGTAATTCCGGTACCATTAGCTATGTACTGGAAACGGAATGTAGACAAACAAACAAACGGGTTTATTTAAGTGTCGAGGAGATGAATAGAATCTTCGTGATAGTTGAGAAGTGGAGTGAAGATCGTTATAAAATACCTGCTAACGTAGGTACAAGAAGAGAGCAGATTAGTGACGCACCCTCATACGCCGTTGTATGTACGTTGTGTATAAATAACGATCGGCCGTGCATTGATATACGGCTGATGTGGAAGAATGCTTCTGATAATAACGCTCTTGTTCCTACGCGAAACCGTTTCATCCTCGACAGAATGTTTGAAATCGTCGGATTCCGCAAGCTGAAACCTATATTAGACGCGCGTGTTACGGACATGCTTTATTTTGATACAGTACTTGAATACGCATACACCGCTCTGCTCGATGGGTTTACCGAGTGTAGGGCTGGTGAGAATGGTCTAGTGCTGGATGTTTATTTAAAAAGTTTAGACTCTTTGAAATACCATGAACTTTGGTACAAAGCAATTGATCGGTACAAGGCTGAGCTCACCTACACCGTTCACCCTGAAGAACTATTTCTTTATATAACGCGCAGTTGTCGTAACGATTTAGAAGATTATTTCAATTGCCGCTATGTTGAGTGAGTTCACGATTGAAAAGCTCGAGTCGGTAGAAATAAACCCTCGATTGGAAAAGCGTGTTATAAACTTGTGTTTAATAATGTAGCTAACGATGAACTCTTTGTGCGTGCTTTTGATTGTATTCTAGACGTATTTAAAGATGACTTACCAACCGGTTGTAAAGTGGGAACAAAAATAGTACTGAACGATATGAAAGCCCTTCATATCGAATACAGGTTTCCCTATACTTTAAGCGGTGAAATATTATTAAGCCGCATATACTGCGTAATGCAGAGCAATAATGATGTAATTGTAAACTCGATTAAGACCGAGTTTAGTATTTTGAAAAAAAAGTGAAATGTATTTATATATTTTGCTGATATTTCTCCTGTACTGTTATGATTATATGCATATTTCTATTATTATTGAAATGTATTTATATATTTTGCGTGATATTTCCCTGTACTGTTATGATTATATCATATTTCTATTATTATTGAAATGTATTTATATATTTTGCGTGATATTTCCCCTGTACTGTTATGATTATATGCATATTTCTATTATTATTGAAATGTATATTTATTTCTATTTGAAATGTATATTTATTTTATATATATCCATAATTGTGTGTATATATTTCCTGTACTGTTATGATTATATGCATATTCCTCAATTGAAATGTATATTTATTTTCTATATATTTATAATAAACAGAATGATGCAATGTTGTTTTACTTAATTATATCATGTTACGCCTTCTAAACCTACTACCGGTATTCTAAACCAACTTTTAAGAAATATAATAATGTATACAATGGTATCGCTAAAAAGTGGTATCTGGCAACTCAAGCCATTTACGCCTTCTAAGCCAACTGGCTGATTAGGAGTCTATAATAATGTATACAATGGTATCTAAAAAGTGGTATCTGGCAACTCAGTCTTCGATTAAAATTAAATGAATACATGGCGCTATCTGGCAACTCAAGCCATTTACGCCTTCTAAGCCAACTGGCTGATTAGGAGCCTATAAAACAACGCCTACTCGGCTGAAGTCTTAATATGCACTTGGCTCCTGCCAGGTGAACACCTCTCCTCCTTTCTCTCCTTTCTGGCCCTTTGGGGGAATAGCTTGGGGGAGAACTCCGCCTCCAAGTTTTCCTTGTTGCACCTGCAGCACCCCTTTGGGGGAATTTTTTTTTTTTTTTTTTTTTTTTTTTTTTTGCAACACCCCCACCCCCTTGCAACAACCCCACCCCTTTGCAACATTACGTAATCACTTGCAACATTCTTGCACTCTCCCCTTTTGCGGCTATACTACTAACTTGTTCTTGGCCGATTTGTATCAACGTCAAAAAATTCATATGGATTTTGTACTTTCTTCTCGGACGCAGGGGTACTAAACACAAGGTTAAATTGTTCCTAAAGCAGCTCGCTCATTTTTTCTGGGTCATTTGTGTTTTCGGTCGCCCCATATATCAACAGACCAATATTGTCTTTACACTGCATTTTTCTTTTCGCAAACGTGTAGAAGTATTCTGGGTTACTCTTTATGTTTTTTGCTACCCTGTCTTCCTCCTCGTTTGTCTTATGGATGAATGCTTGTTTTAAGTCAACTTCTACTTCGCAGTTTTTTTTTATTTTTAGTTTCAGTCTCCTTGCTTCAGTTCTGCACCTGTGGAATTTTTTTAAGGTTTGTTTCCGTTGTCTAAACAGTGTTCTGACTTTTCTCTCGAGCTTGCTTCATTTTCTTTTTGGTCTCTTCGGAACATGCTTTAGCAATATAGGTTTAGTTTCATTTTCCTATTATACACAGTATTTCTTCGGGAGTTTTCTCGTGAAGTAGCAATTCCCAATTTACTTTCTTTAAATCATTATTTACACTTTCCCAATCTACTTTCTTTGAATTTATATTTATACCTTCAAATATTCCTCCTGACTGGGATGCATTTTTGGACCTCTGGTTGCTAACTGATTGCATATCGATTAGGTTATGGTTGGAAAAATTTGTGTCTGTTACCTTTTTATTTATTATTATCTCATTGTTATTGGTCAAAATTAAACCCAAAACGTTCTTTTTTCTAGTGATTTCACAGATTTCTTAGGTAAGTGCATAATGTTCCATAATATCTAATAGCATTATTGCCTGAGTTCTATCATCTTGGAACTGTGATATTACCATGAAACTTCTCAACTTAACTTTGTCATTTTTCTTTCATATTATGAATGGAAAGTTAAAATCCCCACAAATTGAAATAGTTGGTGCTGAAGGCAATGTTGCCAGGTACAGGGAAATTTCCCTATTTTAGGGAAATAAATGACTAAATAACGTCAATATTCCCTGAATAGGGAAATTTTGAGGAGTGAATATAGATATTTATATATCGAGAAACACAAATTTTCACTATTAATTGAAAAATATATAACAATATTGCTAAATAATACTTTTATCTTACGATAGAGAGACAAATAAATCTGTATTCATACCAAAAAGGCAAATTTTAAGAGCGAACCGAGGGAAATTATGTAATTCAGACCTGGCAACACTGGCTGAAGGTCCAAGTAATTTTAAAAAATTTTCTATTCCATTTGTAGCGAATTGGAATTCACTTTTTGTGGTGGGTGTTTGGTGGTCTCTTGTTAGGTTAGTAGTTAGGTTCAGTTTTTTTTACTTTTAAAATAATAATTTCGACTGTGCTGTTTGATTTTCTTCCCTTCACCTCACATGTGTATGTGTTTTTCACGCAGATGCAACACCCTCCTCCTCGTCTAGCAACTCTATCTGCTTTGTATATGTTATAGTTCAGTATTGCTATTTCAGTATCCTCGATACATTTTTCACAGCCTTAAATTTCGCATATATATAAGTGTGTTTCCGTTATGCATATGATATCTGTGCTGGTTTCCAGAGCTAAATTTTGCAAGTATTGTAATTTGCAATCTACATGGTCAGTATACAGGCCTTGTATATTTGTGTATAATAAATTTATAGGGTTTCTAATCTTCGTATTCGGTCGTTTCCTGGTCGATGTTGTTGGTTCCCGTTTGGTGTTATTGGTTGGGCCGCTGCATTTTGGAGTACTGGGACTGTGGGCCTCGATACCATTGTGGATGTTGTATTAATGGTGGGTGGTGTTGAATAGGAGGGTGATGTATGTAATATGTTCATACGAGTATATCTGCGAATTTCTGTCTTTTTTTTTATTAGAAGGGACAGTTGTGCTTTTTATCATTCTCATTCCTTAAAAAAAAATTGTATTTCATTGCCACCGCCATTACTTTTATTTAGGATGCGAGCTGTTCTTTCTCGTTCTCTTTTTTGAGTACCCTTAATATGAAAATACGGGCACTCCATATTTAGGTATTTTTTCTCTGTAATGAATGTCTACATAAGAAGGGTGGAAATAGTAGCAGTTTGTTCCGTACCTGCAACTTCCATTCCTCATCATCTAGAAACATTTTTAGGGGTGATTATACGTGCAGTTTGAGCCATATTTGCACGAACCTGTTTTGTAATATTCGCATCTGATCCGCCGTTTAGATTCCTTAAGAGTCCTATGGGATTCAATTTCTTTCCCTCGTTCTACTACCACTTCTTCCCTACTCAGTGGTTTCTTGGTTTTTGGTGTGTTTTCATTTGTATTCATGATGTCTCTTTCTTGTGCAGGGGGTCTAAGGTTACTTCTCCACCTCCCCGTAGTGCGTTTCCCTCGGTGTCCTGGATTCCATTTTCGTTTGTGTCGGTGTTTTCTGATGTTTCCCGACGTTTCCTGGTTTTCTGTCGGTGAACCCGTTGCGATTGATTCTTCTATTTCAACATTCTCCATTCCCGTTTGTACTACTTTCCTATTGATTTCTGTGTACTTGATGCACACGAAGCCATAAAAGCCTATGAGTTTGTTGTTTATTCTGTTTATCATTTTCCTGTCCTTTTTATCTATGTTTACGCATTCGTAATGTTTAAATGTATTGCGCAGAATGTATTTTAAGCCCGTGGTCTAGTCACTCTAGTCTACTTCATTTTTGCAATCACAAGATGGTGCGCGGCGCACTCCATTAAACATAATCCAACTCTATTCAGCTTTCTGGATTTGGAGCAACTCACACATATTTTCGTTTTTGTTTTTGTTTTTTTTTCATTTTTTCCTTTCTTTCGTCTAATTCCTTTCCGCTTCTCGAATTTCGTCCGCGAAATCTCAACCTTCTCGTTTATGGTCCTCTTCCTCTTCTATTTTAGGCCTCTCGGAAAAATCTCACGAAAGCTGTAATTCCGTTCGAATTATTTTTAATTTATGTTTCAATTTATGTTGCTTTTCTTTGTGCACCGCTGTATGCCATCCACCTTCGTTTAATAAATTATTTTCGCCTATTCACTGATACTTAACACACACACACACACACACACACACACTGGTATAGGGTAGAATTTACCGCTGAATTTATAAACACTAGTTATTTTGGTATTAGCACAAAGCGGAAACGAACGTCCGTACAACCCGAGGACACACACACACACACACACATACATACATATATATATATATATATATATATATTGCAAACCACAAGGAAAAATAAAAAATTATTCCAATGGAATTTTTTTTTTTCTTTGTGGGTTTGCATCATTCATTCATTTCACGTGTTTAATTGTGAATTTCATCCGATATATATATATATATATATATATATATACACACCGGTCTCTTTCAGGGGTGTTGCACCTTGGGAGAGCACCCCTGTTGCGTGCTGTAGGGCGTGCGCCCGTTCGCAGGGCCGATTCTGACTCTGCCTTACTTCGGTCTCTGTTCCTTCAGCATGCAGCGTGTCACTCTGCATGTGTTGCGGTCTTCACAGATGGCTCGAAGTCGTCGGGGGGCGTTGGGGCCGCGGCTGTTCCCCCGTCGTTTGCCCTTGCTCCCCGATGTACCCGTCTCCCTGATGAGGCTTCCGTTTTCACGGCGGAGCTCTATGCCATTCTGAGCGCTCTGGTGGTGGTGCGGGAGCATCCGGATGGGTCGTTTGTCATCTATTCGGATTCCCGCAGTGCCCTGGATGGCCTGGAGTGTTTTGACCCTGTCCACCCACTGGTCCGATGAATCCAGCTACTGTGCCATATCCTTATCACTTCTGGTGGCAAGGAGGTGGTATTTTGCTGGGTTCCTGCACATGTTAACGTGGCTGGAAATGAGGCTGCCGATCGAGCTGCCCGTTCCGCGTGCCGACTACAGGTTTCACCCGTGTCCCTCCCCTTTTCCGATTATATCCCTGGCTTCCGTAGGTTTTGCGCTCCCGGTAGCAGAGTCGCTGGGATGGCGCTACAAATAACAAACTCTGCAAGATTAAACCCAAATTGGGATGTTGGGCCTCTTCCTTCCATCGGTCGCGCCATAAGGAGGTGGCTTTGGCCCGCCTCCGTATTGGCCACACCCACCTGACCCATGGCTATTTGATGGCCGGGGATCGGGTGCCCCGATGTCCCGATTGTAACATCTTACTCACAATTGCCCACCTGCTGGTGGAGTGTCCGCTTTACTCTGCGCTGTGCGCAGAGTATTTTCCCTTTTTGGAGAGCGTCGGGCCTTGTGATAGGCTTGGCGCTATTCTATCGGAAGGTCCCTTCTTTTCGGTAACCGGGTTGTTGTCCTTCCTCCTTCGCTCCCGACTTCTTTACCGGTTGTGACTGATATTCCCCCCCCCCCTCTCCTCCTCCCCGTCTATTGTTCACTTCCGTTCGCTGTTTCAGTCTTCGTCCTGTGTTCGCTCTGCTATCCACCTTTCTTTTGGTGGCCATGAGCGGTCATACTTTGAAACAAAAAAAAAATATATATACTATATATATATATATATATATATATATATAATATATATATATATATATATGTGTGTGTGTGTATGTAATTCCATTTACACGAAAAAATTGTTTCATGACAAAGAAACTCGTCTGACTTGGCCTTTAACATGAGTATGAGATATGCCTTCCTTCATTTCTTGTCCTGCTTTCAGCTGTAAAGTAGGTAGGAGTAAACGAGGAAAAACTGTTGGTCCACATTACCTACTGTAGAAGTTCGCAATCATCTCCAAGTGGAAGTACCTAAAATGGTATTTTAGGTACTTTAACTTTTCAAGTACAAAAGGATTCCTAACATTGACCATATATAGGTTTCCTTTTTTGTATTAAAAAAAATGGAGAGAGACCCAGTACGTTCCCGGTTAGTGTCTATGCAGTCCCTAATTTAAAACCTAATTCTGTTAACCAATTTTAATACGTAATGAGGAACCAAAAGATTTAAAATTTTCATCTCGTACAGAACTTCGATGCATAGACTTTATTTTTTATTTATTCACTCTTATTGGTAAACAAAGGATCACCTGAAGATCAGAGCCCCCAGCCTTCTTTAATTAGCATTATAAGGCTAACTAACGAAAATATCACGACCTAACCTAACCAATCGTTAGGTCAACTGTACGCCCTTGACGATTCGTTAGGTTAGATCGTGATATTTTCGTTAATTAGCCTTATAAAGCTAACTGAAGAAGGCTGGGGGCCCTGATCTTCAGGTGATCCCAAACATTTCGTATAGAGGTAGTTACAGTATAATTAATCATAGTATTTATATACTGTATTACCTAATCCTAAAACAAAACTTGCGTGCGGTTGTCCTTTGCACTGCGCATACAGGTTTATTTTTGAAGTGTTTGCGCAGAATAAGATTTTCAGTATTATCATTACTTTTATTAATTTGCCTTTTCCTGAACGGATATTTACGATCGGGCTGGGGCCAGCTCATCTGTAACATCCCACCTCATTTAGAGAGTTTGATGACAAAAAAGAGAATTGCTTTTTACTCTCATCCTTATATCATCTCTATATCCAGTATATGCCCATATACCATTCTAGAGTCAACAGGTTGTACTAAAAATGTATTTTAGTATCTCAATACTGAGAACTGAAAGCCAGTGTGTGTGTGTGTGTGTGTGACAAATAATACATTACGTCCTTCAATAGAGATGGCGGGTTTGAATTGAGTTGCACCTTTCAGACCAATTTATGAACTATGACAACGGATTATACACGAGGTATATAGTGGGTGATTTGTTAAATATGTGACACTTTGAAAGGTTTGTAGCTCTCGTTATTAATCGCAATAAAAGCATGACAAAAAAATCATGCTTATATTTCAGTTAATAAAAAGAAAAGTGCAAACCTTTTAAAGCGTGACATATTTAAAAAAAAAAGGAAAATTAACCGATATATAGATTTTTAATTGTAAGTTAAATTAATATTAGGTTAAACGTTTCGGTATACAACTTCCATTCTGATTTTCTCGAACGATTTTAATACCAAACATTTGGTAACGTTTTTAATGTTTTGATACCGCATCAATAACCCTTTCAGACGTGGCTTCCAATATTCTTTTGGACAAAATCTATATAAAAAACAAAAGCTTTATTGGCATTGAAAACCAGACATTTTAGTAATTAGTCACTTACTTTATATGCATTTTTGCGGTTCTTTTTCCCCACATCTAAACTAAACCTATATTAAACGTATAGAAACATTTGTAGAAAAGTTGCATTTTAATACGATTTATATTATTGTGATTTTATTATTATTATTATCATTATTATTATTATTATATTCACTGTGACTGATGGGGTTAACTCAATCAATGAACATGATTTTCTAATTGCTGAATGTTAGCAAACTCCTTTGATCCCACAACCGTTGTTGATTTCGCATATATATATATATATATAATATAATATATATATATATATATATGAAAAGAAGGACCAACACAACGGCAAACATTTTCGTTTATTTTTTGTACTTCAGACGTTTCGACAAATCTTTTGTCATCATCAGTGAATTAAGTCTTAAAACCTTAACAAAAATAAAAAATGAAAATTACATCAATACAATATTAAACCATTAAAATTAAAACCTTAAAACAAAAATAAAAATAATGAAAATTACACCAATACAAAATTAAAATCATTAAAATTACATCACTACAAAAAAATTAAAATCATTAAAATTAAATTAAATTATCTCAACAGGTAAATACACAATGTTTACATCAACCTCCATACTTGACAAAAACTAAGAGAAAACTGTATGGTCAGTAAATTAGAAGGTATGATATGTCTATGAAAATCGGTTGGTTAGTTAAAAGAGCTGTAATTTGTAAGATGAGCTATTATTGTTAATGGAGGGTTTGTTTCTATAGATGTACAAAGATTCTAAAATTCGGAGTTCTGTGAGGTTATTGGATCTAGTTAGAATTTCAAACTGAGTTTTGTGAAGGGGATGGTTGTTTTCATTACTATGGTTTCTAATTGCGGATTGTGGTGGGCTACTGAGGGGACGGTTGGTACGGACTGATAAGCCCAAATGTTGAGAAAGGCGTACCTCCAGTTGGAGTTGAGTACTGCCAATATACGCAGCCTTACAGCTGTCGCACGTGTATTTGTAAACAACATTAGGGCATACAGTTTTGGGGAATTTGTCTTTGAACTTTAAAAAATTTGATAATTTAAGTGGGTTGACGAAGGCGAATCTAAAATTTATTTGGGGATAACTAGACTTGAGCAGTTTGGACAATTCACCTCGAATACGCAATGATAAATAACCATAAAAAGGTAATTTAATATATCTGGTTTCTTTTTTTACTGTAGTTATGGGGAGTTTAGTATTAAAACGTTATTTAAAAATTTCTTTAATTGGTTATCAAAAAGATTAGACGGGTAGTAATTATTAATAAAGTACTGTCTTAGAAATTTAAATTCTTCGTTTAATGAAAAGTAATCTGAAAAAATACGGTAACTTCTTGTTAATAATGTTACTATAGCACTAATCTTATATTTATAAAACATACAACTTAAATAATTATTGGTTCCCAAGCCAGTAAAAGTTTGTTTTCGAAATAGTGAGGTCTGGAACTTATTATGAGCCCGTTTAACTAAAACATCCAGGAAAGGTAAACTATTATTAGTTTCGTTTTCACATGTGCACCACAATCCGCAATTAGAAACCATAGTAATGAAAACAACCATCCCCTTCACAAAACTCAGTTTGAAATTCTAACTAGATCCAATAACCTCACAGAACTCCGAATTTTAGAATCTTTGTACATCTATAGAAACAAACCCCCCATTAACAATAATAGTTCATCTTACAAATTACAGCTCTTTTAACCAACCAACCGATTCTCATAGACATCATACCTTCTAATTTACTGACCATACAGTTTTCTCTTAGTTTTTGTCAAGTATGGAGGTTGATGTAAACATTGTGTATTTACCTGTTGAGGTAATTTAATTTAATTTTAATGATTTTAATTTTTTGTAGTGATGTAATTTTAATGATTTTAATTTTGTATTGGTGTAATTTTCATTATTTTTATTTTTGTTTTAAGGTTTTAATTTTAATGGTTTTAATATTGCATTGATGTAATTTTCATTTTTTATTTTTGTTTTAAGGTTTTAAGACTTAATTCACTGATGATGACAAAAGATTTGTCAACGTCTGAAGTACAAAAAATAAACGAAAATTTTGCCGTTGTGTTGGTCCTTCTTTTCATCTGTAAGCTCCGTTTCCCTAAGGAGAAGTCAATAGCTTTGATATATATATATATATATATATATATATATATGGGTGTCCCATTCGAAATGAAACAACTTTGAACCTCTGTAATTTTTAAAGTATTAATGTGAGAATGTTGAAACTTTGCCAGTTACTACACCATATGCATAAGTTTTTGTCATAATGTTTTTTGTTTGTGTCAGATTGAATTATGTTTAACCCACAAGAAAAAGCGAAATGTGTGTTATGGATGGATGAGTTGAAGTCCCCTACTCTGATGCAACGGCGGTTCCGTACAACCTTTCACGAGGAACCACCCACCAGAAGAGACCTATATGCATGGACCAAAAAATTTGAGGAGACTGGCAGTGTTCTAAAGGAACACTTTGGAGAACGAACAAGATCGGAAGATGATGTTGAACTTGGTAGTAGCCCGAGAAAGTCCATCCGTCGTGCCAGTGTCGAACTGCAGATTCCTCGTTCAACTGTGCATAGAGTCGTGCGCAAGCGGCTGCAGCTCTATCCATATGAGCTTCAAATTGTTCAGCATATAACGCGTGAAGATCTTAACAAAAGGAAACATTATGCTATGCACAATGTATCTAAATGTTATAATTCACATATATCATATGAAACTTTGACATTGACTATTTACTGTGTGAATATTACATTGTTTGCAGCATTCAACAAAAAATTATAAGGTTTCAGTTGTTTCATTTCGAATGGGACACCCGGTATATATATATATATATATATATATATATATATATATATATAATATAGGGTGTCCCAGGAGGAAATGTCAAGAATGCACCATTTCACTCTTTGGGTATTTCTAAGTAGAAAGTATTATATCGATATGGGTCTGATTACCAACCGTTACCGAGATACAGGCCCCTACATTTGGGTAATTAAAACATAAAAAAAGGCGATCTTACATACTATTTAATGACACTTGTGGTTTACAAAAAGTACAAACATACACTACACTATTGCACTTATTGCAGAATGGTTTCAAAGTGACCCCCTCCTTCTTCAATGCACGCGGCGAGCCTCCGATCCATCGAGTCTTGCCAAGGAAAACGCGGAAGTTCATTTCTGAGGTTTATGAACACATCCTGTATACGTGCAACCAACTGCTCCCTAGTTTCGGCTTACCACGCTGATAAACGACTTACTTACTCTTCAAGAACCCCCAGACAAAAAATAATGTAAATAAATAATGTGAGGATCTGCACAGTTGCCAATGCATCATTAAATGTCATTGAATATTATCTAAGATCGGCTTTTTATTGTTTTAGTTACCCAAATGTAGAGGCCTGTATCTCGGTAACGGTTGGGAATCAGGCACATATCGATATAATACTTTCTACTTAGAAATACCCAAAGAGTCAAATGGTGCATTCTTGACATTTCCTCCTGGGACATATATATATATATATATATATTATAACTGCAAACACGCAGTATAATTAACGTAAAGAACGACGCTCTGTATAGGAGAATTATCCGCGCAAGATGAGAGCGAAAGAACGAAATAAATGAAAAAATGAGGTAACCACCCGGGAATCGAACCCGGGATCTTCCGATTGCCGGTCAGATATGATAACCATTACACCACGGGCCTCACTCAAACAAATGTCGTAATTCCTCTACATACGCGCAGAAACCAATGCCCCAAAGGGGCACCTCCCGCATGCCGTAACATTATATATATATTAATATATATATATATATGGAATAATGTTATAAATATATATATATATATATATATATATATATATATATATGGAATGTTATAAATATATATATATATATATATATGGAATATTGTTATATATATATATATATATATATATATATATATATATATGGAATAATGTTATAAAATTCTTCTTCATAATATAATAATTAGTGAAGAGTGTAGTGACTACGTTTTTATTTATTATCTTCATTATTTATTTACGCTTCTTCCTACTTTATTATTATCTCTATTTATTCTCTATCGGCTCTTTGCTTCATTTATCACTTTCTTCGTATAGTTTCCGGTAGCGACGCCGAGTTCTGACTCTAAAAGACCGTTACAAACGAAGGGGGAGGGGGAGGTATATTAATACTCTTTATTAACACTTATTACGTTTTATTAATTTCGAAAATGGTTTAGTTAATTAGGGGATATGCGAGTATGACATTTATATATAATAATTTAGGTCGGAGAGGAACACAAAACAATTTGACTTTAAGATCACATGGTTCTAAATCTAACGCGTATCGCGTCCGCCTCAAGACTGAAAACCGTTATAGGGTAGTCCACTCTCGGGCCTATTCAGATTACCAACCCTACCCATTTTAAACAATTAATTTCATAATTATTAGTAAATGATTTACATTAAACATTATCTTATTTAATTAAACAAAATTTAATATTCTTAACTAAGCATTACTACACTCGCATCACCCCCTTGAAAATAAGTTTTTCCATTAGAAAACTTATTAATATCGTTTAACAATGTCAATAAATTTATTCAACAAACTTATATATTTTGCAATTTTTTTTTTTTTTTTTTTTTTCTTTAACAATTCAAAGTTTAGAAATAGACAAGAAATAATAGAATGACAATTCCCATACATATATTGTATCATATTAAAAACCGAAAACTTTATAATTTTCACATTTGCATAAAATAACATTTCACTCTAATAATTAAATTACAACCTGTAACTAATCTATACATGCCAAAAAAATAACGAAAATTTTCTTACAGTGGCTACACAAATCTCAAGTTCACAATCTATTCCCGCGATTTCTCATCAACGATCGCTTTACATTCGAAACAATTATTTGTATAGTTATACAGTTACTATCAGGGCAACATAGAAAAAAAAAAAAAAAGTTTACATAAAATACTGACCAAGAGCGCACATACTATTTCACGAAAAACACAACAAATATGGGCAATAATCGGACCCTTTTCACTTATAATTTCATTAGATAATAATCAGTACATTTATTTGCTGGACGTTGTTTAGATGACACTCCGCACGCTGACAACGGATTTCAATTTTCAATCGCAGCTCTCCTGCTCACTTCGCTAGAATGCAAGGGATTGCATCAATCAACATGCAACAGGGCAGCACGCTATAATGGTTCCGCTCTCTCTCCAATGGCGAAAAAAAAAACAAGAGACGTCCAATTCTAAAAGGATCAGGGGGGGAGATATCTGAAAGCGGGACCACGCGCTGGAATTGGACGGAATTTGCAATTCTAGAAGTCGATGAAGAAACTCGCCTTGTCTCATCTCCACTTTTGTCGGTGAACGCTGCTCTTCCTACGTCCAGCTGAAAGACTCTTCACTGGCAACAATCAAACGATGACTCCGCCGTAGGCCGTTTCCCAACGAACCTACTGTATGTCTGTATGGACAGTACAGTCGTAGGTACCGTTCAAGCTCGCGCGGCTTGTCTACCGAGTGCTACAACACATATTAGCGAAGCATTCGAGCAACGTGACCAGCTACTGCCCGAAAAATACCAGTAGACCATCTTCGATCGAAACTTTCGTGTGCCAAGACCCTGCACACGTAAATTTCTCTTCTCTTCCGAACTGTCCTGCGCCAAGTCCATGCGCATTCGGTTCCTCTCTTCTCTCTCTTCGCTTCCGAAACCATCCTGCGCCAAGTCCATGCGCATTCTGGTTTCTCTTCTCTCTCTCTCATTGGTGATCGATCACCTATCCGGTCGACTAAACTCACTTGATGGAACTCGGATTCAACTTGGTTGACCCAAACTGAGCCTTTTCAATTTTGAAAAAAAAGTTTATTCTAAACGTGTTTCTGTACTGCTTATCATTTCATATTTAATTTATCGAATTTTCTCGACAGTTCACTTCGAAAATAACTACACATTTGCTCTGGCCAAATTCACGGAAAAAATATAAAAATTTCGCAAAAATTTAATCAAATCTAGCTACCAATAAGGTCACTTATGGCAGTTACAGCAGAGAAGATAAAAAAAGTCATAAAACGCTAAACAAAATTGTACAGTATAAATATAAAAGCGCCCATACATAGTAACTGTTAGTATAATTTAAGAATTATTATTGTTCAAACTATCGTCAGAAATCACCTCAATACCTCAAATACAAAAGACAAAAATGAACCCCAGAAACTTCATGTCATCCATTCTCTGACAATCATGAACCCTCTTGCTTTGAGGAGGAGCACACAGACGCCACAAAAACGTTACTGGCTATCTAGGAGGCTCCATTTCCGAGTGTACACTTGAGTCAATGTTTCAAATGCACTAGTTAACTCCGACTGAAGGTTTAAACAATAATAATTTTCTAAACAGTTATTAAAAAGTAAAAAAATTTAAATATTACTACCAAAAATTATTTTAATACAGTAATTCCAACTTGAAACGTCAAATTTCATAAGAATTGAACTTGCAATTCGCAAATTACATCTGAGATACAACTCTCTCCTTCAACAGAAACCTCAGTATGGTTTGCAAATCACAAAATCTCAGTAATTTATCGTTTCCAAGTGAAACTACAAATTTATGTTATACTAAATAAGAATAGATCATATGTACTAAAAAATACACGCACCCACTGTAAACAAAACAAACATTCCAATTAAGAGCGGTCGCTTTGTTTGTAAGCGAACCTCTATACAAATATCCCTAACCGAATGAAACTGCATTATATCCTAACATAATTTCGTAATATTTTCCATGCAAACGCTCGAACTAAAAAAAAAGGACATTTTTCATTTCTAATTCCAAATTAAAATATCAAATTAAAACATCCTTTTTAGAATACAATCTAAATTTGAACTAAAAATTTTACCATTGTCATTGAACTGGAAAGAAAAATAAAAATCGGCCTACTGTACAAATAAATTGATTATTGAATGAATTTATAAAACGTAAACAATATAGAAAATTTCTACACAAATTTCTGTAATTAAAAAAATTATAATTCAGATTTAGTAAAATGTGTACCGTAACTCACATTGGCCGCCAAAATAAAAATAAAATTTACTGCCGCACTTTTAGGCCTATATTTAATAAATTCAATGTTATGCGTGAAAAGCACAATTTAGAATGTTACGCATAACATTTGTGCTTATTAAAGAAAAATCCTATGCTTATTTATGTTAAACCAATGAAAATTTTGTTAAATAACTAAAAATTTACACTCAATAGACATACCGTAATAACGGTTAATCTCCGAACAATATTTTACGATAGGCCTACAAGAAATTCTTCTTAAGTACGATACAATAGCCATTTTACCAAATATGTCGGAATTGTCGTGAAATGACGAAAGAAGAGAGAGGAGAAAAAAAATAATCAGCTTACCTACCAAAGTTATGGGTATATAAATATATGTAATTATATATATAACTAATAAATACGTATTAGTTAATAAGTAAGTATATAATTAATGAGTATATAAAAAATACAAAAAAACTTATAAAAAATTTTACAACACATTCTCTATTCAGTTAAACGAATTCTGCTTATTTTGAAATTTAACACAATCCTATACGGCGACTTATAATCTGACAAATTTAATATGTTTAAGATTACCTTTCGACTGTCAATTAACTGTAACTTAACCTATATAGCGCGAAGCGAGCGAAGCAAAAAGCCCGTAAATCTATAAACAAATAATCCTATTATTATATACAGGCAATCGAAATATAATAAAAAATCTGCTAATGAAACCCAGAAAATTTCTCATGTTCCTGAAATGTTGTACTATATATGTATATATACCCAGAAATGCGATACAAATTTTCGCTGAAACACTTTGAAAGGACCATATAAATTGTGTATCATACTGTATTCAAACTAACAATTTACTTACGTACAATTTTTTTCTATATATTATTATATTACAATTACTACTAATTCCAAAAGTTTTAAACAAACAAGTAAACAACAGAGGTAAGCTGAACCAGGCATACAGTAGAAGAGACGAAAAAAGAAATTTGAGTCTTCAGGCAGCACGATAATTTTCAAACTATATCCTCTCCGACCGAACGAAATTTAACGTAATAATGACTCGCAATTGAGTCGGACAAACGAAAAGCAACGGAACTGGACGAAACAAATTAAATTCTTAGGCGCGAGTCAGGGACGCTATCAGGACGCGAAGGCAAGCGCCATTTTTAAATTTTATTTACAATGAAATTTTAAGGCATGAAAATCGAAATTTGCCTGCAAACGGGGTAAACTTTGCATTTAGATATTTTAATAATCGAAATAAAATATTCATTAACGCTATTTGTTATTATACCGGGTTTTAAGAATTTTAATCGAAATACTAACACGTGGGTAAGCCTCACAAAATATGATGTAAGATCCACCGCTAGCCACCAGATGTAGTGACTACGTTTTTATTTATTATCTTCATTATTTATTTACGCTTCTTCCTACTTTATTATTATCTCTATTTATTCTCTATCGGCTCTTTGCTTCATTTATCACTTTCTTCGTATAGTTTCCGGTAGCGACGCCGAGTTCTGACTCTAAAAGACCGTTACAAAACGAAGGGGGGGGGGAGGTATATTAATACTCTTTATTAACACTTATTACGTTTTATTAATTTCGAAAATGGTTTAGTTAGGGGATATGCGAGTATGACATTTATATATAATAATTTAGGTCGGAGAGGAACACAAAACAATTTGACTTTAAGATCACATGGTTCTAAATCTAACGCGTATCGCGTCCGCCTCAAGACTGAAAACCGTTATAGGGTAGTCCACTCTCTGGGCCTATTCAGTACCAACCCTACCCATTTTAAACAATTAATTTCATAATTATTAGTAAATGATTTACATTAAACATTATCTTATTTAATTAAACAAAATTTAATATTCTTAACTGTTGGTCCACATTACCTACTGTAGAAGTTCGCAATCATCTCCAAGTGGAAGTACCTAAAATGGTATTTTAGGTACTTTAACTTTTCAAGTACAAAAGGATTCCTAACATTGACCATATATAGGTTTCCTTTTTTGTATTAAAAAAAATGGAGAGAGACCCAGTACGTTCCCGGTTAGTGTCTATGCAGTCCCTAATTTAAAACCTAATTCTGTTAACCAATTTTAATACGTAATGAGGAACCAAAAGATTTAAAATTTTCATCTCGTACAGAACTTCGATGCATAGACTTTATTTTTTATTTATTCACTCTTATTGGTAAACAAAGGATCACCTGAAGATCAGAGCCCCCAGCCTTCTTTAATTAGCATTATAAGGCTAACTAACGAAAATATCACGACCTAACCTAACCAATCGTTAGGTCAACTGTACGCCCTTGACGATTCGTTAGGTTAGATCGTGATATTTTCGTTAATTAGCCTTATAAAGCTAACTGAAGAAGGCTGGGGGCCCTGATCTTCAGGTGATCCCAAACATTTCGTATAGAGGTAGTTACAGTATAATTAATCATAGTATTTATATACTGTATTACCTAATCCTAAAACAAAACTTGCGTGCGGTTGTCCTTTGCACTGCGCATACAGGTTTATTTTTGAAGTGTTTGCGCAGAATAAGATTTTCAGTATTATCATTACTTTTATTAATTTGCCTTTTCCTGAACGGATATTTACGATCGGGCTGGGGCCAGCTCATCTGTAACATCCCACCTCACTTAGAGAGTTTGATGACAAAAAAGAGAATTGCTTTTTACTCTCATCCTTATATCATCTTTATATCCAGTATATGCCCATATACCATTCTAAAGTCAACAGGTTGTACTAAAAAAGTATTTTCGTATCTTAATACTGAGAACTGAAAGCCAGTGTGTGTGTGTGTGTGTGTGTGTGTGTGTGTGTGTGTGTGACAAATAATACATTACGTCCTTCAATAGAGTTGGCGGGTTTGAATTGAGTTGCACCTTTCAGACCAATTTATGAACTATGACAACGGATTATACACGAGGTATATATTGGGTGATTTGTTAAATATGTGACACTTTGAAAGGTTTGTAGCTCTCGTTATTAATCGCAATAAAAGCATGACAAAAAAATCATGCTTATATTTCAGTTAATAAAAAGAAAAGTGCAAACCTTTTAAAGCGTGACATATTTAAAAAAAAAAAGGAAAATTAACCGATATATAGATTTTTAATTTTAAGTTAAATTAACATTAGGTTAAAACGTTTCGGTATACAACTTCCATTCTGATTTTCTCGAACGATTTTTAATACCAAACATTTGGTAACGTTTTTAATGTTTTGATACCGCATCAATAACCCTTTCAGACGTGGCTTCCAATATTCTTTTGGACAAAATCTATATAAAAAACAAAAGCTTTATTGGCATTGAAAACCAGACATTTTAGTAATTAGTCACTTACTTTATATGCATTTTTGGGGTTCTTTTTCCCCACATCTAAACTAAACCTATATTAAACGTATAGAAACATTTGTAGAAAAGTTGCATTTTAATACGATTTATATTATTGTGATTTTTATTATTATTATTATCATTATTATTATTATTATATTCACTGTGACTGATGGGGTTAACTCAATCAATGAACATGATTTTCTAATTGCTGAATGTTAGCAAACTCCTTTGATCCCACAACCGTTGTTGATTTCGCATATATATTAATATATATATATATATAATATATATATATATATATATATGAAAAGAAGGACCAACACAACGGCAAACATTTTCGTTATTTTTTGTACTTCAGACGTTTCGACAAATCTTTTGTCATCATCAGTGAATTAAGTGTTAAAACCTTAACAAAAATAAAAAATGAAAAATTACATCAATACAATATTAAACCATTAAAATTAAAACCTTAAAACAAAAATAAAAATAATGAAAATTACACCAATACAAAATTAAAAATTAAATTACATCACTACAAAAAATTAAAATCATTAAAATTAAATTAAATTATCTCAACAGGTAAATACACAATGTTTACATCAACCTCCATACTTGACAAAACTAAGAGAAAACTGTATGGTCAGTAAATTAGAAGGTATGATATGTCTATGAAAATCGGTTGGTTAGTTAAAAGAGCTGTAATTTGTAAGATGAGCTATTATTGTTAATGGAGGGTTGTTTTATAGATGTACAAAGATTCTAAAATTCGGAGTTCTGTGAGGTTATTGGATCTAGTTAGAATTTCAAACTGAGTTTTGTGAAGGGGATGGTTATTTTCATTACTATGGTTTCTAATTGCGGATTGTGGTGGGCTACTGAGGGGACGGTTGGTACGGACTGATAAGCCCAAATGTTGAGAAAGGCGTACCTCCAGTTGGAGTTGAGTACTGCCAATATACGCAGCCTTACAGCTGTCGCACGTGTATTTGTAAACAACATTAGGGCATACAGTTTTGGGGAATTTGTCTTTGAACTTTAAAAAATTTGATAATTTAAGTGGGTTGACGAAGGCGAATCTAAAATTTATTTGGGGATAACTAGACTTGAGCAGTTTGGACAATTCACCTCGAATACGCAATGATAAATAACCATAAAAAGGTAATTTAATATATCTGGTTTCTTTTTTTACTGTAGTTATGGGGAGTTTAGTATTAAAACGTTATTTAAAAATTTCTTTAATTGGTTATCAAAAAGATTAGACGGGTAGTAATTATTAATAAAGTACTGTCTTAGAAATTTAAATTCTTCGTTTAATGAAAAGTAATCTGAAAAAATACGGTAACTTCTTGTTAATAATGTTACTATAGCACTAATCTTATATTTATAAAACATACAACTTAAATAATTGGTTCCCAAGCCAGTAAAAGTTTGTTTTCGAAATAGTGAGGTCTGGAACTTATTATGAGCCCGTTTAACTAAACATCCAGGAAAGGTAAACTATTATTAGTTTCGTTTTCACATGTGCACCACAATCCGCAATTAGAAACCATAGTAATGAAACAACCATCCCCTTCACAAAACTCAGTTTGAAATTCTAACTAGATCCAATAACCTCACAGAAACTCCGAATTTTAGAATCTTTGTACATCTATAGAAACAAACCCCCCATTAACAATAATAGTTCATCTTACAAATTACAGTCTTTTACCAACCAACCGATTCTCATAGACATCATACCTTCTAATTTACTGACCATACAGTTTTCTCTTAGTTTTTGTCAAGTATGGAGGTTGATGTAAACATTGTGTATTTACCTGTTGAGGTAATTTAATTAATTTTAATGATTTTAATTTTTTGTAGTGATGTAATTTTAATGATTTTAATTTTGTATTGGTGTAATTTTCATTATTTTTATTTTTGTTTTAAGGTTTTAATTTTAATGGTTTTAATATTGCATTGATGTAATTTTCATTTTTTATTTTTGTTTTAAGGTTTTAAGACTTAATTCACTGATGATGACAAAAGATTTGTCAACGTCTGAAGTACAAAAAATAAACGAAAATGTTTGCCGTTGTGTTGGTCCTTCTTTTCATCTGTAAGCTCCGTTTCCCTAAGGAGAAGTCAATAGCTTTGATATATATATATATATATATATATATATATATATAATATATATATATAATATATATATATATATATATTATATATGGGTGTCCATTCGAAATGAAACAACTTTGAACCTCTGTAATTTTTAAAGTATTAATGTGAGAATGTTGAAACTTTGCCAGTTACTACACCATATGCATAAGTTTTTGTCATAATGTTTTTTGTTTGTGTCAGATTGAATTATGTTTAACCCACAAGAAAAAGCGAAATGTGTGTTATGGATGGATGAGTTGAAGTCCCCTACTCTGATGCAACGGCGGTTCCGTACAACCTTTCACGAGGAACCACCCACCAGAAGAGACCTATATGCATCCAAAAAATTTGAGGAGACTGGCAGTGTTCTAAAGGAACACTTTGGAGAACGAACAAGATCGGTAGATGATGTTGAACTTGGTAGTAGCCCGAGAAAGTCCATCCGTCGTGCCAGTGTCGAACTGCAGATTCCTCGTTCAACTGTGCATAGAGTCGTGCGCAAGCGGCTGCAGCTCTATCCATATGAGCTTCAAATTGTTCAGCATATAACGCGTGAAGATCTTAACAAAAGGAAACATTATGCTATGCACAATGTATCTAAATGTTATAATTCACATATATCATATGAAACTTTGACATTGACTATTTACTGTGTGAATATTACATTGTTTGTAGCATTCAACAAAAATTATAAGGTTCAGTTGTTTAATTTCGAATGGGACACCCGGTATGTATATATATATATATTATATATATATATACATATATATATATATATATATATATACAAATTATAACTGCAAACACGCAGTATAATTAACGTAAAGAACGACGCTCTGTATAGGAGAATTATCCGCGCAAGATGAGAGCGAAAGAACGAAATAAATGAAAAATGAGGTAACCACCCGGGAATCGAACCCGGGATCTTCCGATTGCCGGTCAGATATGATAACCATTACACACGGGCCTCACTCAAAGAAATGTCGTAATCTACATACGCGCAGAAACCAATGCCCCAAAGGGGCACCTCCCGCATGCCGTAACATTATATATATATAATATATATATGGAATGTTATAAATATATATATATATATATATATATATAAATATATATATATATATTATATATATACTGTATATATGGAATAATGTTATATATATATGGAATAATGTTATAAAATTCTTCTTCATAATATAATAATTAGTGAAGAGGGCAAATAATGGTACAGCCTTCAATCCAGACGAATGAGACTCGTTCAACTAACTCTTAACCCTTAATCCACACTTAATCTCCCCTCCTAATCTACATGCGCAAAACAAAAAAAGGTGTTCGAAAAAAACTTAGTTTTTGAAATAATATTAGAGGTGTGGGCAGCAAGCATTAAATCATCAATTGACGCGCATAGCAGTTTACCTATCTCATCAATTGATGACCATTGCGGCGAAAGGGTTAAATTACTATTTACCAGCCATCGGGAGTCGAACCGCTGACTCAGTGTCTTCACTTCGCTTATAGGAAAGGCTACGTTGTGGCTAGCAACATCGCTTCCCGTCGATCAGCGAAGTTCGGCGACGTTGGGTCTGAAGATGGATGGAGGCCCGTCCTCATCGTCCAGATTACGTAGCGACCCGTGGTTCGGATACCACGTAAAGTCGTAGGTCCTCTCCGTCATATGATCTTAGATGTTGCGAAGGAGGTTAAACAACCGTAACATTACGCTTCACTTATATAAGGAAATGGCGTTACCCACTGAGCCCCCACGGTGGGGGGCTGTCTCCTTCACAGTATCGTAACGAAAATTCATCGGTTCCAGAACACCTTTTGGCATGTGTGACTCATTATAATTTCAGGTAAGAGTTCTAAAGTGTTATTGATCGTAATACCTTTAAGCTCTAATTTCGCTCATGTTATAAAATATTAAATAAGTATTTATTGGTTATAAAATTAAGTAGGAAAGAATTAAGTCGATACTATCATTGTATATTGTGGTCCTCGTATTCAAGGTTGATTTACGCATTTTTCAGAGTTTAACAACCTCCTCCGTAACGGTAAAGGTGTCATGTGTGACTAACGAGACCTACTACTGTACTTTACGCGAGATCTGAACCAGCTAAAGATCGTTGGACGCCGAGGACTTTCACCCATCTAATTATCGAACAGACCGAACGTCGCTTAACCTCGCTGATAAGCGAAACACAGTTTCCGCTAGTGAACTTCGAGAAACTTGTTTGTCTGTAAAGAGGAAAACTATAGTCGAGATTATAATACCTAATCCTATGGGATTAATGGATTACATTTTTTGTTTAAGCAGGAGTTGAGGAAGGAGGAAGAATGCACTCATTGTTCATGAAGTTTGGACAGTTCCTACAGCTCGAGGAAATGGAACTGAGGGTATTTAGATCATTGTCCCACAGGGTATTTGGAATAGTGTTCATCGCGCAAGTTCTTTATTTTTATTATAGGAGATAGAACCACCATCGAGCCAATGGGAGACGAACGTTCGGTGTCAGAAGGTGACTACATCTTTGCTTTGTCTGTGTATGCGATTATTGCGTCTATATATATATATATATATATATATATATATATTATCTTTTCATGAGGAATATTAAGCAGATAAGACCACGGTTTAGATTTGCTTCTTTACCGAAGTTTTTATCTGAAAGAAAACTTTCTCTAAGTTCAACCTCATCTTTATCTCACTGAAGAATGCGTACAATTTATACTCTCATTCCATATGGTGAGTACACACGTTACATTATATACCTTTTCAGTATACAGGCTACACACCACTCCTCGTGTTATTATTACTAGTACAGTTCCCGCCGCTTCGTGACGGTTAGACAGGCTAAACTACAAAAAAGAACCCAGCCGTGAAAATTTTGAGCTTCACATTGTGTCAACATTCTGAATCTGGTATCTCCCAAAACCTCCTCACCCCCATTCATACAACTTGGGGGCTAACCCCCCCCCATTACCCCCACCCATCCCCATTACCCCACCCATCCCCGATTACCCACCCCCACCCTTCCCCCATTGCTAAACTACAGAAAAAGAACACAGTCATGAAAATCTTGAGCTTCACATTGCCGCCCGTAATACAATTTCTGAATTTTTTTTACAATTTCTGAATTTTTTTTCTCACAATTTCTGAAAGTGTGACGGACAGACGGACAGACAGACGGACAGACGGACAGCTCTCTTATTATAATATAGATTATGTACTGGCCTGCTATTGAAGATACACCTCTACACGAGTGTATTGGAGTCATTACAGTACGGTGAAGCCCACCATTTTTATACTTCTGTTGCCATTAGACAGTAATCCAATAAGAGATGCAATAATTCTACCATTCCTTTAAAACCACACACACACACACACACACACAGTTGGAAAGCCCGACTGCACAAATCGGATTGAATTTATAGATTTTAACGCCCGAAGAGATACACTTCGTATGTTAAATGTATTACATGTTCCTGATTCTGTTAGTCAAGAAAAGCAGACAGTGGATAAAATAGAGTGTAAACAGGCATCCATTATTATATATTTCCTTCCCCGCATAAAACATTCTAAACAGTAATGTTTTCATTCACAGTACATAATTCATGGTCTCTTGGTCTCATGGTCGCAGCTTCATATTTATGTATATTTATAACTGAGCGCTTACAAAACTCCTTCAGAATGTTTTTTATAGTTTTTCCAAACATTTCCAAATTTTTCATTCCGTTCAAATTACTGATTGGTGAAATAATTGAATTCAGAATAAAACAATTCCTTTCTGAGGAGGTAAAGAAGTTACCCCCAATTTTTGTATGGTATTAATTATTAAAAGGATAAAGCTTTACACGCATTCGAAGGTGGAGAGGAGAGAGAGAGAGAGAGAGAGAGAGAGAGAGAGAGAGAATACTTCGACAAAACAAATTGTTTTATTTTCATTTTATTTGTTTTCATTTTTTCTTTTGAAAGAAAATAAATAAAAGAAAACGGGAAAAAAACGCAACGTATTTTGAATAAATCTTTCGAAGGGAATCTTTTCCAAATAAAGTAAAATGTTTTTCGCAACATTAAATAAAAAAACCGTTTCAGCAAGTGAATGTAATTTGCATACACAGTGTACATACGGACCCTCATTCTGTCGATATCTTTGCAACGTCAGTGTGTATATATATAGAGGGTGTTTCAGAAGTCCTTCCCTAAGGCTAATATCATGTTGTATATTATTGGTAAGGACTTTTGGGACACCTTATGTATATATATTTTATAGTCCATATGTGAAACTGGTTATTTCGCGTGATGCCTTTGACTTTTGCTCACTTCGTTAGGTTAGTAATGCTTAATGCCCGTGATTAAGGGTCACGTACATTAATCGAAATGCTTGGCAGATTTAGGTATTAACTACGCCTTTTCGGCATTATTCATTACTTTGTATGGAATCTTATTGCGTAAACGAGGTTAAAATATCTCTCATTGGTTCGATTTGTACCTGATTAATTGTCATCAATACGTCATATTAAAAGATAATTCATCTGACAAGGCGGTGCTGGTACTTGTAGGTTATCTTCCCCGCACCAATTTTGACAGAATATTTTCGTTAAAACTAACGAAAATATCACGACTTAACCTAACCAATTATCAAGGGCGTACAGTTGATCTATTAGTAAATAGTAAATACTATTCCAGAAATAAACAATGTTATAATTAATAATAGATCAACTGTACGCCCTTGATAATTGGTTAGGTTAAGTCGTGATATTTTCATTAGTTTTAACGAAAATATTCTGTCAAAATTGGTCGGGGGGGAGATAACCTACAAGTACCGCGGTGCTAAATAAGTGGGTTCCTACAAGGACGTATTCTTGGATCATTAAATATTTTTAATTCACGTGAACAATTTTCATCTATCAACCGCATTAAATTGGGTACACTATGCCGACGATACCACACTCAACTTCTTCCCATCATAATTTTGACCTTTTGACAAATAAAACGAACGGGCAATTAGAACGTATTTATAAATGGATTTGTTCTCATAAACTTTTACTGAACCTGACAAAGTAATTTTTCATGATTATTACCACAAAATATATGAGGATAAATTATCAAATAAATATTGGTAATAAATACTAATAATACTCTTTCAAGATTGATTTAAGTTAAAGTGTTTGGCATTAATTTCGACGAAAAATAAAATTTCAAAAGGTCACGTACAACGTATCAAATCTAAAATATCAAGATTTCTCTTCATATTATTTAAACTAAAAAAAAGACTTCCTCAAAGCGCGGGGGTTACTTTATATTATTCCTTCATCCACCCACATATTTTATTGTATTGCATCACAACACGGGGTAGCTCAAATACATATATAAAACATAATTTGGAAGACGAGAGACCAGAGTTGGAAACGGGTCAGCGAGTCACTTGGGACTGAATTCAAGACGCGTCGAGGTGGATCACGGATTATGAGGGTGATCTGTTTGACCCGGAAGAGGGTCAAGGCGGGTCAGTGCTGCGATTAGGTGGAGGCACAAATTTCCAGTCGAATTTTAAAAATTCGTATGTTTTTTACGCGTTCATCAGGGGTGGATTGGTGGCAATCCTATTCTCAGTGGAGTAGCTTACGTCTGTGGCAGGGGCGTCCACACGATGGGGGCACCAGGGGTTTTGGCGTTTTTCAATAATGCCCCTCGTTTTCTCGTCAACTGCTTACGGATAGATTTTATCATAAACCCAAAATCCAGTCATAAATTTGAAGATAGTAATTGGTTACTATATATATTATTAATATTGTATAATTTCCCATTGTTCATATGAAGAGAAAATCCTGTGATTAAAATTAAAACGTAAAATTGTTGTGGAGAACGCGACTACGAGATCGTTAGGAAGGAGATCTTGTACATTACTTAAGGAGCTGAATGCTGTCTTCAATAACCTTCTCAGTCCCATGACAATTATTTATATGTATATTATGTAGAGAATAATAAACTTGTATATCTACCAAGTTATTGTGTATCTGGTTTCACCCTATCATGACATACAAAGGATGTCTAAAAAAAAAAATCCTTATTTTTCAGTATTTGAAGCCCTGTAATTTGCCCTCCTAACTGCCTCCAGAAGGCAGGAAATGCTGTCCCAGAAAACATAAATTTCAAAAAATTCTCGGAGCATGCCCCCGGACCCCCCTAGAGATCGCAAATACTTGTGCCTCCCCTGTATTTGGAAGTGCCTCCTACTTAATTGATCCTGTGGACGCCCTGGTCTGTGGTCGTGATGCAGGCATGCAACAGTCAGTCGGAGAGTCATTTCAACGCATTCAACGCGAGTAATATCACACGTCCACAACGCGTACTACTGGCACCGGAAGCAGTAGAATCACTGTGCATCGCTTTGGAGTATTACAAGAATTTCTAAATTACTTTTCACTGAAATAATCATTAATGTTTTATGAAATAGAAGCTCGTGTGTGAAGTAGCTTGTATTTGTATATCAAAATGAAGATTTGTATTTTGAAAGAAAGTTTACTTCTGATGTTTTCAAAAAACGTTTCGTTCAATGTATTGTTTAGGTCAGCAGGTTTGCCGGGTCATTGAGTCGTTGGTCAAGTGGGTCACGGGTCAAGTGCTGGATGAGTCACACGGGTCACGGGTCAAGGTTGGTGATCCGTTTCCAACTCTGCAACAAAGTCACACTTCGTCAATGTTTAAAGAACTAAATATTTTAAATCTAAATTAATTATCCATATTCTGTGTTGCTGTTAATATGCAGAAAATTATCAGTACATATCAACATACCCATTCATACCTATTTAAAGAAGAGTTATCCCGCATCAAACACGTCATCATCGTAACAGTGGACGTGGAAATTTTAAACACAAACCAAACTACGCAATGAAAATTGTAAGTATCTCTCTCTCTCTCTCTCTCTCTCTCTCTCTCTCTCTCTCTATATATATATATATATATATATATAATATATATATGGTGTACATAAAGTCAGGATCTATTTTTGTGAAGCACTTGGAAATTATATGGAATTCAATCATAAAATGATAAAGTGGTAACATTTATTAAATAATTAAGAGTAGGATTCGACGTGACGCCCATCAGTATCCCTGCACAGCTCAAATCGTTCCGCAGCATTTCTAAACACATTCTGGACCATTTGCGGGGTTATGTTATCTGCAGCAGTTCGTATACGTGTACGTAAGTTTTCAAGACGTAATCTTCGTCTGATAGACGTGCGACTCGATAAAGCCCCATGCAAAGAAATCTAAAGGGGTTAAATCTGGTCATCTCGCGACACAAGGTCTGTTGCTTCCGCGTCCGATCCAGCGATTTGGAAAACGTCCATTTAGATCAGTGGTTCCCAACCTTTTTTGCGCCATGCCCCACCTCGACACCTCAAAAAATTTGATGCCCCCCATTAATAAAAAC
Source organism: Bathynomus jamesi (assembly GCA_023014485.1). Lineage (NCBI taxonomy): Eukaryota > Metazoa > Arthropoda > Malacostraca > Isopoda > Cirolanidae > Bathynomus > Bathynomus jamesi. Next base: position 67,186 of record JAJOZX010003332.1, read on the forward strand.
AAATTTGGTGTTGAAAAGGTATTATTTAAAATTTACAATAATATGAGTACATTTAATATGAGTTACCGTACATTCAATATGAGTAAATAAACTTGAGGTTGAAGCTAACTAAATTATTACCTTGAAATAAAATTTCTCAGTTGAAAAGTTATAATTTTAAATTTCAATGATATGAGTACATTCAATATGAGTTACATTAAATATGAGTCAAGAAACTTGAGATTGAAGCTAACTATTATTTCCTTGAAATAAAACTTCTCAGTTGAAAAGTTGCAATTTTAAATTCACAAAAAAGTAATTTAATCAATAATACCACTTTAAATTCACAATATTAGGTAAAAATGCAGCAAATTCAAAGTTTGATAATCTCAAGTTAGTGAGATCCTTGAGCTTGATGTTTACTACAAATGGTTTTGATTTCAGGCACTAACTTAGTTAGCTTCAGTCTTAAGTCTCCTCGTTTTGTGATATCCAGTCGGTTTCTTTTTTTCTGTAGTAAGTCACTTACAACACTAAAACCACATTCCACCAAATATGAAGATGGGAATGGTAACAGTAGCTCTCTCGCCAAACGAGTTGAATTTGGGTATTTAGTCTTGGTCTCATCACAGAGCCACATCATGGTTCCTTTTACTTTGAATATAGTTTTAACAGACTCATCATTTTGTATTTCAGTCAGTTCTTCTTGGTACTTCATGCCCACTTCAGATAGGTCCACTAGCAATGGCTGAGTTAGCCAAGATGGAAAACTCATTTCTTTTAAATCAGAAAATCTGTAATTTAAATCACAGGCCAGTATTTTCAAATGATCCACAATGACAAGTAAAGCATCATCAGTTACCTCACACTTATTTAACCAATATAATTGGGTATATTTTCTTGCAGAAATATTATTTTGACATAATTCCAGAAATGTAATGAAGCCAAATATCTTTGTCTTTGAATCAACATGGTAAGTAAAATATGGAATTGTTGTCGTCGTGTAAAAATGTTGCAAATAAAAATAATTATATGTTATTGAAATTTTAAAATATTTACTTATAAAAATTATTATGTATAAATTTCATTTTATTGTAGCATTTTCAAATTGCCCCCCAAAATATTCAAATTGCCCCCCTGTGGGGCGTGCGCCCCACGTTGGGAATCACTGATTTAGATAATCCTGAACAATTTTGGCATAGTGACAAGGAGCACCATCATGTTGATTCTAAGGGGATAGGATTCTTGTCATAACATGACGTAATGAGAATCTATAAATAGATCCATAAATTGTTTAAACTTCATTCTCTTCATTGGAATTGCATCGGAGTGACGTGTATTATTTACTTGTCAAGATGTATAGAAGAAGGAAGTTTGTTCCTCGAAAAAGGAAGTATGTTCCTCGAAGGAAAGTTAGATGGCGGTCAAAGGAGAAGATATTTACAGCTTCAATGAAATTTGTTTATTTGTCTAAAAATACTTTTGATGTTAATGCAGATGGATATTATACATTGAGTTTGGATCTTTTAACTAAGGATGCTAAATCAACTATTTTAAAATTTAATTATTATCAAGTAACGGGTGTATCTTTTCATAGTATTCCCGGAATGAATATGTCTGGATATGTTATTAATTATGAAGATTCATTAAGTCGTAAGAAAGATGTTAGGGAAAGGTTAGAGGGACCTAATGTAGGGATATCTCCATCTCCATATGTAATTGTTCCCCATTGTGTTTTGTTTGAACCTAATATTGATTCCTCACATAGTGCAGAGCAAGTAATGAATCATCCCAGAACAAAGTGGTTCTCACCTTTTAAGGAGTTTAGAATGTATCGTAGACTGAAGCAGGTGTGTGATTTAGGTAAACAAGTAACTGCCCAATTCCCTAATACTTTAATTAAGATATCAACCAATGATTTAGCTAAACCATTAGGTCATATTTATGTTGGTAAATATACACCTGACGGATCTCAAAAAAATGAGTATGCATTTACATATGTTAATCGAATTGTATTTTATGTTAAGCTGTATGGTATGAAACAATAAAAAAAAAAAAAAAAAAAAAAATTTTTGGATTACCCTGTATTTTTTTGGATTACCCTGTATCACCAGCAAGTCCTCTAGTATTACCTAGGACTTGCGTTTGGTGGTCTTTTGCAGGCAGAGCAACTGACGTCACTAATACGTCATACATTTCTAATCTTTATCTACATCCTGTCTACATCCTGTTTAGGAGTGTCGTCATTGTTCAAAGAATTTGATTTCTGTATTTAGACCATGTAGCCAGGGTTCTTTGCCATCTAGCCAGGGTTCTTTACCATGTAGCCATTAATCTTTTGGCAGCCTCGCAGAGTTAGCATGTCGGCAAAACTGTATTGATTACGGGTGCGTAGCTTAGTTGGACATTAAATCTTTGAAAGCAGAGTCAAGTATTCATGTGTGTAGAGTACGTAAGTTTTCAAGACTCGTAATCTTCGTCTGATAGACGTGCGACTCGATAAAGCCCCATGCAAAGAAATCTAAAGGGGTTAAATCTGGTCATCTCGCGACACAAGGTCTGTTGCTTCCGCGTCCGATCCAGCGATTTGGAAAACGTCCATTTAGATAATCATGAACAATTTTGGCATAGTGACAAGGAGCACCATCATGTTGATAGACGACGGGGATAGGATTGTTAGTACCGTCGTCTATCAACATGATGGTGCTCCTTGTCACTATGCCAAAATTGTTCAGGATTATCTAAATGGACGTTTTCCAAATCGCTGGATCGGACGCGGAAGCAACAGACCTTGGCCAGCGAGATGACCAGATTTAACCCCTTTAGATTTCTTTGCATGGGGCTTTATCGAGTCGCACGTCTATCAGACGAAGATTACGAGTCTTGAAAACTTATGTACACGTATACGAACTGCTGCAGATAACATAACCCCGCAAATGGTCCAGAATGTGTTTAGAAATGCTGCGGAACGATTTGAGCTGTGCAGGGATACTGATGGGCGTCACGAATCCTACTCTTAATTATTTAATAAATGTTACCACTTTATCATTGAATTCCATATAATTCCCAAGTGCTTCACAAAATAGATCCTGACTTTATGTACACCCTGTATATATATATATATATATATATATATATTTAGTAGAAATCCAATGACAAGGAGAAATGTAAATGCCATGAAAAGTCTTCTTTATTGCGCAACGTTTCGAGCAATACGCTCATCTTCAGGCTGTTTAATAACAATGTGAAATTAAAATCAATATTGAATGAAAAACAAACAGAAATTTCTATAACCTATTCGTAAAGACAAATTTTAAAAGACTGAGAAAAGAGGGTTAAGTTCTAAGTTATACAGATTTACATATCAAAATTAAGAAGTTATTTTTAAATACATGTAGTAAATGTGAAATTAATACACTGGAAAAATTACCAATAGTACACTGGAACAATGGAGCTATCTACCTTACACAGCAGTATCCGAGGCCGACTAATTTGAGCAGAGGAGAACGGGAATGAAAGATGGCGAGGGAGATAGGGGAAGGAGGGATTATAAGGAATTGGGGAAGGAGGAGGGATCATAGCAAATTGAGAGGGACGGACGATGAGTCAACATTCAGACTAGGGGACAATGCTTTAATGAAAAGGATTCTAAAATTCTTAGTGAGTTGGGACAAGTATTACAACCAAGAATTTTAAAATTGTCTAAAGTGACATCAATTTTGCATTTGATGCTATGTTCACGAATGCTGGAGCTTCCTTAGTTTTTAAAATTTTACCTGTTCGGCCACTTATTCCCATATGCGAATAAAATCTAGCCCTGAGAGAGCGAACAGTGCTGCCGATGTAATTCCCAAGGAGACACCTAGGGCAGGTAAATAAATATACAACACCGCTACGCAACGAGTCAGGGGTTCGATCCTTCGCTGAGAAAAAGCTACCTAAAGACGTTTTATTAATAAATATGATGCGGAAATCAGTATGATAAAAAAATTTCCTTAACAATTTGTAAATTTAAGCTTAAATTCCTTATTCAAGGGACCCATTTCAGGTACCAAGAAATATTTTATATCCTTCGGCACTGTAATACATGGAAGTTGAGGGCTATAAACATTATTTAAGAAGGATCTAATTAGTTTGTCTACATATTGAACAGGAAAACTATTATTAGTAAAGTATGATCTTAGATTATTAAATTCATCATTAAGTAAGGTAAAATTAGAGGTCAAATTATATCCTCTGAACAGGAGAGTTTTAATACAAGACATCTTATAGTTAAATCAGTAAAACTAAAAAAATTCATGCCCAAACCAGTGAAAGTGGGTTTCCTATAAACTGATGTAGTAATAGAATCACCGTTTTTCGAAATTAAAAGATCTAAGAAGGGGAGGAGCCATTTTGCTCAGTTTCCATTGTATACGTTATATTGGGGTGCAAAGAATTTAGGAAGTTAAAGAATTGTTGCGCTTGTACCGCATTATCAAAGACTGCTATCGAATCATCAACGAAGCGTCGATAGAAAATTGGCTTGAGATGAGTGGGAGATTGTCTAAAAATTACACTTTCTAAATGAGTCATAAAAAAGTCAGCTGCTACGGTCCGACTGGTGATCCCATCCCTACCCCATCAATTTGTTGGTAAACCTTATTGTTGAAAGTGAAATAGCATTGTTTGAAGACCAATTCTAAAAGTTCCTTCAAATGAGACAATGAAAAACCATGAAAATTATCAACTGAGCTAAAAACCCTATCTAAAATAATGGCAATAGTTTCAGATACAGGTACATTTGTGAAAAGTGACTTTACATCAAAACTGACAAAAAACTTTTTTGAATCGAAGTTTTTACCCAGGAGTCTTTTTGGAATTCAAACGAGTTATTTATAGTGTAAACATTTTTCGCAAAGGGGGACAGGAGACGAACAACAAATTTTGCCAATTGAAAGGTGGGTAAGTTATACGAAGCTAAAATAGGACGGAGAGGTGTTCCAGCTTTATGGATTTTAGGCAGACAGTATAATTGAGCAAGATTAGCACCAGATGCGAACAACTGAGAGTAAGTATCATTTTTTATTATCTTTAAGGACTTTAGTCGTGACAGAAATCTATTAACCTGGTCTTCTAACCTTACAATGACTTTATTTACAGGTTCTAGAATTTGTTTGAATTTAGTAAGATCACTTAGGATTTCATTAGTTTTGTTTATGTAGTCCGATTTATTCAAAATAACCACTCCGTTACCCTTGTCTGGTCTAGTCACAACAATCTCCTGGTTCTTTGCCAAATTCTTAATACACTGCAAATCACTCTTCCTAAATATGAAAGATTGAAATTTAAGATTTCTAAGTTTAAGAAAAAATTCTTGAGTTAATTTGAGAACTGACATTTGAGATTATTGAAATCCCCCACATGGGGAACATTTTTCAAGCCATTGAAAAATTTTTCAAAGTAAAGAAAAAACGAGGCTTATATATTTGAAACAACGGAAGCTTAAATTGCAAACCAAGTGACAGTAAAAACTTTTCCCGAGGGGAGAGTGTGTAACTAGAAAGATTCGAAATTACCTTCTCTGAATTGAAAAAATTTGGTGAATTCATTCCCAAAGCCTTTAACTTACGTTCATGTGTTTCCAAGATGGTAGAGTGAAATTTTTCTAGTTCACGTTGTACAAGAGAAATTATTAATAAATAGTCCAACAACGACAAGGTATTTTTAAGAGTAGTTATATAATGCCCAAGAGACTTGTTATGCGAATCTGATATTTTGATTTTATAATTAATTTCATTATTTAATAAATATTCCAGGGACGATTGATAAAATTCAGAGTCATATAGATTATCACGGTAGAGTTTGAAGTAAACAAATTTCGGGAAAATCCTGCAAGTCCGACACATTTCAAGAAAATAACAGTCCAGTTTGACTTGAGAAACTTTCGTGAAGTCTTCCAAACATGGCGATAAGCCCTGAGGCCATCTTGTCCATACCTTGAATATATATAATGCGGGTTGCTTCTACAGAGCTTCAATTTAATATTTAAGAAATCCAATGACAAGGAGAAATGTAAATGCCATGAAAAGTCTTCTTTATGCGCAACGTTTCGAGCAATACGCTCATCTTCAGGCTGTTTAATAACAATGTGAAATTAAAATCAATATTGAATGAAAAACAAACAGAAATTTCTATAACCTATTCGTAAAGACAAATTTTAAAAGACTGAGAAAAGAGGGTTAAGTTCTAAGTTATACAGATTTACATATAAAAATTAAGAAGTTATTTTAAATACATGTAGTAAATGTGAAATTAATACACTGGAAAAATTACCAATAGTACACTGGAACAATGGAGCTATCTACCTTACACAGCAGTATCCGAGGCCGACTAATTTCAGTCTGTCCCCTGGAGATAAAAAATGTTTACACTATAAATAACTCGTTTGAATTCCAAAAGAACTCCTGGGTAAAAACTTCGATTCAAAAAAGTTTTTTGTCAGTTTTGATGTAAAGTCACTTTTCACAAATGTACCTGTATCTGAAACTATTGCCATTATTTTAGATAGGGTTTTTAGCTCAGTTGATAATTTTCATGGTTTTTCATTGTCTCATTTGAAGGAACTTTTAGAATTGGTCTTCAAACAATGCTATTTCACTTTCAACAATAAGGTTTACCAACAAATTGATGGGGTAGGGATGGGATCACCAGTCGGACCGTAGCAGCTGACTTTTTTATGACTCATTTAGAAAGTGTAATTTTTAGACAATCTCCCACTCATCTCAAGCCAATTTTCTATCGACGCTTCGTTGATGATTCGATAGCAGTCTTTGATAATGCGGTACAAGCGCAACAATTCTTTAACTTCCTAAATTCTTTGCACCCCAATATAACGTATACAATGGAAACTGAGCAAAATGGCTCCCTCCCCTTCTTAGATCTTTTAATTTCGAAAAACGGTGATTCTATTACTACATCAGTTTAGGAAACCCACTTTCACTGGTTTGGGCATGAATTTTTTTAGTTTTACTGATTTCAACTATAAGATGTCTTGTATTAAAACTCTCCTGTTCAGAGGATATAATTTGACCTCTAATTTTACCTTACTTAATGATGAATTTAATAATCTAAGATCATACTTTACTAATAATAGTTTTTCCTGTTCAATATGTAGACAAACTAATTAGATCCTTCTTAAATAATGTTTATAGCCCTCAACTTCCATGTATTACAGTGCCGAAGGATATAAAATATTTCTTGGTACCTGAAATGGGTCCCTTGAATAAGGAATTTAAGCTTAAATTTACAAAATTGTTAAGGAAATTTTTTTATCATACTGATTTCCGCATCATATTTATTAATAAAACGTCTTTAGGTAGCTTTTTCTCAGCGAAGGATCGAACCCCTGACTCGTTTGCGTAGCGGTGTTGTATATTTATTTACCTGCCCTAGGTGTCTCCTTGGGAATTACATCGGCAGCACTGTTCGCTCTCTCAGGGCTAGATTTTTTCGCATATGGGAATAAGTGGCCGAACAGGTAAAATTTTAAAAACTAAGGAAGCCTCCAGCATTCGTGAACATAGCATCAAATGCAAAATTGATGTCACTTTAGACAATTTTAAAATTCTTGGTTGTAATACTTGTCCCAACTCACTAAGAATTTTAGAATCCCTTTCATTAAAGCATTGTCCCCTAGTCTGAATGTTGACTCATCGTCCGTCCCTCTCAATTGCTATGATCCCTCCTCCTTCCCCAATTCCTTATAATCCCTCCTTCCCCTATCTCCCTCGCCATCTTCGTTCCCGTCTCCTCTGCTCAAATTAGTCGGCCTCGGATATTGCTGTGTAAGGTAGATAGCTCCATTGTTCCAGTGTACTATTGGTAATTTTTCCAGTGTATTAATTTCACATTTACTACATGTATTTAAAAATAACTTCTTAATTTTTATATGTAAATCTGTATAACTTAGAACTTAACCCTCTTTTCTCAGTCTTTTAAAATTTGTCTTACGAATAGGTTATAGAAATTTCTGTTTGTTTTTCATTCAATATTGATTTTAATTTCACATTGTTATTAAACAGCCTGAAGATGAGCGTATTGCTCGAAACGTTGCGCAATAAAGAAGACTTTTCATGGCATTTACATTTCTCCTTGTCATTGGATTTCTATAAATATTAAATTGAAGCTCTGTAGAAGCAACCCGCATAATTATATATATATATATATATATATATACACACACACATATATATACACACACATATATATATATATATATATATATATATATATATATATATATATATATATATATATATATATATATACACACACACATAATATATATATATACATATATATATATATATGGGATGTACCGACTAGTCGTAGTCGGCCTATTCAGCCGACTATTCGTAGTCGGCTTAGTTTGCTAAATGGTTGTTAAATATCTAATTTGTTGTTGTTATTATTATCATCAGTTTAAATAACTTACAAAACATAACCCATTTTATCTAAGTTTCCATTTGAAATAATTTACACAATTTTCCTTTTGAAGTAATTTACACACAAATAATATTATTTATGGTGAAATGAGTGTTGTCGCCATTGAGGCATGCGTTAAATTTATATGAAAGATATACAACAGCTCTAAATTGCATATTGCATTACAAATATATTTAAATAGAAATTAATAAGTGGGTAAAAACCATGAAATTAAATACTTTTGTCTGCAAACCGAGAAAGAATGAATTTTTATAGTCGGCTGACTTTTGAAAACCGACTAGTCGGCAGTCGGCCATAATTCGCAGTCGGTACATCTCTAACACACACACACACACACACACACACACACACACACATATATATATATATATATATATATATATATACAGGATGGGTAAAAAAGTGACCCTTAGAGGTAAACTCTCATATTAAAAAAAGTAAAGGGACTAGAACTCCCAAACTTCATAGATGCTTACCTTAGCATGTTGTTCGTGTTAATTGAGAAGTTGCTCGATGTGACCCCCTTCCTGCTAACGCAGGCCTCCAAACGTGGACGCCACTGATCAATACACCTCTTCACATATCGTTGAGACAACTTCTCCCAGCCGAGCAGAATTCCTTCGCGTAGTTCATCTATGTCTCTTATATTGGTACCAGGATGTAAGCTTTGAAATTCAGGGCTTCCCAAACACCATAATCTGGTGGTGAAAGAGCGGGGCTACTAGCCGGCCACATATTGGGTTCAATAAAATCTGATGTTTCGTTCTCAAGGAATGTGAGTTTATCTTTCACCACTAATTCGTCGAATATCCGGAGCGTAGCTTTTGCCAATCCTAGTCTATGGTGCAATGACGTTTCAAAATGAGTACTGTTTGTTGCGGTTATCCAAAAATGCAGGTAGGCCTATCCAAAATTGGCGAGATTAATGTTTGCGAATTTGCTCTTTGGATCTTGATAATTTAAATACTCAATATGAATTTCATAGTTTGAGTTTTGTGGTTCAAAACGAGAAAGGTGTCATGAACACATAACATAATGGTTTGATATTAGCACGATCCCCTTTTTCGTAGTTCTTTGGGAACTGTTAGCGAAAATACAACTCAGAAATATCCCATGTTATAAGGAAGATATCTGTCAAGAGCGTTGACTATTCAAAAGAAACTCTGTATCCTGAGCCGCCAAGTTAAACTCGTAAGCTTTTATGAACCTTTTACCTAAACTGTCCGAAATATTTCAGCGGGAATGTTTATAACAAGTTATGAATAGTTGTATTTTTTGGGGGGTTGTTAAGATTGTAGATAGTTACACTTTTCTCGGGAATAATGTGTCGACATGGATTTGTTGTTCTATTTAACCGAATGTTACTATGTATATATTATATATGACTGCCAGTGGTTTTAAATTAGCTATTACAAAGCCAACGAAACTTGCAATGACCTTAGAAATCCGACTCTGCTAGATGAAATCTGGGTACGACTCCCGCTTGACTGCATCTCGGGTATAATTATATTAAATATCACGGATCATTTGTCTACGTTCACCGTGCTAATCACCCCTTTCTGCGTACAAGAAAATATAAAAGTTGACTATAGGTCTTAAAGCTATAATAATAAGAAACTAAAATTCCTTAGAGAAATAACAGCTTTTCACTGGACTGGAATAACCGAAAATAACCATGACATTGGAACAAAATTTTTAGCATTCTCAAGCATATTAATGGATATATTCAACACAAACTTTCCTCTTAAATCAAAAGTAATATCTAAAACAATACAACAACCCATGGATCACCCCAGCAAACGTACTCTCTTTGAATTATGGACACTGATATTATTACTGAACAGACATACAGAAACTACTCCAACAGACTGAATGCAATCACAAAAAAGCGAAAGCAGATCACTATTGTCAGGAAAAATTCAGTCTCAAAAGGCTATGTAACAGGATTTAATTAAAACAAAAAAGGCGTAAACAAATTCCTTGTCCTCTCGCACACGAGCCGGAAATTCTTACAATGATCCCAAAGACATAGCTAGTTTATTAAACAACTTATTTGCAAATATCGATTCCAATACTGCAGCTTCGATTCCACTCGCTACCGACAATACATGCCACGAACCACTCCAAACTTGTTTTTCTTTGATCCAATCTTACCGAACGACATCTCTTTTAGTAATAAAAAATCTGAAAAATAAACCGTGTGACATCAATAGGATCACAGTAAAAATATGCAAATTAGTATCGGATGAAATTGCAATCCCCCTTCAGTAAACTAATGAATGACTCAGTAACACTACGTATATTCCCTGACAGTCTGAAGCCAGAGTATGCCCTGTATTTAAGTCGGGAAACCCAAACACCCCATCCAATGATCGCCCCATTTCATTATTGTCAACTTTAAGCGAAGTATTTGAAAAAATCGTATACAATAGACTTCACAAATTTTTAGTCAAATACGATATTTTAATTAAACACAATTTGGGTTCAGAGGTGATACCACACTTCTTCCCATCATAATTTAGACCTGATACATGAAACAAACAGACAGTTAAAGAATGTTTATAAATGGTTGTGCGCTGATAAACTTTTACTGAACTTGACAAATTCATCTTTTATGATTGTTACCACAGAACATGTAAATACAAATTATGAATTAAAATTTATGAATAATGTTCTTTTAGAAGTGAATAAAGTTAGTGATTGGCATTAATTTAGATGAAAAACTAAATTTCAAAAGTCATGTCCAACATCAAATCCAAAATATCAAGATTTCTCTTCGTATCATGTAAACTAAAAAAAGACCCTCGAAACGCACTACTTACCCTGTATTATTCCTTCATTCATCCACATTTATTTTATTGCATTACAACACGGGGTAGCTCCAGTGGCGTAGCGAGTGTAAGTGGCGCCCGGGGACGAGGGTAAAGAATGCCGCCTCTCTCCGGGCAGCCCGAATTAGGCGCTGAGGCGGGGGGTCCGGGGGCCTTCCCCCGGGAAAATTTTGGGAGCTATTGAAGAATAGGGACCCCAGCCTTCTTTAGTTAGCTTTATAAGGCTAACTAACGAAAATATTATGACCTTACCTAACCAATCGTCAAGGGCGTACAGTTAACCTAACGATTGGTTAGGTTAGGTCGTGATATTTTCGTTAGTTAGCCTTATAAGCCTAATTAAAGAAGGCTGGGGTCCCTATTCTTCAATAGCTCCAAATTTTGACAATGAAGAGTCGATTTCATGCAATCTGAGCCCTATTTTCAACTATTTTAAACACCTAGTTTAAAGGTAGTTACATTAGATTATCGGTTATTTTAACCTATTTTATTTTACTACATAAATCACTGTTTTCATGAAAATTTGAAAATAGTATACCAAATTCATGAACAAAAACTTGAAAAATCAAATTTTGCACAGATTCAATTTTGCCTTCATCTTTCGGTTTTATTTTTATCAAAAAAATGTAGAGGTGTTCATAACATTTGAATTTTTTCTCAAATATATTTCTAATTATATAATAGGTTTAGGTATATACAGTACACACTAGTGAGTAAATGAAATGTAATATATTGTCTTATTTACCTACAATTAGTCTTTCCAATAATATACTCGTACATCCTCGAACAAAATTGGTTAAAGCTCGTGATATCCTGATGAGAACAAATGAGTTCGAAACTGGTCGATGTCTAGTTTTTCATCGCTATTTGTGCGCTCAAATTATACATATTTCACTCATTCTGTTTGAAGGCTACCCGCTGATAGCAGAAACGAAATGAATTTTCGGCATCAAAATTATAATAGTGGTTATTTAAATATTTGTCATTCACTAACTATGTGAATACATTACAATCTGTCACAACCACAATAGTTTATATAGCATACTTAAGGCAGTGGTTAACTGCTAGGCCGTTAGGTCAATTGATTAAAGCTTGTGGCAATGCACATCATATTTCTATATTTTTGTCACGATTTTATTTAATACACTTCTTTGATACATTTGCTATATTAGCATATATGTATCAATTTGTTTCTATATGTACCAGTTTTATCAATAAATCAAATTTTAAGTTTAATTTTTTTACCAGAAATAACACTTATTATTATTATTATTATTATTATTACTATTACTACTATATTATTATTAATACCCCTGTCTGTGGTTGATACATGTTGAAACTTGCCTCCCGGCCGCGGATGTAAAAAACGCAAATGAAATGTCATGCTAAAAAAAATGCTCGCTCGGCCGATTTGGCGCCCCCCCCCCCTCGCTACGCCACTGGGTAGCTCATAGAAATATATAAAACATCGTTTGGAAGTAATTCATAAAAAATGTCTGCGAACTCTCTCGAATAATGACAACAAAGTCACACATCCTCAATGTTTAAAGCGTTAAATATTATAAAACTAAATGATACTGTATATACAAATTCAGTGTTGCTGTCAATATATTCAGAGTTATCAGTAAAAATCAACATTCATCCCTCACTCAAAGGGCAATCACCCCCCCCCCCCCCCATCAAATACACCATCATTATAACACTGACTACCCAAAGTTTTTATACAGAAACCAAATTATACAATGGAGGAAATGCATTTTATTTCAAAGGAGCGGATATATGGAACGCAATTCCCATAAATATCAGATCAGGCAGGCTTCATCACCAAATGTATTTCGCAAATCATTAAAAAAGCACTTCATTAGTTCCTACTGATGTATAACTTCACAACTGCCATCATTACCGTAATAATTAAGTACTCGTTTTATAATTAATTATGTAAAATACACTAATTTAATTATTAAACACACTTAATTTCATAATTTATCCTTTTTTTTTCATTAAGCCTCATTTATTTTCTGTTAATGTACATTTATTTATTTTATTTAAAATTGTGTAAAATAATCAAACACTACTCTTGTAAATTTTTACCCTTTTTTCATTATTATTTTATTTTATTATTATTATTACTTTTACTATTACAGGGTGGGCCGTAAGTTTCCATACATAGGAAAAATAAACATTTTTTTATGGACAACCATTTTTATTTATATAATATGCTCTACATGGTTGCCATTGTTTTGAAAACACATTTCAATACGTGTTCCCCACTGTTGATGAACACGCATTAGCACAGTTGACGTTATGCTTGTAATGGCGTTGGTGATACGTTCCTTTAGATGATTTATGTCTCGTATCTTTTCCTGATACACCATGGCCTTCAAGTGCCCCCAAAGATAGAAATCAAGGGGGGTGAGATCTGGGGATCTGGGAGGCCACTCCACGGGACCACGCCGACCAATCCAAGCATCCGGAAACTGCTGATCCAAATACCGACGCACGTGAAGACCATAATGAGGTGGAGCTCCATCTTGCTGGAAGTAAACTGGGAAGTTACCTTCCTCGTTTAGCAGGGATGGGAAAATCTCTTCTTGCAACATGTTAAGATACCTTTCGGCATTAAGATTTCCACTGACAAAAAAAATTGGTCCAATAATTCTGTCCCCATATCCCGGCCCACACCATCACTTTACCGGCACCTTGCATCTTCGTCGGACTCAGCCAGTTAGGGTTAGCATTACTCCAATAACGTATGTTTTGCCGATTAACCTCTCCATTGACGTAAAAATTTGCTTCATCCTTAAACAAGATCTTACGTCAAACGCATATTCTTAGGGTATCTGAAACATAAAAACAAACGTTTAATTTTTCCTATGTATGGAAACTTACGGCCCACCCTGTAGTTGCCATTTTCACTTCTCTTACGTAATAAAGAACCTGAATCCCATTAATTTTACCTAAAATACTTCCATACTCCCAACGGCATATTCAGATTAGAATTACATACTGTGAATATATTAATGTCATATAAAATACCTAAATTGTACACAAAAATACTGAAAAATATTTTAAAACTTCATAAAAGTTGTATTTTTGGTAAATCTCTGTAGAAGCGCTCCATTTTTCAATACTAAACATACACTCATAAAACATATAGGCCCTACCATTTGAAAGCTCACATTTTTCTGAGTCTAAAAATGTAGTAATCCAAAAGTATCAATAGCAAATAAAAAGTAACTAGGTTTAAATATAAAACCCTATACCGATCAATTTGTGATGCGTGATCTTTACGGGGGGCTCCCCCCCCCGTACCCCCGAGGCCTAAATTATACAAATGATAATGTAATAACATATTCATGTTAGGTTAGGTTAGCGTAACAATTACCAAAAATACCATCTTACAACACAGACTGAAGATTTATAACTTAGCCAACCTTTATAATGTAGTTAATGACGTCACGCGTCAAACAATTAATTAAATCGTTACTTTTTATTTGATACTTTTGGATTACTACATTTTTAGACTCAGAAAAATGTGAGCTTTCAAATGGTATATGTTTTATGAGTGTATGTTTAATATTGAAAAATGGAGCGCTCCGAGAGATTATCCATATTTTTTATGAATAACATTTTTTTGTTTTTTTTTGTGTATATACTACCGTATGTACTGTAGAGACTGAATAAAAGTGTTAGGGTTGACTGTACTTGCGATGCGTTTTGATAATTAGGTAACCCTTTAACAACTATTTTTTTCGTAGGGTTAAGTTATGAATGCGTGTATTTGAAACTTTACCAATTCGTACCTGTCGTCCATAAAGGGTTAATAAGACTGTCGTATATATGTTGAAAGGAAGTGTAAGTAAGGGTAATAATTAGTGGGGAGGGCAAGAAACTGGGGATCAAGTAAAGATAAGCACCCCCAGCCTTCTTTAATTAGCCTTATAAGGCTAACTAACGAAAATATCACGACCTAACCTAACCATTCGTCAAGGGCGTACAGTTGACTTAACGATTGGTTAGGTTAGGTCGTGATATTTTCGTTAGTTAGCCTTATAAGGCTAATTAAAGAAGGCTGGGGGTGCTTATCTTTACTCGATCCGAAACTGGTACAGCGCTCAGGTCAAACGAACGCGGCCCATTGCGGTAACTCGTAGCTTATATATTCGCAACATCGGACGTCGACTCCTGACCTCAGTGTCTTCGCTTCGCTTAACGCGCGTGGTGGACTACGTTGTGGCTAATGTCGTAACACCGCTGCCTGTTGATCAGCGAAGTTTAACGACATTGGGTCTGGAGAGTAGTTAGATGGGAAACCGTCCTACGCGTTCAGATTATGTAGCGACCCGTAGTTCGGATCCCACGTAAAGCTGTAGGTCCCCTCTGTCTTATAACTTTAGAGGAGCGAGTGTAGTTTACGTCCCCCTGACGCAAAAGGGGACACAAACTACACTAGGTCAAAGTTGGGGAACGTAAACTACACTAGGATCTTTAGGAGACTTTTTTTAAATGAATCCATCAAATAAAATGTTAAAACTAACGAAAATATTAGGACTTAACCTAATCAATCATCAATATATATATATATATAATATTATATAATATATATATATATGGTCACCTGAAGATCAAGGCCCCCAGTCTTCTTTAGTTAGGTCAACTGTACGCCCTTGATTGGTTAGGTTAGGTCGTGATATTTTTGTTAGTTAGCCTTACAAAGCTAACTAAAGAAGGCTTACATATATATATATATATATATATTGACGAATAGTTAGGTTAAGTCGTACTATTTTCGTTAGTTTTAAAGTTTTATTTGATTAAGGTATACGAGGACAAAGTTGGGGAACGCAAATTACACTAGGATAATGTAAGGGAATGTAAACTACACTCGGCACCACAGGGGGACGTAAACTACACTTGCTCCGACCTTAGATGTTGCGAAGGAAATTAAATAACTCAATCAGTTAACAGATATTTTGTATCCTTTGAAAATGAACGTAGTAAAATTAAGATTATCTATTCACGAAAAATAATTTAGCGTATTTACTGTTAAATGACGTAGGAACATTATTCAGAATAGCAATGCAAAATTCTTCTCAAACGCTTAATAACAAAGGAAAGTCAGTGAGCTTTTTAACTGAAAACAAATACTGGTAATTCTGTTATATGCTAATGACGCTTTTATGTCGTTCTATCAATCATACAAAAAAGAGAGCCGAAATTACGTCAATTTTGATGAACTCACTCTGTAAACGATACTGTTAAATATCGTTTATATTACTGACCAAAGAGTATTGTATAATTTACTCGTCATGCACTGATAACTTTTAATCCATTTATTACGATTTTGTTTTTGTTTTATTAACGAAATATAAAATATATTGACTGAAAAATGTCTCCAAAATTCAAACGTGACCAAACATTACGTCCCATCAGTTTTATGTTGACTTTTTTTTATATAAAACTTACTTCATATTTACTATAAGGGATATAATAATCACCAAAAACTCTGAATTAGCGTATGCGCAGTTAAACAAAACATGATAAAACAGAGAACGTTTTTCGTATGATGGTTTATTTTATTATGTATGCATTAATTGCTTTAAGGAAATGAAATGTGTATAATTGTATTTGTGTTACTCCTCCAAAATTCACTTGCGTAAGAATTATTTTAGGTTCAAACTAATTGAAACTTTAAAAGTAAACTTCGGATAACGTACGTCTATGGCCCAACTAAAGAAAAACTTGTAATACACGTGTTCAGTAAAATCAACCAACCGATTATCTGAGCTATCCATGAGTCCTGCCGTTTGTCCTCTAAACTATGGAATTCTTGGTATGAAAACGTCTGTCTGTAGCTCCACTTAACCTCGACATTACTGTATTATTTCTAATCATTTGTGTATATATTAATATCCTTAGTATGTGAACTGTCATTGTATTAATAATATTTGTCATATGAACTAGTCTGCCAATAAACCTCTTCATTTTCATTTTCATATACCTTGTTAACCTTGTTGTTGTTCCGTGCGTTGGTCTCTCTTCACACGAAGGTCAAGCTGGTGGCCTCGCCTCGAGGTCTGGCTTGGTGGAGGAGCGAGTTGCTTTTTTGAGCTCCACCGTACATAGCCAGGTACACCCGGTTCATCTGGTACCCTCCTGAGCCAGGCATCTAGTCTTCTCTTGAAGATTTCAACTTTGACCCCCGTTACGTTTCTGAGGTCCTTTGGAAGCTGGTTAAAAAGTCTTGGCCCCCTGACAACCAAGCTATTTTCGTTCAGTGTTGAGGAGGTCCCTTGCCGGGCCTTTAATTTGGGAACACTACACAGTCTGCCTTTCCTATTTTCCAGTGTTGTTTGAATGGTAATTGGGTTTAGTTTTAGGTTTGGTACCAGTTTTTCGATCATTTTCCGTATGTAGATTATGGTGTACCTCTCTACTTCTTTCCAGGGAGTACAGATTTAGTTTACATAATCTTTCCCAGTAGTTGAGTTCTTTGCAGCCATCGATCTTGGCTGTGAAATGTCTCTGCGTTTCTTCTAGTTTATTAGTTTCTTCCTTTTTATATGGGGACGTCAAAACTGAGCAGTATTCAAGTTTTGGTATAATCAGTGTTTTTAGCAGGGGAGTTATTACTGTCCTGTCCCTTCTTTTGAACGTTCATAGTAACTGTCCGGCTACTCTTTTTGTTTTATTTATCGCTATCTGATTTTGTGTTTCGAATTTCGCATCATCTGTCATTATTACCCGAGATCGATCGCTTTCGTACTTCTCTGAATTTCCTGTCGATCTGGAGCATAATATGCAGTCTGTTAAATTCCTCTTTTCTACCATATCTCAAGAGCTGAAATTTCTCAGTGATAAATGTCATGTTGTTGTCTTCTGACCATTTGTATATTTTGTTCGTGTCCCTCTGCAAGGTTTCCACTTCATTTACATCGCTGATTTTTCTGCTGATCTTTGTATCGTCTGCAAAGGATGTTACTATACTGTTGCTGTATGCATGATAATGAACAAGAGTGGGGCCAGTACTGTCCCTTGTGGTACTGAGGTGCGTACTTCCGAATCTGATGATGATATACCTTGAATTTTGACCACCTGTAGACGTTCTCTGAGGAAGTTGTAGATCCATTTTCCCACTTTGCCTGTTATTCCCATATATTTAATTTTATGTGCTATTATACCGTGATCACATTTGTCGAACGCTTTAGCAAAATCCGTGTATATGACATCGTAGTTGTCATTGCCTTCCAGTGCATCTAGAATATTGTTGTAGTGTTCTATTAGTTGTGATAGGCATGAGCTACTTGATCGAAATCCGTGCTGATGTTCGTTGAATCTTTCAAGTGTCTCCAAGAAATCGTAAATTTTTCCTCTAACTATTCTGAGGTGGGACGTCAATGACACTGGTGTATAGTTCTTTGCCTGAGATCTTTCCCCCCCTTTATATATAGGGACAATGTTTGCTCTTTTCAAGATGCTCGGTATTTCCCCAGTGTCTAGGGATCTTCTCCCTATTCGGTATAAAGGTGTACTATTTCATTTTTACAGTTTTTAATTAATAATGCAGCTGAATGTGGTTTCATTTGTCCTATAGCTCTCGCTACATCTTCTGGCATAAAATCAAAGTCTGTTATACACTCTCCTTGCAATTTCTCTTCAAAGAATGCATTTATGTCAGGTATCGCTTTGTCACTTTTTGGGGTACTAAAAACTGATTCATACGGGGCTCTCAATGTTTCATATATTTCTTTTGGATCGTCGGTTAGTTCATTATTTCTCTTCCTTATACAGTAGACGCCGTTATAGTGTCCCACTCGGTGCTAAGCTAAAAGGACACTATATCTGATGAGACACTATATCCACAGTTTGGTTTCTCGAGAATTGCAAGGTTAAAAATAGTGAATATGTACTGTATATCAATATATTTACAACATAAACACCTTTTTATGCAATTTCTCATTAAAATTGTTTTTATTAAAATTTATTAAAATTGTTTTGTCAGACCCTTTGGAAAGCAACGAGGACACTCGGATTTCCCAATCACAAAAAAGGGTATTTTCTCAGTTCCTGTCTGCACAGACAAGGATTGTAACCCGATCCTTATCTCGCTTTCCTCCTTCAACGACTGACCCGCGTTCAACATACCCTCGAGTGTTCAAAAGCTTGAAGTAGAGTCCGGTTTCGTCAGCATTGAAAATGTCGTCTGGTTTAAATGCACATGGAAATTACTTCTACTTTTTGTGCCAGGCTTAAACACTTTCGTTTTCCTTCCATGGCCATCTAGTAAGCCTGTAAAGCAAAGCAAAACGTGTCAAAACAGCACGACATCACAAATACAAGTCAGGCGCCACTGTAAACTAGAGCTGCCAAGTAGACTATACTAGCTGAAAAGAGACACTATAAGCGTAATCAGAGACACTCTATTCATAGCAATTACCATGTAAAAGTAACTGTTTCCTAATTTTAAGACAGTATAAGCGGCGAGACACAATATTCTTCATTATTATTAGTTCATTATTAGTTGAACTTCATTGTTAGTTCAATATTTCTCTTCCTTATATATATATATATATGTATATATATATAATATATATATATATAATATTTAGGAGAAATCCAATGACAAGGAGAAATGTAAATGCCATGAAAAGTCTTCTTTATTGCGCAACGTTTCGAGCAATACGCTTATAGGAAACCCACTTTCACTGGTTTGGGCATGAATTTTTTTAGTTTTACTGATTTCAACTATAAGATGTCTTGTATTAAAACTCTCCTGTTCAGAGGATATAATTTGACCTCTAATTTTACCTTACTTAATGATGAATTTAATAATCTAAGATCATACTTTACTAATAATAGTTTTCCTGTTCAATATGTAGACAAACTAATTAGATCCTTCTTAAATAATGTTTATAGCCCTCAACTTCCATGTATTACAGTGCCGAAGGATATAAAAATTTCTTGGTACCTGAAATGGGTCCCTTGAATAAGGAATTTAAGCTTAAATTTACAAAATTGTTAAGGAAATTTTTTTATCATACTGATTTCCGCATCATATTTATTAATAAAACGTCTTTAGGTAGCTTTTTCTCAGCGAAGGATCGAACCCCTGACTCGTTGCGTAGCGGTGTTGTATATTTATTTACCTGCCCCAGGTGTCTCCTTGGGAATTACATCGGCAGCACTGTTCGCTCTCTCAGGGCTAGATTTTATTCGCATATGGGAATAAGTGGCCGAACAGGTAAAATTTTAAAAACTAAGGAAGCCTCCAGCATTCGTGAACATAGCATCAAATGCAAAATTGATGTCACTTTAGACAATTTTAAAATTCTTGGTTGTAATACTTGTCCCAACTCACTAAGAATTTTAGAATCCCTTTTCATTAAAGCATTGTCCCTAGTCTGAATGTTGATCATCGTCCGTCCCTCTCAATTTGCTATGATCCCTCCTCCTTCCCCAATTCCTTATAATCCCTCCTTCCCCTATCTCCCTCGCCATCCTTCGTTCCCGTTTCCTCAGCTCAAATTAGTCGGCCTCGGATACTGCTGTGTAAGGTAGATAGCTCCATTGTTCCAGTGTACTATTGGTAATTTTTCCAGTGTATTAATTTCACATTTACTACATGTATTTAAAAATAACTTCTTAATTTTTATATGTAAATCTGTATAACTTAGAACTTAACCCTCTTTTCTCAGTCTTTTAAAATTTGTCTTTACGAATAGGTTATAGAAATTTCTGTTTGTTTTTCATTCAATATTGATTTTAATTTCACATTGTTATTAAACAGCCTGAAGATGAGCGTATTGCTCGAAACGTTGCGCAATAAAGAAGACTTTTCATGGCATTTACATTTCTCCTTGTCATTGGATTTCTCCTAAATATTAAATTGAAGCTCTGTAGAAGCAACCCGCATAATATATATATAAATATATATATATATTAATATATATCACGTGTGTTGATGTAAACTTTGTTACAGAGGAACTGTGCGTTCCTATATATATTTTAAATAATTATTTCTGTACTCATTGAAATAATTATGACAATAACACTACCATTTCTATATTTATTATTTCGCATTTAATGCGTAAAAATGAAGAGTGAAGCTTAGTGAAAAAGAAAAATGTATTATTTTTCACCCATTAATATAGCTCTACATCTTCCACCAATAGGCGTCCAAAACTTCACCAATGAACTTTCAATATATACATACATATCATACATAGCCATATAAGGACGCCGACGAAACTCTCCCTCAGGAACTGTAAGGTCATTTGTCCATCATCTTTCTCTCCAAGGATTTTGCACCATTCTTCTTCTTCTTTTTTTCACTCTTTCGCCACTTCATTCGAATTCACCCTTTCAACTTTTACTCTTCGTCTTTGTTCAAATATCTCTCTCTCTCTCTCTCTCTCTCTCTCTCTCTCTCTCTGGTGACTGGAGGGAAGCCAACGTGACCCCCCCCTATCTTTAAGAAAGGGGATCACGAAAGTCCAGGGAACTATCGTCCCATTAGTCTCACTTCGGTTGTGGTAAATTACAATGTACAACAGTGAAAAAAAATGGAAATATGAGCGTCATTTTTATGGCTAATTATATGCGTAGATTGCGAAAATAACACACATTTATTTGTATCACCCACCGATTTTATGAAAATGACCCTATTTCATTGTATCATTTTGAGAACTACTGGTTCTCTGAACGCATCTTTAACATTTTGTTCAGTCATGCATATTCTGTGGTGGTGGTGTTCGGCTCTGTGTTTCCACTTTGATTTTATGAAAAATTTCTTTCATTAATCATTTAAAACAAAATTGTCAGCCATATTTTATCATAAATCGGTGCTATAAGTGAGTATTATTGAATAACAGCTCTCAAATTATGTATATTTCACCGACAACGTCTATATTGTGTGAAATTGCAAATTGATCTATCATTTTCTTATTTTACAGCTTTTTATTGATGTTGTGCTACAATGCCTAGAGAGTGCAAAACTTCGCCAGACAGTTTTTGTTATATTTATGGGACATTAACGTTAAAACACTATAAAAGGAAGTTGACCTCTCGTGTGAAAAAGCTTTATGAATTATACTTCGCATGCAAAGTTGGTGATCAGGACAAGCACTGGGCGCATTATATCTGCTGTGTGAGATGTATAAGCTCGTTATCTGCATGGTTCAAAGGCACCGGTCCTGGTCTGGGATTCGGTATCCCAATGGTATGGAGAGAGCCGCTGGACCATTCAACTTATTGCTATTTCTGCTTAACGAACATCACAGGCTTGAATCTTTTATTTTTCTGAATACACGTAAAATTTGGTGTTTTTAGCACATTTTAGCATATCCTGCTCTGCATAATGTATTACACAATTATGCTATCTTAAGTAGTCAACAATGTCTATTGTCTCACATTACAGGTTGCAACAGAAAAGGGAAAAAGGCTATAGTCTACCCAAATCTTCGTTCTGCTATGCGTCCTGTGGAACGTTCTACAGATATACCCATCCCTCGTCCTCCAGCTGAAATGCCGACCGATAACACAGACTCTGACAAGTCGGAATCAGACGGCGAATGCTATGAAGCTCAAAGTCGAGTCTAAGAAAGAACATCTCATCACGCAGCCTGAACTCAATGATTTGGTCAGTGATTTAACCTTTTACTGCCCAAAAGGACAAATTTATAACCTTTCAAATACACACATTCGTAACTTAACCCTACAAAATATTTGGGTGGTAAAGGGTTAATACTTACCAAGCAACAAAGTGAACTGCTGGCCTCACGTCTACAAGAATGGAATCTGCTGGCGGAAGACGTACGAATTACAGCATTCTGAAAGCGCTCCTTGGATTTGCAGGAATATTTCACAATGAAGAACAATCTTTGTTATTGCATTGATATACATGGTCTGTTCGATGCTCTGGGTTTGTGCTATGAACTGAATCAGTGGAGATTGTTCATTGATGCATCTCTGTACAGTGTTGAGGGTGTACTGCTACACAATGTGAACACAGTGCCTTCTGTTCCGATCGCTCATTCAGTCGTCTTGAGAGAAACGTATGACAATGTTGCTTTTATTCTGGACTGTATAAAATACAATGAACATGAATGGCTTATCTGCGCAGATTTGAAGGTTGTGGCTATTCTCAATGGATTGCAAACTGGCTATACGAAATACATGTGTTTCCTATGCAAGTGGGATAGCCGAGCAAGGTCTGAACACTACACACGCTCAGTATGGCCGCCGCGAGACAATTCCTCACCTGGATCTCACAATGTTATTCACGAACCACTAGTACGAAAGGAAAAGGTTATCTTGCCGCCACTTCACATAAAACTAGGGCTGATGAAACAATTTTCAAAGGCGTTGAAACAGGATAAGCCTGCCTTCAAATATCTAACGGAAAAATTCCCAAAAATAAATGATGCCAAGATTAAAGAAGGCATATTCGTCGGCCCTCAAATTCGCCAACTCATGCTAGACGAACAGTTTGATGCGGTGATGGATGAGGTTGAGTTGGCAGCCTGGCGTGCATTCAAAAACGTGTGCAGCGGTCTACTAGGAAAGACTAAATACGACAACTATACTGCACTTGTGGATCAACTTATCAATTCATACCAACGTCTCGGATGTAAGATGTCATTGAAAATTCATTTTTTGCATTCACATCTCTCATTCTTTCCGGAAAACGCATCTGCTGTTAGCGACGAACACGGGGAGAGATTCCACCAGGATATAACCACAATGGAGAGCCGATACAAAGGGAAGTGGAGTCCTGCTATGCTGGCCGATTTCTGCTGGAATTTAAAGCGTGACTAACCAGAAGCATCACACAAACGCCAGCATAAATACAAATAATGAGTTGAAAACAGTATAATACGAGAGTTTTATGTTAGCTTCGTGCATATATGTTGAAGTATAGCAATAATTAAACGGTTCCATATGATAAAGCCTGTTTATCAATATATTATTATTTTTGGTATGAAGATTTTAAGCAGTCATTACAAAAAGACGTGACGTGATAGAAAAAAACTATTTTCAGATTTGGAATCAGCACACTCGAAATATTAAGAATGACCGAATGTTATTCCCGTTTTTTTTCGGAACCGAAAATTTGTCGTACAGTGTTATTAGAGGGGATAATAGCGGATAGGATCGTTGACCATTTGGATTCCTAAAAGCTGCTTAGGGACTACCAACATGGGTTTAGGCGGCATAGGTCGTGTCTCACCAACTTGCTCGAGTTTTTCCACGTCATGTGGAGTGAGTACGATAAGAGTAGGATGATTGATATACTTTATCTCGACTTTGAGAAAGTCTTTGATAAAGTACCTCACCGCCGGCTAATGGCCAAAGTCCGCGCGTTGGGTATCTGTGGGGAAGTAGGTAGCTGGATTGAAAACTGGCTGAAGAATAGGCGGCAGAGGGTTGTAATTAAAGGGGCTAGTTCGGGTTGTGCCTCGGTCACGAGCGGGGTTCCTCAGAGTTTCGTTTTGGGGCCATTGTTGTTTATCATTTATATAAATGATATCGACGCTGGCTGGTCAGTAGGATCGCCAAATTCGCTGATACACCAAGCTTAGGGCCAATGTTGGAACGCCCGAAGCGATCGAGCAAATGCGTGCGGACCTACGTAGGATAGGAGAGTGGCCCGAAAAATGGCAAATGCCGTTTAACTTGGGTAAATGCAAGGTGATACACATTGGCTACGCCATTCCCAAGTTGGACTACTCGATGTTGAGGAGTAATATCGAGGCGACTGATTTGGAAAAGGACTTGGGTGTGCTAATTAGCAGCGACCTTAAGTTTACCAAACAGTGCGTAGTGGTGGAAAAGAAAGCCCAGAAACTGTTGGGTTATATGAGGAGGCAATTTCGTTTTCCGAACAAAGAGATTGTGCTTTCTCTGTACAATTCCTTGGTTCGGCCACACCTGGAGTATGCTGTGCAGTTCTGGTCGCCCTCAGGAAAAATATTGACAGGCTGGAGCGAGTGCAGGCGAGGGCCACAAAGTTAATAATATATATATATATATATAATATTATATATATATAATATATATATCAGGGTTTCGGAGCCGGTAAAAAAACTTCTGGCTCCGACTCCGGCTCCGGAGCAGAAATTTTTTACAGTCTGACTCCGGCTCTGGCTCCGGCTCTTTTATAGTAAATTCTGTTAATTATAAAATAAATATCTAGATTTATATAACTAATTGTCCAATTTAAAATATTGCACAAAAATATTTTATTATTAAATCACTTTAATACTCAAAATTTAAATTTCTTATGATTTTAAATTAGGCAAATATAATGATAGAATGAAGTTATTTAAATAACTAAAGGAAAATGATGAAAACTAAATGATATTAAATATTATTAACAATGGTAGCTTATATAAATTAGAGAAACTTGCCTCCTAATTAGTTCAAAGTTCAAACTTAAGAATTCTCGTATGGAAAATAGTAACAATCAAACTTTCTGAGATAATATATGCATCTTTTTTTAAGTGTTGAAACTTGAAAGCTTCATGAAAGCCAACTTGGCTTGAAAAAGAGCTGAATATTTCAAAAAATTCAGTTTTTAAATTTTTAATAGGTTATATTATTTACTTAAAAAGAGATTTTTTTTAGTCAAAAAGTTTTGTAATTTAATTAACAAAAGCAATTCAACTAAAAGTCAAAAGTTCAAACTACTAATACATATTATAAAAGAAAATTTACAAAATCATTTACCCTACGCTTATAAAATCAATACTACTCCTTGGATTAACAAATGAAAACTAATGCAAAATTTTTTTTATTCTAGCTAAGGTATAATCAAACTAATTTTAAACATAAAATCAAGATATTCTTCCACACGTTGAAATATTTCCCGAAGCATCAGAAACTTCACAAATACAAACATAGTGTTTCTTATCTGAACTTTCAGTAAAATACTTGAATATATCAGACTTCTTTATTGAATCTCTATCCATTATGAAGGGTCATAGACTGATAATAATTAAAGAATCAAGTACAAATTACAAAGAATCTGAAAAAAAAGAAATTTAGCAATACAAGATAATTGACCTAAAAATAAAAATAGTTCAATCCAAGTCAGAAGGACCAACCTTACTAGGTATGTATCTAGGTAGTTACCTACTTAGATAAATAGTTAGTACCTACCTACCTAAGGTCTCCACCGCCATAAAAAAATTTTACCTATATAATTAAGTGTTGTTAAGACAAATCTTTCCAAATATTTAATGGTTAAAAAATGGAAATTTGCAGATTATTCCTGCAACTCCCACACCTCCATAAAATCCAAGAATCCTATGGTACCATTTTTCGTAATATATTACAAGAATTATAATTTGCAACTAAACCTATATTTAACAAATAACAATTTAGGTAGCAATATATCGGCCGGAGCCAGACCATGGAGCCGTATTTTCAAGGTTTCTGGCTCCGGCTCCGGCTCCAGGTAAGCAAAATTCACTGGCTCCACCGACTCCGGCTCCGAAACCCTGATATATATATATATATATATATATATATATATATATATATATATATCGTAAAGAACGACGCTTGTATAGGAGAACATTCCGCGCAAGATGAGAAGAGAGAACGAACAAATGAAAAAATGAGGTAACCACCCGGGAATCGAACCCGGGATCTTCCGATTGCCAGTCAGATATGATAACCACTACACCAGGGTTCGATTCTCGGGTGGTTACCTCATTTTTTCATTTGTTCGTCCTCTCTTCTCTTCTTGCGCGGAATGTTCTCCTATACAAGCGTCGGTCTTTACGTTATTTAGACTTCGCGTTCTTTGCAGTTGAAATGTATATATAGATACGGCATGCGGGAGGTGGGTCCTTCGGGGCATTCGTTTCTGCGCGTATGTAGAGGAATTACGTCTTCTGATTGAGTGAGGACCATGGTGTAGTGGTTATCATATCTGACCGGCAAACGGAAGATCTCGGTTTCGATTCCCGTGTGGTTACCTCATTTTTTCATTTGTTCGTTCTCTCTTCTCATCTTGCGCGGAATGTTATACTATACAAGCGTCGTTCTTTACGTTATTTATACTGCGTGTTCTTTGCAGTTGAAATGTATATATAGATATATATATATATGAAAATTATTTCACGAAAGTAACACGTGAAAAATATTTATGATGAATAAAACCACGAAGGAAAGGAAACACAAAATGGTGCTCAAGCGCTTTCGTCTAATGACATCCTCAGGAACACTGAGGATGTCATTAGACGAAAGCGCTTGAGCACCATTTTGTGTTTCCTTTCCTTCGTGGTTTTATTCATCATATATATATATATATATATATTCACGCAAACATAATAATGACAAAGGCAAAAATCTGCTTATTCCTCCAGTATCTCTCTCTCTCTCTCTCTCTCTCTCTCTCTCTCTCTCTCTCTCATAAAATTTTAATCCTCATCTGCATTGTAAATTATTCCATGCATAGATGTACCTTTTCCTCTTTTATTCCCAAACGATGAGGAAAAGGATGTAATTTATTACTGCTATTCTACGAAGCGATATAATGTAATATTGTGCGTTGGAATATTATGTATTCTATTATTATCATTATTTTGTATACAGTTCCGCGATAAAATTCGCATAAACAATTAAGAGTTTTTTTTAAATATGCGTAAGAAATTACGAAGCTTTTCCGTTTGACTGCCGCCATTGAAACATAGCCTTCTTTAGTTAGCTTTATAAGGCTAACTAACAAAAATTTCACGACCTAACCTAACCAATCGTTAGGTCAACTGTACGCCCTTGACGACTGGTTAGGTTAGGTCGTGATATTTTCGTTAGTTAGCCTTATAAGGCTAAGTAAAGAAGGCTGGGGGCACTCACCTCTTATGTTTCAATGGCGGCAGTCAAACGGAAAACATCCGAAATTACTAATTAGTAACGATGTTTTTTTTTTTTTTAATTTTGTTACCGTCACGAAAAATAAAATATTAAAAAAAAAATATTAGCTATTAGTAATTTCTTATGATTTTTAGAACTTTTGTTTTTAACATATGGTTAACCTTGGTTTTGCTTCCGCCCGAATTGTTCATTCTGACGAAGGTCAAGCTCGTTACTCCACCTTTTTAGGCGAACTTTTTTCCTAAGCTGTATACTTCTGTTGCCGGCCAAAAATGTTTAGCTCTTCGAAAATTGTCTTTTGAAGTACTGTGTACACAGTATATATATATATATATATATATATATATATATATATATATATATGAGGGATAATTGAATAGGTCAGGATACGAATACAATGTTATTTGGTATCACCCTTGGGCATGTTAATAAAAAACCTTCTACATACAAAGAGAACAGAAATTAATATGTTTCACTTCATACAATGATTCCGTCTGACACACACACACACACATATATATATATGTATATATATAGATATAGATATTTATGTGTGTGTATATAAACTTAATCCCAACGACAAAAGCCGTCTAATCGCGCTCTTTGCTTATTAAATCTGTGGCAAAACAAAGGAATAACGGATGTTAACGCATAAACATCGTTCGTTTCTTTATTTTGAGACGAAACATTTTAATTCTCTGCAGTTGTTTCAGGAAACGTTTCTCTTAACGTAGACACTTTTTCAGTGTCGTGTGTATTTTGGTGGAGTAAATATAATCAGTAGAGTACGTATATTACACACACAAACACATATACATACGCATATACACATACACACACTCTACCTTACGAAAATGCGGTATTTTCACACTTTTATTGGTAGATTGCGACATTTAACTTAATCTAAGTAACTTAACCTTAACCTAACCTTCATTACATCCTTTTTTCTTTAGATTTAATAACTTTTAATTAAAAAAAGTAATTCTGGAATTATAACCACACCGTTAATATCGCTACACGCACGTTTGTGTCGCAATAAGCCGTGTGTGTATCCTAAATATTGTCGCGGTTTCGTAAGATAGCCAAGAACACACACACAGGGTGTTTCATAAGATTTGGGACGC
Source organism: Bathynomus jamesi (assembly GCA_023014485.1). NCBI lineage: Eukaryota > Metazoa > Arthropoda > Malacostraca > Isopoda > Cirolanidae > Bathynomus > Bathynomus jamesi. The sequence goes on from JAJOZX010003332.1 coordinate 96,488, forward strand.
ATTTTCAGGATGGATTCAAGACCTGAAAACAATGAAAAAAGTTTATATAAATATATACCCAAAATCGCTTTGTTTCCGAGTTACAGCCCGCTGTGTGTTCCAGCAAGTATCCGTCTTACCTTTAAAGGAAGTGCTCAAAATGACCGCCTTGCGCTTAAATACACCTGAACACGCCTCGTCATAGACTGCCTGACGCGTTCAAACATTCCAGGTATTGTTTGGATTTTCTGGCATCCTTGTTTTACACGTTGGCGAAGCATTTCAACGTTGTCAATGGGTGTCACGTAAACAATAGATTTCAGATGACCCCACAGGTAAAAATCGAGTGGATTCATGTCCGGGGAGCGAGCAGGCCACGCACTGGGTCCTCCACGGCCTATCCATTTATCAGGGAAATGGTCATCCAAATAGTCTCTGGCTACTCGACTAAAATGAGGCGGAGCGCCGTCATGCATAAACCACATACGACGTCGGACACCAAGAGGAACTTCATCTAGTAAATCGCTTAAATCACTCCTTAAAAAATTGGAATAGGATTCTCCTGTTAATTTCTTACCTTTCTTACCAGGCGCCCGGTAGACCTAAAGCGGTCTGTCAGTTGGGAGCCCTCGGACGAGACCCCTCCATGCCTCACGATCTCCACACATCAAGTTCGCCCGTTGGAGACTGATTCCACACTTCTCAACAGCACTCTTCATGTTATAAATCCATCGGATCTTAGGTTTTCCAACTGGTCTTCTGTTTTGAGGGGCCCATTCCAGCATTCTTCTTGCTGTCCTTTCCATCGGCATTCGTTGGACATGCCCGTACCATCTCAGTTGGTGCCTCTCAATATTCTTATTAACCGAAGTTACACCCAATCGCCTTCTTATTTCAGTGTTCCTTATTTTATCAAATCTACTTACTCCTTCTATCAATCTCAGGGCCCTCATTTCAGCTGCTTACAGTTTTCCCCTCATCGTTGTGTTTAGGGCCCAAGTCTCGCTGCCGTATAGTAAGATTGGTTTCAGTATTGTTGAGTATATATGCGTCTTTACCTTTTTAAGGATGTTTTGATCTTTCAATAGGAGGTACAGGAAGGAAACATTTCTGCTATATTTAGCAATTCTTTCATTCACTTCTGCATCCATACCCGCATCATTTGCTATCACACTACCAAGGTATTTAAATGTGTCCGTCTTTTTCATTTCCCTTCCCCCAACAAAGATCCCATCCTCATTCGTTCCCCTCGTTACCACCATATATTCAGTTTTATCATAATTCAGTTTCAGTCCATACTCCCTCAATCTCTCATCCCACCTCTGCATAATTCTCTGCAGGGATTGTGCTGTGTTAGTCCCAACAGCTACATCATCAGCATGTCCAAAAATTTCTATTTCCTCTTCATTTTCCTCAGTCATGTGTTCCATAACCCTGTTGATGTAGGCAATAAATAAAATGGGTGATAGAACACTCCCTTGTTTAACTCCTACTTACATCAAACCACTCCTCTGATCCCACCACCGTGCTCTGGGAGACCCTATAGGTGCTCATTACTGCTCTGAAAAGCTTGGGTGGCACTCTCTCACTCAGAACCACCCATAGCTTCTCCCTGGGCACACTATCAAATGCCTTCTCCAGATCCAAAAAACATATGAAGCGGTTCAAATTGAATTCTGTTTTTCTCAAGATATTGTCTTATGGCTGAAATTTGATCTATATTCTATAGTACTCCGGCCTGCATGAAAGCCACATTGATACTCCAGTAACCCAGGTTCCTGTTAATCTTCCAGGCAAAACAAAAGGACCGATCAAGTTGTTGGCAATAAATCCTGCCCATACATTGATATAAATTGTTGTTGGTGCCTTGACTGGAAGATGGCATGCGGATTTTCTTCGGCCCAATGATGAGTGTTGTGAAAATTGATCACACCATTTCTTCTGAAGGCAGCCTCATCAGAAAACAACACGGAGGGTAGAAAAAGAGGATCGCGAGCACACTGTTGAAGGAACCAAGTACAAGAAGCCTCTCGTGGTGGGAAATCAGCTTCAGTAAGGCCTTGTACTCTCTGAATGTGATATGGGTAAAGCTGTTGTTCCCGTAAAATTCTTCACACAGTTGTGTATCTTACACCTTCTGCTGCTGCTATCCTTCGGGTGCTGACACCAGGATGTTCCTCCACACGATTCAGGACCCGCTCCTCCAACTCAACAGTTCTGGCGCTGATTGGTCTACCACCATCTGAAACTCGCTTGTTGAATGATCCTGTATCACCAAGACGCTCGTCTATTTTCTGAAAGGTCTTCTTGTCTGGCAGTCGGCGATTCGGAAACCTTTCCGCATACAGACGTCTTGCTGCACGGCCGCATTACACTCGGCAAGTCCATACATGAGATACATGTCTGCCATTTCTGTTTGAATAAGCCTCCATTCTCACTTCAAATGCACGCTATCACTGAATAGCACAAAAACTTTTAGGGTTCTTTTTCACTGGACTGCACTTATTCATGGTAAGAAGTTACGAATACGAAGAGTGAAACACCGCGATGCACCTCTGACTGACTAATGGCTCTACACTGAACGATATTGAAACATGTCATAGAGTGTGCGAAACATTACAATCGGCAAGGCCATACATGAAATAAGTCTCGTACACACTCACAAACTTTTGTCAGCAAGTAGTGTTTCTAAACAGTTTGCGGAAAGAATTGCTGGAACACAAAACGGGCTGTAACTCGGAAACAAAGCGATTTCGGGGATATGTTTATATAAACTTTTTTCACTGTTTTCAGGTCCTGAATCCATCCTGAAAGTGCGTCCCACATGTTGTGAAACACCTTGTGTGTGTATATATATATACACGGTGAACCAAAAGTAGGTGGACAGTAGGTTGAATACGGTTTGTGTTATATTATATTATAACTATGGTGTTCATTATAACTATGGTGTTTGTGTTTTATTATATTAAATATTATAACTAAATTTATTTAAATTTTATTTTGTATTATAGTATACAAAAAAATTAAATATGTATTCTCAAAGTAAACGTTATCATTTACTGTCCACCTACATTTGGTTCACCCTATATATATTAGTGGTGGACCGGATATCCGCATCATTTTTAACATCCGCATCCGCACTTCTGACTACGGATGTTATGCGGATATTACCTCTAATAAATTATGCAATTTACAATTAAATTAGCTTATAAAGTAGCTTATATGGCCAGTCATGCACATTTCATGTAAAGTATTAATTATTAATGAACAAACAAATATATAAACCTCAAATATAAATACCTGGTAACAGAAAATTGAATGAAACTTGTTTTCATTGAATTTTCTGTGGCTGAAACTCTTGAGAAAGTTATTATTTTTATCATAATGAAAACATTAATATTAATTTTAATTCTTATGCATTGCCTGCCATAATAGTAATATCACGAAATTTGAAAAAATGTCATATATTCATAATTATATATATATATATATATATATATATATATATATATATATATAGTGTGAGTCAAAAGTCCCGCCTCAAAGGTATTTATTGCTTAGTTTATTTTTGAGGTAGGACTTTTGACTCACCCTGTGTGTATATATATACACACACACACACCTTTGATACCTTTGGTTTGCTTCCGCCCGAATTGTTCATTCTGACTCCACCTTAGACCTACAGTTTATAAACGTGGAATCCGATCCACGCCCTACCAGCAGCCCAGCGTCTTAACCCGCAAAATGAACAGACTCGTCAAAGATGCCCCCGTAAAGTAGGGTGTATCATGCTCATTGAAGCGCGAATTTCAAGAGTGACAGTATGTATTCCTATGTAAAATTAAATTTTAAGAGGGGTTTGTTTTCTTGAACTTTTGCTAAAAATCACGTTTAAGTGTTCAAATTTCCACTTTTTCGTTTTCTGGTTATGTACAGAACAGCTGTGCAGGACACACTGTAGTACAAATGTAACAGACCGGTTTCTTACCAAACAAAACCATTGTAACAGCTGTTATAGGCTACTAGAGTTTCATTGTGATAATTTTCTGTGTTTCAGATACAAAGCTTGGTGAAGATTGTGTAGCCACCATGGCTAAGCAAGGACGAAAGACCAGAAAAGTTCTGGTTCAAAGCTGAGTGATCTGGTGGGTCCAGGCAAGCAGTTATTTCCCACAGAAGTTCCAACCTGAGAGCTGTGTTTCAGAGAGGAATCCTCCTCCAGGAAGAGAAGATGCTTCTGGATGATATGAAGAGAGCTCAGTACCCTCTGCAAGATTTGGCTAAGGACTTGGCATCACTGGTACTGGCAGAGTGGCGCAAAAGCAATGCCACGTTCACTCCTCCTGTGATCATTCAAGAGAGATCCATTCCCAGGAAGATTCTTGTCAGGTGGAATGAAATGATTGACCTAGTGAATGGCAGAGTGAAGGCTGCAAAGAGAGAGAGAAAATATCTGAAGTTGATACATTGTTTGACATAACCTACGGACATGATATCCTCTCTGTGAAACTGAAGCACCTGGCTGCTCTGACTGTGCTGCTAGAGTTCATGTCAACTGTGACTGTCCTCTGCCTCAGAAGATTCAAAAGCTAGAGCTAGAGTGGCTCCATTACCAGATGATCAAAATCTCAAGTTTCTGGCTTCCGGATGGCATCTGTTGATGTGAAGGAAACAGTGAAGCAGGTGAAGGCTGCTAAGAGGAAGGAGGAAGAACAGAGGGGAGCTGAGAAGAGAAACAGAAAAGTGGAAGAAGAAAAGGAGCTACTGCTTAGAGCTGATGATGGTGATGATGATGAAGATGAGGTGACTTCCTTGCAAGAGCCTCCAGGCAGAGCAGCTCCAACTGCCGACACAGATTTTTCCAGTACTGCACCAGGCACAAGCTCCAGTGTCAACACTGGCAAAGTCTCCACCTCTGCCAGGAGGAACTACATGGATATCTCAAGCACTGCTGCGGCTGCAGTCAGGTTCAAGGTGGCAAACACTCCTGCAGCAGCCATTGCAACTGGTTTCTTTCAAGATCTCATCAAAGCTGGCCATCTATCTGCTGATAAGGCATATCTAGCTGTTGACAGGATGAAGATGTGGATGGGCAAGGAGTCTGTAATAGGTGCCTCGGTGGAGGCCCTGGAGAAAAGGACAGAGGGAGAGGAGATCAAATGAATTTTCTTTGATGGAAAACAAGATAAGAAGACAAATATCATGAGGTGCAATGAAGAAACTGGCCGCTTCCATCCTGATATTACAACTAGTGATGGGACGATTAATCGGAATCGGAATCGAGAATCGGAAGAATCGAGCATTTTTCAGGAATCGGAATCGGAATCGAGAGAATTGTACCATGATTTCCGATTCTTAAAACGATTCTTTAACTTTTAATTGAACCAGTTTTGCAATGTAAACTTTAAAATTTAAATGAAAGAGGATAACAAATTTTATTTTTATTGTATTTGTAGCTATACATTAAAACATGTATATCCATGATGTGTAATCAAGAAGATTAAAATGAATTGTTACAACTTACAGTTGATTTTTATTTTTAAACCAATCTATTACACTGGTCAACACTCATTTTATTGCCAATCATATTAGAGTGATTTTGGGGTAACTTTGTGGTGCTGATTCCGAATATGACATCGGTTTTGCTAGATTGGCTCTAATTTATGAGATAATTGGTACCTCATTGAAACACGTAAAAATGCAAAAAATTTAATGTTCAGGCGGAGCCTACTTACAAATCGCATTGAAATTGTCTCAAATCATACAAAAGTAAACACATGAAATACATAATGGCATTTTATTCGGTCTCACCATCTAGAATGTTCCGGTAGTTTCCCATATGCACGCGTTATAGTTACGTTTCCTATTAATTGAGGATATTCATTATCTCAAGAACTAGAGCCAAATCGGAAAAACTACTTTCATTTTGGAATTCAGCAACCCCAAAATACCCTAAATTCGTACGAATTTCCTTGGCAACGAAAAAAAAATGTTTTTTTGTTGACCTGTGTTATAATTTATAATTTATATTACCATACTCATAATGTAAATAGTTAATCTTACCAGAGTAAAATATGACAATTTCCAGAAAAACAAGTATAGAATTATATTTAAAAATATTGAGAATCGGAATCGAGAATCGAGAATCGTATCGGAATCGAGACTTTTTAGTGGTATCGGAATCGGAATCGGAATCGTTAAAAGTTTTGGTATCGTCCCATCACTAATTACAACTGAAGAACACTATAGTGTTATCTGGGAACCTGAGGGGAAGTATCTCTTCCATTGTACACCAGAAGAACCTGAAGGAAATAAGAAACCTGCACTGAAGATAGCTCAAGCTCTGTTTGAGTGGATTAGTGCTCATGGTGCTAAAGATACTATTGTGGTCCTTGGTGGTGACTCCACCATCACAAACACAGGACCTGATGGAGGAGCCATCACTCACTTAGAGAGACTGCTAGGTCACAAGTGTGTCTGGCTGATATGCCAGTTGCATATTAATGAACTCAGCCTCAGGCACATGATCATCAAGCTTGATGGTCCCTACACGCACAAGTCTGGGTTCAGTGGCCCAATAGGAAAACTTTTGGAGAAGATCAATGACATACCTGTGAACTTTAGCTTCAAGGCTCTGCCAGGAGAAGAAGATATAATTGAACTGCCAGAAGACATTGTACAGAACCTTAGCACTAACCAGAAGAACTGCTACCTACTGATCAAAGCTCTCAAGACAGGAGATTTGAGCAATGAAGTTGCTGGTCTGAAGTGTGGCCCACTGAATCAGTCACGCTGGCTGACTACAGGTGAGGCTCTGTTGATGCTGTGGATGAGGCAGCATGGTCTGAAGGGGGAGGTGTTGAAGAAGCTGGAGGTGCTGCTGAAGTTCCGCCTGGACTTCTACTTCAAGATGTATTTTGAGATCAAGGTGAAGCACTACATGAGGTATGGACCTCACCATATTGTGACCGCTCTGGGACTGCTGAGAAGCCAGACCTCTGAAGTCAGGAACATAATCACTCATGTGATAGTTCGTGGAGCATATCATGCTCACAGTGAGAACCTCATTGCCTCTCTCCTGTGCAGTGAGGATGAGGAGGAGAGGGCATGGGGGGTTGAGATGATCAAGAAGATCAGAGGTAAGTCTGAGTATGGAGACATGAGTCTGAGAACTCATAGAAACCCTAAACTGAATTTTGATGGCACTTCTCCAATTACTCTGATTAATTGGGATAAGGAGAAACTGTATGAGCCACTCTTCACTTGTAAGATGTCAAGAGGAGAAGATGAGGAGCTTCTCAGGTCTCCACTTGAAGTTGAGAACTTCTCAGGTCTCCACTTGAAGTTGAGAACGTCTCAGTTCACACTCAAAGCTGTGAAAGAGCAGTCCAAGGAAGTTTCAGCTGCAGCTCATGCAGTGTATGGGCAAGAGAGAAGAGATGGTTTTGTTCGTGCTAGGACCGATCACAGAGAATTGTTGCCAGTTTTCAAGTCAAAGCAAGACATTATGAACATGTTTTAGATCTCTACAAGACCTGCTAGACAAATCAAGATGCTTTCAGAAGAAAAAATCTCAAAACATTCAGTTGACCAGCATATTATTACAAGCTGGGGTGGAGGAGGGACTTATACAAATATTAAAGAAGAATTGCAATTGCAAAAAAAAGGTTGAACGTCACAGCAGCTTGCGGAAAGGTGGGGGCAGCTGCCATCACACTCAGTGATGCCGAAAAGAAAAGAAAAATTGGTGGAGGCGTTTCTAAAAAAAAGAAAATGCAAGACCAAGAAAGAAGAACAAAAGGATTCTGCCTGATGAAGAGAACAGCCGCGAAATGTGGTGTCTAGGAGACTAAAAATCATACAATTCCTTAGTTTTGGGCCATTTTGGGTGATTCTGGTTATTTTTGGGGTTATGAACCACTTTGGCTGATCTTAAATGGGTCCAAGCCTGCCCCTAGAAATGCTTAAGGGTGTATGTGAACAATATGGAACATATGGAGGTCATTTGAGGCTACCAAGTCTTTGAAATTGGCCAAAAATCCCATTTTTCGACAAAAAAGTGCGATTTTGAACACTTAAATGCGATTTTTCGCAAAGGTTACAAAAGACGAACCCCTCTTAAAATTCAATTTTACATAGGAATACATACTGCCAAGCTTGAAATTCCAGGTTTTTCAATATTCGTTCCCCCACAGTATAATTTTAAATTCATTAATATTAATTCTGCCATTTATAATTTTTGTCCCCACAAAGAACGACTCCCCGCCTTTCTTCCAACCGTGAACACTAGGGTGGAGTGAAAAACGCAAAAGTGCCATGATCAAAATTGAGGAAGGTCTAGATAGTTGTCTTTTGTCCAGGATTAAACTTTAAAACAGATTTTGGGTGGTTGCATACAAAACTGTGATTTCTACCGGCCAATTTATACAAATCGTATGTGCGCGCGACCAAAATTTGAACCCAGTGACCTATCTCGAGTTCTGGACATGATAGAAAGACAATTTAAAAACTGTTTATGATGTATTTTTTTTTACCTCTGAAGCAGATTAAGTTATTTGCAGAGCTGCAGGCTCAATAATGCATCAAAAATTTCATATTTATATTATTTTTGTCCAAAAATTGCAATTTTCGTTGGGGAATGAGTCTGTGCTTGAAAATCTGTGACTTCCATCAAGAATTTTAACTGTCACTGCGTCTTAACATCCTACCTACTATGCAGTATTTTTTGACAATAAGGTTATCAAAATACATGTATTTATCAATTCTATAAATTCAACCTGAAAAGAAAAATATGAAATATAATTTAAAATAAAAAACAAAATATTTGGAGAAAAAGGACCGAAAAATTGCATTTTTTGAGCAAAAATGTCGAAATATGGATTTTTTTATGCATTATTGAGCCTGCAGCCCTCTTCAAATGTTTTAATCTACTTCAGAGGTAAAAAATACATCATAAACAGTTTTTAAATTGTCTTTCTATCATGTCGAGAACCCGAGATAGTTCACTGGGTTCAAATTTTGGTGGCGCCATATCCAATTTGTATAAATTGGCCAGTAGCAGTCACAGTTTTGTATGCAACCACCCAAAATTGGTTTTAAAGTTTAATCCTGGACAAAAGACAACTATCTAGAGCCCCTTCAATTTTGATCCTGGCACTTTTGATTTTTTCACTCCACCCTACTGAACACTCCGCCTCTCGTAATCATAGTGAATAGACTGACCGCTTAATAAACATCAATCAACTTGTTATTTTGTCATTCCAGTCCTTCGAATTCGATAGGAAGATTATAGGGTCACTGTATATTAAAAACCTTAGCGCTTCTTTGAATATGCAAAATTTATCAGTTAAACGATTGGTTTCACAAAGTTACAATGTACCAACCAACCAATTCTCAACCATAATTCTTTTCTCTTTCCGCCTCCCTCACTTTTCTCTTCCCAGGCTTAGACGATGTGTGCCTAAGCTAATATTTCACCCTCCCCATTTTTTTTTTACTGTTTTTCTTGTTATTTTCTATTATTTAATATTATAGATTTTTATAAATGTATACTTCTTACATATATTCCATTTTTATTCCTTTTTGTATTCCTCCGTAACTTTGTCAGTTAATATTGTAAACTATTATTTTCCTACACTTCATTTTTCGTTCATTTTAATATTTATTTTAACTTTTTGTATTATTTTATTTTTTTAGTTTAGTTCTTTACTGAAGATGATCCCTGCCAAGGATCGAAACGTCTATAATAAATGCTTGGAACCCTCGCCTTGGTCTCCATATTCCTCATATACTGTATATTTATTTATTTATTTATTTAGTCTTAGCAGTGGGTAGGTTTTTTTTATTTTTATTACTTTTTTCAGTACGTCTTATTTTTTCTCTCTCTTTTAATCATAATTTTTAGTCTGTTTGTTTTTAAATGTATTCTGGTTTGATTTATCTTAGCACTTATTACCTTCAAGAATATTGTACTTTGTTACGGGATTTATATCCTGCCGATAAAGCTTATCATTATCATTATTACAGTGTTTTGCTCAGGATTTGATAAGGGCAAGGTGCACAAGACAAAAAAGGGCAATTATGCCGAAAAAGAGCAACGATGAGTGAAAAGACCAATTTTCAGGGCACATTTTGGCCTCAAACAGGGCACAGTTTTTATAACGGCGAAAAAAGGGCAAGGTGTCATTTACAAATCTGAATAAAGGCAAGGCGTCGCGACAGGCTGAAGTGGCCTAGGCAAAACACTGTATCATATATACCAGAAGCTTCGTTAGAACATTGGCCCTCTATGTACTTGGTAATGATGCTGCGAGTTGCTCGTACCCTTAAAAGATGTATGGGCGGAGTGGTACTTTGTGAAAAACAGTGAAACCTTTCTTCTATCTTTTACTTAATCGATTAACATATGTGTCATAAGGTGTGATAATATATATATATATATATATATATATATGTGTGTGTGTGTGTGTGTGTGTGTGTGTGTGTGTGTGGAAGTGAGTTACACTCCTGAGGAAAAGGCGGAGGCCTTTTCCTCCAGTTAGTGGTTGATTATGAAAATCAATTGTAAAATATTGTATGAATACAGTAATAAGTATTAGTTACTTTTGGGTTTTTTAACCCCTCTCTCTCTCTCTCTCTCTCTCTCTCTCTCTCTCTCTCTCTCATGAAGAACAACAATCTTTTTACCTCGAACCAACGTGACTTGCTCTACTGCGGTACACTGCTGCACACTTACTTATTTCATCTTATATGTATACGAGATTCATTGCCCGTGCGTTATATCACCTATCTCCTCCGATTTACCACGCACTCGTATCCCATAACCATTTTGCGTTCTGTTCTTCAGTGTTAGAATACACTCTTGAGATATTTACTTTGAAGAAAAGTAATTCAGTTCGTTATACAGTTTTCCTCATTCCGGTCTCATTCCACATTCAGTTCCAACTTGGAGTTTCATTTAAAATCTGACAGAATACGAAATTATATCCTGCGGCAACGTTTTAAAACTGACTTATACTTCTATATACGGTACGCGTATAGGCGTATAAAGAAACGTGTGTATATACACACAAGAATCAGGTTTATAATACTATATAACAAACATGACATGTGTGTGTATATACATATTGTAAATTCCTTAAGAGGCTTTAAAGTTTTTACATCTTTTTACTTATTTGAAATAAAACAGAATAGTGAACGACCTTATAAAACTTGCCTATCAAGGTCGTTTTTTGGACTACGTTAGTTTATAGATGAAAATGGTGAAGCTGAAGATAAATAATTCTACTTTTCGTGTTTAATCTGGTCTAAATCGGTTACAAAAGTAAGATGAAAGTTCCGAACCCATTAACTTGGGGTAAAGTATTTTTTATAAGAATACGTGGCCAGTAAATATAAGAGATGTTCCTGTAGACCAGGGGTTCTCAACCAGTGGGTAATTTACCCACAAAGGGGTAATTTGGGATATCCAGCGTGGTAATGTAAGCCATACCTATTTTATTTAAGAGTCGTGTTTAAAGACAATTGCATGATTATAAACAACTTCTTTAACTTTTGGTTAATTTACGCGTCATTAGGGGTAACGGGGTGAGCGCCAATGCTTCAGGTGGATAATGGAAGTAAGTCGGGTGAGAACCCTTGCTATAGACCAACAATCTGTGTTTACGAAAGAAACGGTAAAATAACTTACCCGCGACTCATTGGATTGAAACTATGGAATGATTTTAGTGCTGATATTAAAGATAAAAAACGTTTCAAGCGGAAACCCTTTTAAAAAAAATAAGTTAAAAAATCTCGATTAATAATGGAATACTGATAAAAATCTAGGATTAAACGTACGTTACTCTGTTGCTTGTCCATTTCCCATATATCGTGTATTATTCGTTTCATTTCTCGTGTTTGACTGTCGTTTCTTTGTAGTGTAATGGCATCATATCAGTCATAATGATTTTATCCATATTTGTTTCGTATCTATAATAATAAATTAAGTTTAATATATATATATATATATATATATATATATATATATATATATATACATATATATACATATATATACACAGTATATACTGTAGTCTTACTATTAGTTCGTCCGGATTTCATGAAAGAGGATTATGTCGTTAGTCTAGACTTCTGCGAACAGTTTATAATGAAAATCAGGTGGAGTTGATATTCAATAGAGTACGTATGTTACACACACACACACACACACACTTTTTGTAGTAGTTAACATTTTTAGATGAAGTGGCATTTAATCTCAGTGACAATTTTAACTTTCAAAATTGTCGCATTTGGAACCAAAAAAATAAATAAATAAAAGTTTTTGGCATCACGAAACTCCTAAAGTGGCTGTGTGATGCGTCTTACGAAAGTCACAGATCATTGGGCGTTTCCTTTTTAAGAAGGCGACCATAAGTAGAGAGCGATATCCTGCAATGCTGCAGAACTTCTTTCTCACTTTCTCTATGGCCTTAAACCATTTATACCAAACAACTTCCCAACAACACGGAGCTCCCTTCCATTATCTTTTGAATGATAAAGAATTTTTGAGCCATACCTTCATAAGAAAATAAATTGGGAGAGAGATAAACTTTCGTGGCCTCAACGATCACCCGACCTAACTCCTTTACACTTCTTTCTTTTTTTGTGGGATCTCGCTAAGAACATCGTTTACGCCACAAAGCCTCATTATTTTGCGGGACCAAAGACCCAAATCCAAACAACACTCCGTCAAGTTACGTAGAAAAAAATCGAAAACGTATTTCAATCCCTGCAAAATAAGATCGAACCTCGTAACCACCCCCTTCCCCTTTATTATTTTGTTATTATTACGTTCCTAAGATATGTCCTTTGATTGCCTGCATGGTTATAAAGGATTGTCATTGTACTTATTCTCCTTTTATTGTCACGGTAAATTTTAAAGTAGTATCGGAGGACACTAAAATCTTATCAGATATTTCATAGGAAAGGATTTCAAAGGACGTCCTTTGAAAATTCTGTCCTTTATTTAAAACACGAATAAATGCAGAGAATTCTTCAGATTGCGAAGCCGATGTCGGTTATAAATGAACTTAAAAGACATTGTATCATAAATTATATGAAAATGAAGCTCTTCTTTTTGTATTCGTTACAATAGTGCTTGACTTAATTATTAATTACGTTTGTATCGTTTACACCAACCACACTGTCGGTGACTAGGAATTTTTCTTTTGTAGATGTTCCTTACGTCCTTTACAGGATAAAGGAATTGCTGTATATAATATATATATATATATATATATATATATATATATATATATATATATATATATCATAAGTAGGGCGACCCAAATTTAATAAAGTTAATAATAAGGTTAAAAATTTGCTATTAGGTTAATAAAGTTAATATTTTAGTTATGGGTTAATAAAGTTAATAAAATTATTAATAAGGTTAAAAATTTGCTATTGTTAAGTTAAAACTTTCGTGATGGATTAATAAAATAAAATTAACAAAAATGTGGAGTGAAACTGCGTAAGCAAATAAATGATTTCCGGTTCTCTAACATGATGTTATAATATGCGTTCTGGATTCTTATTTACATAGAGTCTGTACATTGATTAATGATGATTATACAAGCTGATTATGCATTATTTCTACATTACTCTTTCGTTATTTATCGACGTAGTGTTTTTCCGAGCTTTTCTACATTTGGTAGTTAGGCGTGTATTCGTACAATATGTGAATACTACGTGAATATTATTATGTTTTGGCTTTTGTTGTTAGAATCTGTTCAGTAGTACCATAAATCATGTTTAATTAACTATATTAGTTATATATACTATATTAATTTTGTTTATCTTTTTTGGCAGAATATATAAATTTCAAACATGCCTAAAACTGCGAAATCAGCTTTTGCGAAAATCGAGCCAATTAATTATTACTAGCTATCCTGGTGAATTTGTCCAAACTCCAACAACACAATTGTTTTGCAACTGGTGTCGAGTTGTCGTCAACCGCGAAAAACGCCATTTCGTAGAAATTCACAGAAATGTGATGCGTTTTATTATATTATTAGTGTTAATATTTATCCACAAATAAGTTGCAAATAAAATTTTTTAGGTTAAATAAAGTTAATAATTGGTAAGAATAAAGTTACTAATTTCAATTTTTTAGATTAAAATTGGGTCGCCCTAATCATAAGGTTTCATAATATATATACACAGGGTGTCCCATAAGTCCGGCATCATAGGAGAAATTCATATTTTTCTATTTCTACAAATCATAATTCATATTTTTCTTATGCTCGGGATGCCAATTTCCCGTCCACCATTCTGTTCAGTGACGAGGCTGTTTTTTATGGAAATGGTGAGGTAAATCGACAGAACACCCGCAACTGGTCTCAAAACAACCCTCACTGGTATACTTCTTCAAAGGAACAAGGTGCATCTCGGGTGATGGTATGGTGTGGCATTTGGAAGGATCGCATCATAGGCCCCCTCTTTTTCGATGAACATGTCACTGGAGGCACCTACCTACGTATGCTCAAGCAAGAAGCATTTCCCAGTGTCTTGAACGAAGAAGGAAATTTCCCAACATGGTTCCAGCAAGACGGCGCTCCCGCACATTACAGCACCCAAGTAAGGGAATACCTGTACCAACAATTCCCTGGTCATTGGATAGGACGTCGAGGGCCTGTGGAATGGCCAGCTAGAAGTCCGGATCTCACGCCACTAGATTTTATCTCTGGGGCCACTTGAAAGCGCTGGTATACGCAGAGAAAATTAGGAGTGTTGAACATTTGCGGCAGCGCATTATTGGGGCATGTAACACCATTACTCCTGACATCATTCACCGTGTGCTTGCTGACTGGGTATCACGTCTGAATTTGTGTATTGAAAACAATGGTGGACATATTGAGCAAGTTCTGTAAATAAAAGCTTTTGTTTTGCCTTTTTTATTATTTTTCCTATGATGCCGGACTTATGGACACCCTGTATAATTGAAGGTGCTTCATTTTTATAGGGATCAAATTTTTTTTTTCTAAATGTTCATTGTTCACCCGTCATTAGGTTTCAGGTAGAGGGGAAACTCCCCTACCAAATTTCAGCTCAATCAATAAACATTTAGAGGTCGCTTAGTGGCTTGAGAGTTTTCCCCTTTAGGTCGTACCAGTACCCTGACCTGATCATTGTTGTAAAGGCGTGTGACACGTTAATTGGTAAAAATATAAAAGCATGTTGGTTTACGTCGTCGTCGTCGGCCTAGGCAAGCTACGGCTTGGGACCGTAGCGCATCTATCCGGTATAGGTTAACCTGGATGATGTAGCCATAAGCACTGCCGCTAGTTAAGTGCCAACCAGTGATTATCTCACTAGCCGTATTGAGTCCGTTAGGCGAAACTGCGACAGTACCAAAGGTGGAAAATATAACCCTTGGATTTCTATTGTTTATTTGTAAAATGGACATGGTATTAGATTAAAATAAATATTTGAATATAAATAATTAACTGACAATTGTGATATATAATTAATTATGTTTACATACACTAAAATAATATAGTATACATAAAATTAGTATTAATGTGGTTTACAATTGAATTATGAGGGGTAACTAATTTAAAATGAATTTATAGCTATTCCGAAATTCAAGACGGTAAAATTAACATTTATCTTGAAACTAAAATAAGAGTATTCACTACACACTCCCCCACCAGAGAGGAAGTTCAAAGAGTTCCGAACGACACTGATTTCCCCTGGACCTTTTTGGTAGCTACATGTACCTCGCTTAAGGTTGATTCCAAAAACGCAGGCTTAAGACGATCGATAGAAACCTTGTCGACCTTGGAACCGCGCTGGATGAGAAATGATTTGCGCGTACGTCGGAGAACTTCATAGGGCCCGTCATATGGACATTGGAGAGGCCGTTTTGGGAGAGGTACACGAACGAAAACGTGGGTGCAAGACTGGAGGGCTGGGGAAACAAAGATGCTCTGTTGGCTAGTCAATCGAGGGGGAACAGGCTGAAGGGACTGCATGTGAGAGGAAAGTGTTTGAGCGAATTCCGTAGGATCACATGACTTATCCCCTGCAGTGAAGTAGCCACCTGGTAGCCGCAGTGTTGTTCCATAGACTAGTTCAGCCGCTGTAGTCTTCAGATCATTCTTAAATGCAGAGCGAATACCAAGCAACACGAGTGGAAGCTTATCCATCCAATGGGAGTCTTCGTGACACATAAGGGATGACTTCAGCTGGCGATGGAAGCGTTCGACGAGGCCGTTAGCTTGCGGATGATACGCACAGGTATGCGCATGTACTGTACCCAACAAGCTGGTAAACTTCTTCCAAAGCGAAGACTCAAATTGGCGACCTTGGTCAGTGATGACTTTTGTCGGCAATCCAAATCTTGATACCCATCCATGAAGAAAGGCTCTTGCAACAGTGTCCGCTTGGATATCAGGAAGTGGGATGGCTTCAGGCCATCTGGAAAAGCGGTCGAGACAGGTGAGCAGATAACGTTGGCCTTGAATCACTGGAAGAGGGCCAACAATGTCTACATGAATTACCTCAAATCGCTGGGATGGGGGCGGAAATGCGTCAAAGGGGGACCTGGTGTGCCTTTGGACTTTGGCACGCTGGCAGGCAAGGCACGTTTTGGTCCAATGTTTGACATCCTTCCGCATCGAGGGCCAAACAAAGCGAGAGGTAACCAGGTGTTGCGAAGCACGGATACCAGGATGGGAGGGCTTATGAAGATCCGTGAAGACTGCTTTTCTGTGACATGGAGGGACATAAGGGCGAATAGCAGCTGTTGATACGTCGCAATAGAGGGGCACAGACAATCCTGGCATACTCATTTTCTTGAGGGAAAGTGAGTGAGTGGAGTCTTCTCTGAGCAGTTCTTGTAGTTCCGTATCCTTATCTTGATCCTGTGCAATAGCATTCCACAGTGTAGAGCTGAGGGTAACAGAAGTAATCTCTATTCTTGAAAGTGCATCCGCTGGAGTGTTCAAGACACCTTTGATGTGGCGGATATCTGTGGTAAATTGCGAGATATAATCGAGTTGCCTGATGACTCTGGGAGAGTGGTTACAGCTGTTTTTATTGAAGACAGTGACCAAAGGTTTGTGGTCGGTAAAAACACAAAACTCTCGGCCTTCAAGGAAATGTTGAAAATGTTTCACGTTTAAGTAAATAGCAAGAAGTTCACGTCCGAAAGCACTATAACGCGTTTGGGCTGGCTGCAGCTTTTTCGAGTAAAACGCGATGGGTGCTTGTTGACCGTTAATGGTTTGTTCCAACACTCCACCGATCGCAACATCTGATGCATCGACCGTCAGAGTTAGGGGGGCATCACTGATAGGAAATGACAGAGACAATGCACTATTGATAGCATTTTTGGCATTGTCGAACGCCTGTAAACTATCGCTACACCATACCAATTTCGTTACCTTGCGTTTGTGTGTGATCATAGCGTGTAGAGGAGCAAGAACACTAGCACAGTTTTTAATGAACTTGTGGTAATAATTTACCAAACCTAGAAACCGACGTAACTCACGCTGATTACTTGGCATAGGGTAATTTTTTATCACTTCACACTTGTCCTGAAGGGGGTAATTCCGTGCTGCGAAATCGTGTGACCAAGAAATTCCAAGGTTGGCTGTGCAAACACACACTTAGATGCATTAATAGTAACACCGTATTGTTCTAAGCGTTGAAAGAGGAGTGAAAGATGTTCCTTATGTTCCTCTTCCGTTGAGCTGGCCACAAGCAAATCATCGTGTAGGCATAAACAAAGTCTAAGCCTCTGGTGACCTCATCTATAAACCTCTGAAAGGTTTGCGCAGCATTCCGTAGCCCGAACGGCATCTTCACAAATTCGAATAACCCAAATGGTGTACAAACTGCAGTCTTGGGAATATCCGAAGGCTCTACGGGAATGTGGTGGAAAGCCTTAACGAGATCTATTTTACTGAAGATAGATTTGCCGTGGAGAAGAGAAGTAAAGTCTTGGACATTTGGTACCGGATATCGGTCCGGGATGGTTGTCGAATTCAAAAACCGGTAATCCCCACATGGTCTCCAGTCTCCTGACTTCTTCTGGACCAGGTGTAGGGGAGAGGACCAACTGCTTTTGGAAGGTCTTATTATCCCAAGATCCAGCATAAGCTGGAATTCCGATTTGGCAGCTTTCAGTTTGTCCGGGGCAAGACGTCTGGGTTTTGCAAACACGGGGGACCTTTTGTTGTAATGTGATGGGTAATGGTGTGCTTAATGGTATCACCCATCTGCATCGGTTGAAGAATTCCTGGATATCGCTGGAAAAGGCACTGGTACATGGAATTAGGGGGAACGAGGGAAAGTGCAGAGTTCGAGGCGTCCGGAAGGGCAACCTGTTTGGCAAGAACAGAAAGCAGTGTGGCCTGGTCGCATAAGCGTCGCTTGTCAAGATCCACCAGGAGTTTGAAATGCTGGAGGAAGTCAGCGCCGATTATGGGATGCCGCACTTGAGCACAGATGAAAATCCACTTGAAGGATCGGTGAAGGCCCAAGTTTAGTTCACGCGACTGAGTACCGTACGTGGGTATGCGTGAACCGTTAGCAGCGTATAGAGGCGGAGATTCCGAGTGCGTATGACCAGATTTTTGAGGGAATACACTGACTGACGCTCCGGTATCGACCAAGAAATTGACACCAGAGTTCCTGTCCTTTATGAATAACAGGTTGGCAGTGCGAGTACTAGACGCCATTAGGACTCGCTGCTGGGGTTTTCCGACGAAAAATTGCAAGGGGAGATGCACTTCCTAGCCTTCTTTCCAAATTTAGCGTGGTAGAAGCAGATCTTCCCGGAACTCGAACGATGCCTCTTCGTAAATCTTGACCGAGAATGGCTTCTTTGCCGTTGATTTTGTAGCAGAGAACAAACGTGGTTGAGTTGTTGACTTAACTCTTTCACTTTCAACTCCAGTTCCGATTGTGTGTTCACGTTGTTGACCGGAGCTGTGTCAATCTCCACTACTTTGTCGGCAGTTTCTGCTAGTTTATCAACTGGAGTAGCAGGATCCATAGTGGCCAAGACACACTGAGCTGATGGAGGAAGTTTCTGCAAGAACAACTGTCTAAAGATGTCCTTATCGAAGGTTTGTGCGCGTTCGCCTAGAGCGCACTGCATAGCCCTCAGCATTTGAGTGGGCTTACGGTCTCCAAGTTCTTCTTTTGAGATTAACTGATGTAGTTTCTCACGCTCGGAGACAGTGGTGCGGCACAGGATGGCAGACTTCAGATCGTTGTATGGGTCCTCACTCGTGGAAGTAGACACGATGACGTCACGGACTTCAGAGATGATGCTCGCTGGTAGAGAGGACAAAACATGATCGTATTTCGTCCTGCTAGCGGTGATCCTTCCCAAGTTGAATTGTGATTCCACTTGGTGGAACCAAATAAATGGATCACCCGGCCAGAAGACGGGGAGCTTTACGCTCAAGTGGGAGATGGCACCAGCGTCGTCAGGCATCTTCTCCTATGCTTGCTGACGTACAAGCAAGACGACAAGTTACCAACGAAGGAGTGGAGGTTGAGACGAGCGCAGGCACAGAGCGCACGGGCAGGGTGAGGGGCAGAGGGCACGAGCGACATTACAGTCTGGTCCTAGTCGCTCGGGTGAAGGGGGTGGTGGGCACGAACGACGTTTCAGTCTGGTCCTAGTCGCTCGGGTGAAGGGGGTGATGGGCACGAACGACGTTACAGTCTAATCCTAGTCGTTCGGGTAAAAAGGGGGGAACCCAACTCCGGGGGTCACCAATTGTTGGTTTACGTCGTCGTCGTCGGCCTAGGCAAGCTACGGCTTGGGACCGTAGCGCATCTATCCGGTATAGGTTAACCTGGATGATGTAGCCATAAGCACTGCCGCTAGTTAAGTGCCAACCAGTGATTATCTCACTAGCCGTATTGAGTCCGTTAGGCGAAACTGCGACAGTACCAAAGGTGGAAAATATAACCCTTGGATTTCTATTGTTTATTTGTAAAATGGACATGGTATTAGATTAAAATAAATATTTGAATATAAATAATTAACTGACAATTGTGATATATAATTAATTATGTTTACATACACTAAAATAATATAGTATACATAAAATTAGTATTAATGTGGTTTACAATTGAATTATGAGGGGTAACTAATTTAAAATGAATTTATAGCTATTCCGAAATTCAAGACGGTAAAATTAACATTTATCTTGAAACTAAAATAAGAGTATTCACTACAAGCAGATTTTATACCCCAGGCACCCCAAAGCCTAACGTTATAGCGGAGGAGAGACTCTAAAGTGACGATTTTTCCATACTTTGTGAAGTGACAGATTTCAAAGGTTAACCTTGGTTTTGCTTCCGCCCGAATTGTTCATTCTGACAAAGGTTAAGCTCGTTACTCCATCTTGGACCTACAGCTTAACGTGAAATCCGAACCACGATCCACCACGGGTGGTCAGAAATTACAAAGTCCTTGCCCGGACTCAATTTCACGACCTCCCGATCAGCAGCAGCCCAGCGTCTTAACCTCAAAGCCACCTAGGGTACCCATTTAACTACTAACCTATTTTTTCTGGAAGGATAAACAGCTGAGTAAGCTGCGCGTGGAATGCTTTCGCCAGAATCGAACCTGCTGCCGTGGATTCGTAGTCAGTGATGCTAACCAGTACACCACCGAGGTTACACTTTAAAAGTTTTGTATTTTTTTATTAACTAAAATAAGAACATAAAATTTTTGCTGTACTTTCTCTAGACATGGGGAATTCGTCCACTACTGCAAAACATGCTGTATGTGACGTCCTCTAAGCTCACGATACTTTCGACGGAAGAGTCCTGTCCAACAGATTTCCCGCGATTTAGGATAAAGGAATATTATGGCCACCAACATCAAACAGATCTAAACCCGTATGACTTTATTTGCGGGATTATTTAAAAGATTGAGCGTTTAAACAGAATCCACACAATGGAAGAATGGAAAGTATGAATTGAACGAGGAATTTTTCAGATTTCAACAGATACTCTTTCCAGAGTACCGCAAAATTTTGTTGTTCGTGTGCAAAGAGTTAATGAGCTGAGAGGACATAACATAGAGCATGTTTTGCACCAGGGGAACTAATTCCCCATGTGTAGAGAAGGTGCGGTAGAAATTTTATGCTTTTACTTCAATTAATATAAAAAATACAAACCTTTTAAAGTGTCAAATGTTTAAAAAGAATCACTATATATATATATATATATATATATATATATTTTTATTGCGAATTCTTCGAAGGGCTTTAAAGTTTAATAGCTTTTCACCTCATACCTCATATACAGCAGTTATATATCGATATATACCTGCGCATGGGGTGGGGAGGTTTTCCACCCCACCTGAGCAGTGAAAGAGTGGGGAAGAAACCTATCTTCAGTAGCTAATGATATATAGTTTATATGCTGAATTATATTCATAAAGCCTAAGGGAAGACTGCATCTTATAGATGTACAGACTCCAAAATTCTTAAGTCTGACACATTATATACTAATTCAACATCTAGTTGAGCCTCGGAGTTCCTTGGGAAGGAGACCATAAATGTCCCCACTTCTGGCTCTCCCGCTACCAATACCGGGAACGCAGACTCGGGCAGCGGGGCTGGTACTGCCCATTCGAGATGTTCTAGGCCTCTGCTTGATTCACTTTTCATAAAACTCTGCGACTGCGACATTCGTGGCCTTTCGTCATATTTTCAATCTGTTGAACACCACCTCTTTTCTTCTGAACCTCACCTTCTCTTCCTCGCTGAAACTCAGGTGTCTGGGACGACTGACAGCAACCCCTTTTCTGTACCCTCCTACTTTCTCTATATTTAATGTCATTCCAAAGGTGGATGTTGCGTATATGTACGCAATGACCTAACTTGTTCTCGAATCTTCCGAATTCTTACCCTCTGGCTACGGCTTACATGCCAATCTCAAACTAAATGCGCTGTCTATCTTTCTCCTAATTCTACTGACTCCAAAATTCCTTGACTACCTCACTTCCAAAGTGGAATACATTCTATTCCACTCTCCTTTTGCTGAAATCTCCATTTTATGAGAGTACAGTGTTCACAACCACCTTTGGCTTTCCTCCCATTTCACTGACATCCCTGGTAAACTAGCTTACAACTTCTCTGTGCTAAATGACATAGAGCAAATTGTACAGCACCTTACTCGTATCCCCGATCACCTTGGAGATACGACCAACATTCTGGATTTATTTCTCACCACTCCTCCTTCTTCTTACTCTGTCAAACTTTTTTCTCCGTTGGGCCCCTCCAACCACAATCTTATAGCTGTTTCCTGTTTTATCGCTCCAATTCGGCCTTCGGATCCTCCCAAGAGGAGACGCCTTTGGCACTTTGACGCCGCTGATTGGGAGGCCCTTAGGCAATACTTCTGTGATTTCCCATGGAATGATTACTGCTTCCGTGGCCGGGGCCCCTCCGAGTGTGCTGAATACATCAAGGAGGTGATTCTCTCGGGCATGGAGGCGTACATTCCAATTTTTATTCCTACTACTAATGCAAAAATGCAAAAAAAAAAAAACATGGTTTAACTTTGCGTGTTTTAATGCAGAGTGATGAAAGCCAAGGACTTGAGGCAGATTTAGGCATTTTCAAAATATCAGTATCTGAAGGAAATAGTTTCTTAAATGTATTGCAGTTTAGATAAATACCATCACAATCTGAGCTCCCTGTAACTCAGTGGTCTCCGTGTTGGACTCTGGACGATGAGACTGGAGTCGCTCGCAGTTGTTGGATGTAGGTTTGGATTGAGTTGACCACTTACACTGTTAATGCTCGGGTTCAGGTGACCCATGGGGCACTCACCCCACACAGTGGGGAAATGAGTTTCCAGGTTGTTATTATGGTTTTGTCAAAAGAAAAAAATACGGCACTGAAATCCCGTGTCCATTTAAAAACATCCTCAAATAACATACTCTGAGAACTGCAGGAGGGCGGATATTCTTTATTCAAGCACGATAGTACATCTTGCCACATAGCTAAAATTGTGAGAGAACGGTTTATGAAAAACACATTTCAGCTTTGGAATAAACTGGTAACTCTCCTGACCTCAGTGTGATTGACGACCTGCGGAAACTTCTGAAGGTGAAGGTGTCTGAAAAGAAGCAGGATCTCACGAAGATATGTGTTATTCTAGGAAAACGGTTTGGTAGTGCGAATTAGCCCTGGAATTTGGTCAAAATCTTATCATCCATGCCCAACATGATCAAAGCAAAGACTAATATCAAGGAAGGAGCCATTAAATATTAAACCCACAATAAAAATGTATTATTAACATTTTACTCGATTCCAAACTTTGGTCCACGACTGTACAGATGGGCAGCTGCCCGGTGGGCCGGTTGATCTAGGGCCGGTCGTCACCGTCCAGTTGTAGTGAAATATTTTTTGTTTTTCTTATTTTCCCGATATTATTTTATCATATTGCTTTATGTGTAAAGGTGTGCAGGAGACTTGATCTCATTTAACCTCTTGAATCCGATGGCCTACATGCGTGGGCCATATGACTCACACGGGCATATCTGTTGGCCTACATACATTGGCCACAAATGTTTTATTTTTATATTATATTTTATATATATATATATATATATATATATATATATATGAATGAACAGAAGGACCAACACAACGGCAAACATTTTCATTTATTTTTTGTACTTCAGACGTTTCGACAAATCTTTTGTCATCATCAGTGAATTAAGTCTTAAAACCTTAAAACAAAAGTAAAAAGTGAAAATTACATCAATACAATATTAAAACCATTAAAATTAAAACCTTAAAACAAAATGAAAATTGCATAAATATAAAATTAAAATCATTAAAATTTCATCACTACAAAAATTAAAATTAAATTAAATTACCTCAATAGGTAAATACACAATGTTTACATCAACCTCCATACTTGGCAAAGCCTAAGAGAAAACTGGATGGTCAGAGGATTAGAAAGTATATGTCTATGAGAATCGGTTGGTTAGTTAAAAGAGCTGTAATTTGTAGGATGAACTATTATTGTTAATGGAGGGTTTGTTTCTATAGATGTACAAAGATTCTAAAATTCGGAGTTCTGTGAGGTTATTGGATCTATTTAAAATTTCAAACTGAGTTTTGTGAAGGGGATGGTTGTTTTCATTACTATGGTTTCTAATTGCGGATTGTGGAGGGCTACTGAGGGGACGGTTGGTACGGACTGACAAGCCCAAATGTTGAGAAAGGCGCACCTCCAGTTGGAGTTGAGTGCTGCCGATATACGCAGCCTTACAGCTGTCGCACGTGTATTTGTAAACAACATTAGGGCATACAGTTTTGGGGAATTTGTCTTTGAACTTTAAAAAATTTGATAATTTAAGTGGGTTGACGAAGGCGAATCTAAAATTTATTTGGGGATAACTAGACTTGAGCAGTTTGGACAATTCACCTCGAATACTCAATGATAAATAACCATAAAAAGGTAATTTAATATATCTGGTTTCTTTTTGTACTGTAGTTATGGGGAGTTTAGTATTAAAAGTGTTATTTAAAAATTTCTTTAATTGGTTATCAAATAGATTAGAAGGGTAGTAATTGTTAATAAAGTACTGTCTTAAAAATTTAAATTCTTCGTTTAACGAAAAGTAATCCGAACAAATACGGTAACTTCTTGTTAATAATGTTACTATAGCACTAATCTTATATTTATAAAACATACAACTTAAATAATTGGTTCCCAAGCCAGTAAAAGTTTGTTTTCGAAAGAGTGAAGTTTGGAACTTATTATGAGCCCGTTTAAGTAAAACATCCAGGAAAGGTAAACTATTATTTGTTTCGTTTTCACATGTGTACTTAATATTACTATGTTGTTTATTAAGATAATCAAGAAAAAGTTTTACGTGTGAAGGATGGTTAAATATTAAGAAAGTGTCATCCACGTATCTTCTGTAATATATGGGTTTAAAACTACTAGGACAACTTTTCAACCAAATTTCTTCGTAATGGCAAAGAAATGCATTTGCTAGTGTTGGGCTCAACGGGGAACCCATAGCTACCCCATCAATTTGGCTGTAAAGGTTGCTATTAAATAAGAAAAGATTATCAAAACACTATTTCGAGAAGGTTTTTAAATTGAGTCTGAGTGAGGCCATTAATAAGAGTATTATCAGTAGTGAATAACTTATTTAGTATGATATTTAATGTTTCTTTTAACGGGACATTAGTAAACAATGACGACACATCAAAACTGGCCATAGTAAGAGAATCGGCATGATTGATCTCTTTTATCTCTTTAGCAAAATCAAACGAATTGTTAATAGAATAATCATTAAAGGTGAGTTTTGAAAGCAAGGGAACGAAGAATTTGGCTAAATTATAATTGAATGTACCACAGGCCGAAAGAATAGGTCGTAGTGGGAAATTTGGCTTATGGACTTTAGGTAAACCGTATAGAATTCCTGGATTAGAACCAGAAGCAAATAAAAAATTGTATGTATTGTCAGCAATAATATTACTATTTTTTAATTTACGCAAACACCTATTAAGTTTATCTTCGAGTTTTAGTAATTTAGACAGAACATTCTCTTTTACCCTTTTAAATTTAGACGTATCCGACAAAATTGTCTCCATTCTATTTATGTAAACTGTTGAATCAATCAACACTACTCCTTTACCCTTATCCGGTTTTGTAATGATGCCAGAGTTATCCTTTTTCAAATTATTAAGAATTTTAAAATCTTGCTTATTAAAAAGGGGAGAAAACACCTTATGGGGTTTAAAATTATAAAAATTCTTAAAAGAGATGCTCTCCACTTGTTTTACCAAGTTATGAAACGAGAAATTTGGTCGGATCTCACAATTCTTAATATTCATGAGAAGATTTTCAAAACCAGAGAAAAATTTATAAAAATTTAGTTTATAATGAGGTAGATCAAAATTTAAGCCTAACGACAATATTTCTCTCTCTCTAATACTTAAAACTCTATTAGAAAAATTAAAAATAAAATTATCTGGATTATTAAAAAACGACTGAGTGATTCCCAATTTTTCCAATTTGGCAGCATGTATCCTTTTATGTCTATTGACAATTTTATCACAGCAAGTTTGAAATTTAGTAACTAAACACTGATAATTCACTGGGGAACAAAAACATTTTTTTTCTTGGTGCCTGAGATTTTAGACCTTATTCTGGATATTTTCATGCCACTGATTCAGAAAATATCATCCATTTTGTTCTAGCAGCTCTAGTTTTTGAGATATTGCATACGTCATTACCTACTTTATTACCCTTCTGGAACGGTATTATGAGTTGCTCGTAAATCTAAATGCATCTGTATAATTAAATTGTAGCTATGATTTTGCTGATGTTGCTGTTTTGCATGTGTATTGTACACGTACTAACGTGAATTCTTTCCTGTTACAGGTGTTGACATGGCTTCATCACGAAGAAAGTGTTTAAATCATCCAGATGTGTTTTGTTTTATCTGCGGAGAGTACACGTTCATTGAACAGAGAAAAACTATTACTGATTTTGTGAAAAAAGCTTATTTTGCCTATTTCAAAGTACAACTAGGGGACCAAGATAAGCCATGGGCTCCTCATGTTGTGTGTAAAACGTGTACGGAGCATCTGCGGCAATGGACCAACGGAAAGATGAGGTGCCTGAAATTTGGTATACCAATGGTATGGAGAGAACAGAGAAACCACAGTGATGACTGTTACTTTTGTTTGGTGAATATAAAGGGCATCAATGGACGTAACCGGAGTAAATGGACGTATCCTGACATAGACTCAGCTAGACGGCCTGTTTCACATTCAGATGAGATACCTGTCCCATCATTCAGCCATCTTCCAGAGCTCCCTCAAGAAGATGATGAATCTGCTACTGACAAAGAAAGCATATGTGGGCAAAATGACAGTGATTTCGAAGGACCGTCATCAGTTGCAGAAGGTTTTAGTCAACACGAATTAAACGACCTCATAAGGGACTTAAGTCTTTCGAAGAAATCGTCTGAATTGTTAGCTTCCAGGTTGGGAGAAAAAAATTTACTGCTGCCGGGAACCAAAATCACGTTATATCGCGACAGAGAAAAGGATTTACTGCCCTTCTTCTCAAAAGAGACCGATTTAGTTTTCCGCAACAATGTGGCGGGATTGCTGATGAAAATGGGCATATCGGAATACACACCAAGTAAATGGCGGTTATTCATAGATAGCTCCAAACGGAGCCTAAAATGTGTTCTTCTACACAACGGCAACAGATACAGATCAATTCCAATTGGTCACTCAGTCGGTATGAGAGAAGAGCACGGGACAGTCGCCCTAGTCCTAGAAAAGATATCATACCGAGACCACCAATGGGTGATCTGTGTGGATCTGAAGATGGTGAATTTTCTCCTGGGCCAGCAGAGCTGGTACACCAAGTACCCGTGCTTTATATGTCTCTGGGACAGTAGAGCTAAAGATGAACACTGGGTGAGAAGACAGTGGCCTCTGAGAGAAAACATGGTGGTTGGAGAAAAAAATATCATCAAAGAAGATTTGGTTGACAGAGAAAGGATCATATTGCCACCACTGCACATCAAACTAGGTTTGATGAAACAATTTATAAAGGCTTTGAACAGAGATGGGACGTGTTTTGGCTACATATGTAGAAAATTTCCTGCGCTGAGCATGGAAAAGCTGAAGGCAGGTATTTTCGATGGACCGCAAATCCGGGAACTCATGAAAGACCCGCGTTTCCAAGATTCAATGGACAACATTGAGGCACGTGCGTGGTCATCGTTTAGTATGGTTGTGAAGAATTTCCTTGGGAACTATAAGGCCGATAACTACGGTGAACTAGTGGAGAATATGCTCTCTTCTTTTTGTAAACTTGGCTGTAAAATGAGCATCAAACTGCATTACCTCCACAGTCATTTGGATCGTTTCCCAGATAACCTCGGTGATCTAAGCGAGGAACAGGGTGAACGATTTCACCAAGAACTAAGGACCATGGAAGAACGGTACCGCGGACGATGGGATACTCACATGATGGCAGATTACTGCTGGAGCATCCAACGCGAATGTCCTGGCACATCTCATCGCAAGAAATCTCAGAAACGCGGGTTATGTGAGATGTCTCAATGGAAGAACTTTTTTTGCCGTTCGTGTCTCAAGCTTGTTTGAATTTAAGATATATTTTTCGTACCTTATGCTTGTTTGATGTTAATACACTATTTTTGCTGACATGCATCATACTTTTGTATTCAATTGACAACAACAGTGATTGCCAGTCAGCAATTATATAATATTATATACATTATATAGAAATATATATAGATATATATCATATCTTGATAAGCAGAGCTGATGGAGAAAAACTAATGTCATTTTTAGAATCAGCGACCTCAATATACCCAGAAACAGGTCTAACATCTAAGTCACCAAAAGTTGTGTTCCCCAGTGCATAATCATATGACACCCTAGATTTTAGACCAAACAGAGAATTCTTATATTTCAGCTTGAGAAAACTCACTGTTTTAGTTTTCGATTGAAGCTCCAAATTTAAGCTCCGTTTCCCTAAGGAGAAGTCAATAGCTTTGATATATATATATATTTATTTATTTATTATTATATATTTATATTAACTGACTTTTTACAATATTCTGATGACAGGTATGCCCTAAGGAGAAATATCGTATCGTATCTCATCTGAAAGTTTTTCAATAAACTCATCTACAGGAGTTGTAGCTAGTGTTTATCAATGATGCTCTACGTTGGACTATTGAATTTTACTGGCGAAACGGCTAGCTCCCCAAGATTTACGTTGATTTTGTATCTTAAATTAAGTTCACAATCACTACCGTATCCTCAATAGTAGGCCTACTCTTCTTTATCTGGAGATGTAATAAAAGTGAAGACTTCACTGGAAGAGTGGTCGAATAAATTACATGGCTCCTCAAGTTGATTAAGTTATTTAAACAGTTAGCCTAGCTACTACACACTTTCCATTCAAGGTAGCTACTTAATATAAGTTTTTGTTATAAACTAGTGGTTGTGGTCTCGGGGTCCCAACAAAATCCCCCAAGGACAAAAGCCCCTGGACAAAAAGCTCCTCAGTTAAATTGCAAAGTAGGACAAAAAACCCTCAGTTAAAGTGCAAAGTAGGACAAAAGCCTCCATTTTTTATATTATTGTTCGTGTGCTATGAAGTAATCCTAAACAAATATTATAATCTTTGTCTATGTTGATTCACTCTAGTTGATCACTGTTTTGTCTACCTGAATGGTATGGTTAGGTTAGGTTAGGTTAGGAACGTGCCACAAAGAAGCATCAACAGCGTTTGAAGAACCTATGTCTGGACTATGTGAATGAGAGGAAGACCTTGGAGGAATTTCTGAATGGTGTAGGTCACAGCATTAGGTGGAAGTAAAATGAACTTTAAATGAACCTTAACAGTTAATGAACTTTATAATATTGTGCTTTATTTGTTTGATTTTCCCTAGATATGGTATGATGTTCCTTTTATAATGTTCATTTTTATGGTTGTGTAAATAATTTTGTGCTCCTGTAAAATAGTGAGCTATAAATTTATAATGCAAGTGTTAATGTGTGCTACTGTATAATACTTATAAAGCTGACTTTGCCTAGATAAGGCATGATGATCCTTTTATAATGTAATTTTTTATGGTTGTATAAATATTAGCGTTAATGTGTGCTACTGTATAATACTTATAATGCCTTCCTTATTGCAGTCTTATGATATAATAAATGTAATATTTTACATGTCAGAGAAGTATTCATAAACTGTAAATAATAAAGAATAAAAATAATGATTAAAAAAAATTCTTATTATTATTTTGTCCTAGGGGACTTTTGTCCTTGGGGGCTTTTGTTCTACATACAGTGGTCTCAAGCTTTTCAAAATTGCTTTTTTTAATGGATTACAACAGTGGTTATGATAGTTTTGGTGTAAAGACATTTTAAAATATGCCTATGCATCATTCACTGCTGCAAAATAAATAGCTACTGTAAGTTAGTTATTCATACAGTATATTTAGAAATGAATGAGCAAAAACACTTCAATAAACATACACTGAACAGGATAACTTTTAAAACTAAGTCACAACAAAGTCTACACACACACATACATTGCATACAAACTTGCTCTTTCGCTTTATAGGGCAACTAACTAACTAGCTAATAAATTTTACAGGACAAGTTTTTTAATTTTTTTTATGTAACCTAACTAAGCTTTATTTCAAATGAACTGATGAAGAAGCTTGTATTGTAGCGAGGGTATAGGCCTTATATTAAAAGAACTTTTGCAGTGAACTTTATTGGTAAGCAGGATTGGTACCCTAAAACCCAAGTGCAAAAACCTTACCCTAACTAGCATCTCACCTTTCTCTCTCATTAGTTATGTTTCTACCTCCTGAATGATATTTAGGTATTTAAATTTTTTTTTTATGTAAGCCTTTTTTTAATTCAAATGTGTTCTATAAGCTGTTGAATCTGTAACGTGTGAACAATGATAAAATAGGTTACCGTATGTATATAAAAATAAATTTTTAAAATGGCATCTGTTCAAAGAGTGACAATCTTTACACTTAAGCTACCAACGTTATTAATTAAACTAAGGGGACTTATGACTAAAAACCCATAATCCACCAAAACCCCAACCTAACTAACATCTCGCCTTTCTCTCTCCCTAATCTGTTTCTTATTTTACTCCATACAAGGCCAAAAGTTGAAAAGAAACTACCAAGAGATCCTTGAGAGATTTGCTGCTCTTCCCTTCTTTTATTGCATTTTGCTAGTGATTCCAAACTCTTTTTATTTTTTATTAATATTTTCACCACAGTGATTGCACATTATGGTAAGAGATAATATTTTACAATCTGATTTAAATGAACTAATTAACTGGTCAAAGAAATGGAATATGAAATTTAATATTGATAAATGTAAAGTAATGCATTTTCGAAATCAGAAGGATAGAGTAGATTATTTTATGGGTAGAATTAAATTGGAAGAAATTGCCTGTATCAAGGACTTGGGTGTTATTGTCTCTAATGACACAAAAATGAAAAATCAGTGTATAGCAGCAAAGAATAAGGGCCTCAAGAATGTTAGGTGTCATAAATCGTAATGTTAAAAATAAAAACAAATTTGTTATTCGTAGGTTGTATAATGCATATGTTAGACCTCATCTTGAGCAGTGGCGTACTAAGGCGGGTGCGACGGGGGCGGTCCGCTCCGGGTGACAGCCAGGAGGGGGGTGCCATCGGGAGAGTTGAAATACCAGTACAAGTTTTCAAACCAAATGAAAAATTCGCCAAAGTAAGAAAAAAAAAATTTTTTTCAAACTATTACAACAGCTTAATGTTAATTTCCATAAAATAATTTTTTATTTTTATTGGCAATACAAAATTTACAAACGAAAAATTAAATATTTGATAAAAATTACATCGAAAGGCGAACGTTTGTTGAAATTTTAGTCATCAGTTTGTTGAGCATAGCCAGCTGGCTGCAACTGACATTCCAAGTCTTGTTCACTTGACACTGTGACTTTCATTGTACAATGTAGTATCATAGTGATGTTTAAGTGTTTATAAATGCATCGTCGTGATGTTATAATACCCGGTAAATGCATTGTGGAGAGGGCCATTCATTATGCAACTACAAAGTGTGAGGAAATGGACATTTCTATGGAGAAAAGAGGGAGAGTAAAGCTCCGAAAAAGGGTGCCAGGAGAGATGGCAAAGGATGCTGGTCTCACATTGCCAGAGGAAGTAAAAGGGCTATGTTTGAATGTCTTGATCGCTTTCATCAAGAATTGGAGATTCGTTCTAAGGCAATGGATCAAATTCTGTCAATCTTCGCTGTTATTCAGCCAAACACTTTGGTTGTTGCAACAGAAGAACAACTTCGGAAGTATATTCCAAATTTGACTCAGATTTTCGATGAATTCTCTGATGAAGATATCAGTGTGGAAATTGGACGACTTCGGAGGCATTTGGAAGCTGCCAAAATCAGCGTTGAAGAGGTAAAGAAATGGACAGCATTGCAGTTTCTGGAGTTTATTGTGAAATGGGAATTTTGTGAATCTTTGCCAAGCTTGTCACTGTGTTTGAGATTCTTTTTGACTGTCTGTATGTCTATTGCTTCATGTGAAAGAAGTTTTTCCAAATTGAAATTGCTAAAAAATTTCTTTCGCTCGACCATGAATCAGACAAGATTGACAAATCTGGCTTTACTTTCAATTGAACATGAATATGCAAAGAAGGTGAATTTTGATGAGGTCATTGATCAATTTGCAGAAATTAAGGGTCGAAAGCAGAGACTGTGAATCCTCTCTGTTTACCTTTGAAGAATAGGCTGAGCATTGAGACTGGATTTCCTGTGTTTTTTGTATAAAATAAAATGCAGTATTACCTGTTCACTGAATTTTTAATGTCCTGCATTTTTCTTATTTCCAATTTGCTTATGACAGTACTGTACTGTTTAAAAATCTACTTGCAAACATAATATATTTTTCTGTGTTTAAATTTTAAAATTATTTATGGGGTGTGCCAAAGGGAAGGATCCGCCCCGGGTGCCAAATACTTTAGGTACGCCCCTGATCTTGAGTATTGTGTTCAAGCATGGAGACCACATTTGTCAGCTGACATTAAGCAGTTAGAAAAAGTTCAATGTAGAGCAACTGAAATGGTAACTAATTTAAAAAAATCTAAGCTATGACGACAGATTGGCATCTCTTGGTATGTATAAATAAGAACATAGCTATATTAGAGATGACATGATTCAATTGTTTAAGATATTGGTGCTAGGTACAGATAAGATTGATATGAATGTTTGATTTGAATTCTAATGCTTTAACTTGTGGGCATAGGTACAAATTGAAACTTCCTTCTAGTATGTTATTGGGTAGGAAATATTTTTTTAGTTAAAGAATTATTTCTGTGGAATAAATTACCTAATGAAGTAGTTATGAGCAGTAATTCAAATGCATTCAAAGACAATTTAGATACATTCCTAGGTTTAAATAAATGAGATATTGCTATATTTATGTTTTGTAGTGATAATTTATTACTTGAGATGACCATTCTTTTGATCTATGATATTTTGGTATTTTTGTATATATGTATGTATGTATAATTTATATGTTGTGGTGTGCATGGTGTATTGCATATTGAATATGTATGTATATATGTGTATATGTATATATATATATATTGTGTTTTTGCTTCAAAAATGAACTAAAAATATTTAAAAACTATGAAAATACAAAAGGAAACAAAAAATGTGTAAATTATTTGTATTGGAGTGTACAGGGTGTCCCGTAAGTCTGGACCCATAGGGAAAAATAATAAAATTACAAAATAGTCCAAAAATTTATTACATAATCTGTTCAAAGTGTCCGCCGTTGTGTCGCACACATAGTTGAAGACGTAATCTCCACTGCGACAGCACTTTCTGAATCACAGTCGCAGAAATTTCTTGACACGCCTCCACAATGCGTGCTTTAAGGTGGAAAATGTTCTGAAGTTTGACCTCGTACACTTTGGCTTTCAAGTGGCCCCACAAATAAAACTCCAGCGGAGTAAGATCATAATAAAAAAATAATAAAAATAATAATAAAAATAATAAAAAAATATATTATAAATAAATTTTTGGACTATTTTGTAATTTTATTATTTTTCCCCTATGGGTCCAGACTTACGGGACACCCTGTAGTCTAAATGAAGGAAATGTGTGCATTATCAAAAGAATGGTGTGTGTGTGTGTGCTATTAAAAAAAAACAATAAAGAAAAAAAGAAAAAAGTGTTTGTTTATATATATTATATATATATATATATATATATATATACAGGGCGTCCCAAAAAAATGTATACACACTTTAAATAATTATAAAGGCAGTGTTTATTAAAATACATTTCATTTTCAAAATGTAATAGAATCTACAGACATTATTTAATTGTTTTGTCAACGCCTGTTTTCAAACTGACGTCCGTTCTGGTCCAGGCACTGCTGATAACGCGAAGCAATGGAATCGCAAACATCACGAAACATTTCGTTTGGTATTTGTGTGCATTCTCGTTCAATGGCTGCTCTCAATTCAGCGACTGTTGCAGGTTTTATAGCGTAGACTTTGTCTTTTAAGTATCCCCATAAAAAAAGTCTAGTGGTGTGAGGTCTGGTGAACGCGGAGGGTATTCTACGAAACCCCTTCGTCCAATCCACATCCACATCGTGCCAAGTACCACTCGCAATACTCCACTCTTCGGTCCGGATCATCTTCATTAATAGCATGGACTAATCTTGGAATGTAACTTTTCCATTGACAGCGCTTCAAAATGCGTTGGACAGACGATTCTGAAATTCCTACCTCACGACTCGCTTGCCGCACAGATTTTCTTGGACTTTGGTGATACGTTTCCAGTACTCTTTCTTGCTTTGTGGGGCTTGTCGATGTCCGTGGTCTTCCGGAACGCTTCTTGTGGACATTCTGAACAGTTCCATCGGCTTCAAACTTGTCTCTAATTCGAGTGATGGTAAGTCGCGTTGGTGGATCTGTTTGAAACTCCCTCCTAAACTGTCTTTGCACTTCAACTGCGTTTTCACACTTCCAGTAGCATTTTAGAATGAATTTCCTTTGTTCAAAGCTTAGTCTGACTGCCATTATTAATTCTAATGGGTTTAACTTGGAAAGAAAGAAACATCAATTGAGCTATCAGCTGTTAAAGTGTGTATACATTTTTTTGGGACGCCCTGTATATATATGTATATATATATATATATATATATATATATATATATATATATTATATATATACACACACATTATATATATATATATATATATATATATATATATATATATATATATATATACAGGGTGTCCCATAAGTCCGGCATCAAAGGAGAAATTCATATTTTTCTCTTTCTACAGGCCATAATGTCTGTGAGCAAGGAAGAACGAATCCAGATAATTCTACTCATAGGAAATCGGAGTCAAAGAGAGGCCGCTGCTGAGTTTAACAGACTGCATCCAGACCGCGAGCCAATAACACAGAGTTGTGTTAGCAGACTCGTTGCAAAGTTTAAGGAAACAGGATCCATAGAAGATAAACCACGCAGTGGACCTTCAAGGAGGTCCTCTGACGATGATACAGCGACTGCTATCCTGGCTCATTTTAACAGAAGTCCCAATAAGTCTCTTCGGCGATTGTCCGCCGAGACATGAGTGTCGAAAAGGCATCCATCGCATTCTTCAGGCTCACAAATGGCATCCATATAAACTTCAGATCCTACAGAAATTAAGCGAAGATGATCCCGACCGGCGGATGGAATTTTGTGAATGGGCTACGAACAATATGCTCGGGATGCCAATTTCCCGTCCACCATTCTGTTCAGTGACGAGGCTGTTTTTTATGGAAATGGTGAGGTAAATCGACAGAACACCCGCTACTGGTCTCAAAACAACCCTCACTGGTATACCTCTTCAAGGAACAAGGTGCATCTCTGATGGTATGGTGTGGCATTTGGAAGGATCCATCATAGGCCCCTCTTTTTCGATGAACATGTCCTGGAGGCACCTACCTACGTATGCTCAAGGAAGAAGCATTTCCCAATGTCTTGAACGAAGAAGGAAATTTCCCAACGTGGTTCCAGCAAGACGGCGCTCCTGCACATTACAGCACCCAAGTAAGGGAATACCTGTACCAACAATTCCCTGGTCATTGGATAGGACGTCGAGGGCCTGTGGAATGGCCAGCTAGAAGCCCGGATCTCACGCCACTAGATTTTTATCTCTGGGGCCACTTGAAAGCGCTGGTATACGCGGAGAAAATTAGGAGTGTTGAACATTTGCGGCAGCGCATTACTGGGGCATGTAACACCATTACTCCTGACATCATTCACCGTGTGCTTGCTGACTGGGTATCACGTCTGAATTTGTGTATTGAAAACAATGGTGGACATATTGAGCACGTTCTGTAAATAAAAGCTTTTGTTTTGCCTTTTTTTATTATTTTTCCTCTGATGCCGGACTTATGGGACACTATATATATATATATATATATATATATATATATATATATATATATATATATATATATATATACAGGGTGTCCCAGAATTAACTATTTCAATGAAATCGGACAAATTTTTTAAAAACACACTTTTATTTATGTTTATCATGTTTAATATGTGTTAAAAATGTATAAATTTCTAAATTTTTTCATAATTTTATTTTCATAATTTTTTCATTATCTGGTCCAATGAAAGACCGTCTGAAGTCATAGAATGGCAAAGAGACTCCAAAAGTTAACGTGTGGCTTGGAATGACCAAATCCAAAATTTATGGCCCATTCTTCTTTGCGGAAGCAACTGTAACAGGTACCGTCTACCTTGATATGCTTCAGCAGTTTCTCGAACCACAGCTTCTTGATGATGGCATTCTTGATAATGTTGTGTTTCAACAAGATGGAGCACCATAAATTTTGGATTTGGTCATTCCAAGCCACACGTTAACTTTTGGAGAGTCTCTTTGCCATTCTATGACTTCAGACGGTCTTTCATTGGACCAGATAATGAAAAAATTATGAAAATAAAATTATGAAAAAAATTTAGAAATTTATACATTTTTAACACATATTTAAACATGATAAACATAAACAAAAGTGTGTTTTAAAAAAATTTGTCCGATTTCATTGAAATAGATAGTTAATTCTGGGACACCCTGTATATATATATATATATATATATATATATATATATATATATATATATATATATGGTGATTCAAAAGTCAGGTTACATAGGGCTTTTCTGTTTCTTTGCAGGTAAATAAGTTATGAGATGTTATCGAAGGAGGAGCGCATTGATGTGATATTCCTAGCTGGCTGCACAAGTGCATTGCCGTTAACGGTGGCCATATCGAACATGTGATGTGACTATGCCCCTGTATCATTACATAATACAGTGTATCCCTATGTAACCTGACTTTTGAATCACCCTGTATATATATATATATATATATATATATATATATATATATATATATATATAGGTATGTATGTGTGAATGAATATAAATATGTGTATGCATATGTATGTATGTACATGTGTTTGTGGGTGTATATAAGTACATGTTTTTATGTATATATATTATGTATTTAATGCATTTTTGTATCCTGATTTTAGGTAATTTTGAATTGAGGCATGCATTTATTTCTGGATAAGAAGAAATAAGAAGAAAAATGGATAAGAAGAAGCAGCCCCCTGGAGGTGCCGTAAAAGAAAGAAAATGCAAACAAAAACGTCTACAAGAAGAGGCTGTGAAATGTGCTAAAATTACGAATTGTCTATCAGGCACCAGTACCAGT
This sequence comes from Bathynomus jamesi, assembly GCA_023014485.1. NCBI lineage: Eukaryota > Metazoa > Arthropoda > Malacostraca > Isopoda > Cirolanidae > Bathynomus > Bathynomus jamesi. The sequence continues at coordinate 133,851 of JAJOZX010003332.1, forward strand.
ACTCCGATGGTACGAATACCTGAAGTGGCAGAGGATGAGAACGACGCTTCGATGGCACCAGTACCAGATGTGGCAATGGATGACACCCCACTACCACAACATGTACCGGTACACAACATAGACACTGCCGTTCAACCAGTCGAAAAAGTAAGATACACTTCTCATTCAGAGCCATCAGAATCTACCATCACTCCATTGACTTCAGAAAGTACATTTAATTTGTTTGCTCGGCCCCACGAAAATGAAAGAAGCTTCTTTTTTGGAAACCATCCGATTCAAGTTCAGCCAGAAGTACTGAAAATTTCCAAAGACATATTCAAAAGGGAAAATGGTTCGAAACGAAATTGGATCTCATACAATGAAACTTCAAAAGCACTTCACTACACAGTCTGTCTTGCGTACTCCAAACCGAATGAGACTGGAAAATTCATCACTGGAATGACAGATTGGCGCCATGTTCATCAACGAATTGAAGAACACGAATGCAGCAGCACACATCACAAATATGCTGAAGCACATTTTTTAAAGCTAAATAAACAGGATATAGGGCAGTTGCTGTTTTCTACACAGAAAAGGCTTAGAAATGAATGAGGAAATTAAAACAAACAGACAAATTATGGAACGTGTTGTTGAAATAGTGAAGGTTATAGGAAAGCGTGGCTTAAGTTTCAGAGGTTCTGCACCAGATTCTGAAGCTGCTTATGCGTTAAACAATCCTTTGATTGATCACGGAAACTTTCTGGAGGTTCTGATACTTTTGAGCCGATACGATTTTGTTTTGAAAAGTCATCTCGATAAGATTATAACAATAAGCAAACAAGCACATGACAGAGTTAACAAAGGACGGGGTAGCAGCATCACACTGATATCAAAGACAATTGTTAACCATGTTATCCAGGTGATTTCCGCACTGATAAAGGCTGTGATAGCAGATGAAGTTTGTGAACCTGGCATGTTTTCTGTTTAGATAGACACCACACAAGACGTTTCAGTCAATGACCAGTGCACCATTATAATTCGCTTTGTAGGTGTTAACGAGGTCCAGGAGAGACTCATATCAGTTGTGAACATTACAGACTCAACAGGAAAGGGGTTTTGCGAAACTTTGAAAGGTGTTTTGGATGATAACGGTTTAGACATAAGGAAATGTCTCAAATGCTACTGATGGTGCAGCTAATATGCGAGGACGGTATCAAGGTTTCAAAACTTGGCTAGAAAAGGAATCACCAGGCCAAATTCACGTCTGGTATTATGCACATGTCCTTAACCTCGTTATTAAAGACTCAACTCAATCTCCCATCGCTGCTGCATCTCTGTTTGGACTGCTGAACGAGCTTGCTGTTTTCTTCCGTGATTCTTACAAAAGGATGGACATTTGGGAACATGTTGTGAAAGATTAAAAGCGAGTTAAGCGACTTCAGTCGATTGGCGAGACACGTTGGTGGGCAAAAGATGCTGCTCTTTCAAAAGTGTTTGGGTCTTTTAATGGTTTGGCGGAATTCAAGTATATCGACATAATCTTGGCATTGGTCCTGATTGAAGAATCAGACAAGTTCAAATCTGAGGTGCGAGCAAAGGCTCGTTCACTTCGAACTGGACTTTTGAAGTATGAAACTATCGTAACTGCTTTTGCATACATGAAAATCTTTGAATTGACAACACCTCTTTCGAAATACTTGCAGACTAGTGGAATGGATCTGTTGAAGGTACATCAGCTGGTTCAGACTACACAGGCCCAGTTAATTGCTATACAAAGAGATATGGAGTGTTTGGAAGTCTTCGTCAAATTTCGTCAACAAAGTGTCTGAAGAATTGAGGACAAAGTCCAGTGAGTTGAATATTGAAACAGAGATAGTTATGGAAGATTCTTTTCCGGTACAGAGAATAAGGAAACGAAAGGGCATGTCAGGAGAATTGAGTGCAGATGAGCCAATACTTAATGGATACAAAAAGTTTGAAGTAACTGTCCACAACAAGATTCTGGACACTATTGTAGAAAGTTTCAAAAATCGGTTTGAAAACAATGGTTTGCTCATCACTGACATGGTTTGCGTCTGCAGATCACTTTGGTGAAATAAGGTCAGGACTGCCTGTTGAAGCCATGGAAAATCTCAGCGAAAAGCTTATAACTAGAGCCCGGATGTTCAGGCAAAATGCCATAAATGCCTTTTTTTTGCCTTTTTTGGGAGTATGAGTATGATAATGCCTATTTCGTTGAAAATGCATATTTTTGCCTTTTTAATTAGATTATAAAGAAAAAAGACATAAATAGGCATTTATAGGAAAATTATCATGTATTAGTTACGACTAGACTAACCAGGAATGCGCAGATAACGTGAATGAAGATATCGTGGAATTTCATATTGCGGAAATGACGTCATGTATGATTGACGTTATCAGCTGAGCGCAGTATCTGAAAACTAGCCTTGCACGGCCATTTCCTCATATTCGTTGTTCTGCTTCGTGCGTGTGAGGGTGTGCGATCATCAGTGGTATTTGACTAAACTTGAATGATATTTAGAAGACGTTAATATGCCAAAAGTTAGTTCATCTTCAAGTAGTAAACTGAACCAACATGTTCGTGACTTTGGAAAGATATCTTTTCCACAGATGGCACAGTGTTATTTTGTAAAGTGTGTGACAAAGCAGTTAATAGTGAGAAAAGGTACTTTGTTTCCCAGCATGTGCAGACCGTTAAGCACAAAGCTTCTGCTGAAAAGATGAAACCAAACAGCCTACAAACGTGTTTGATGACAACATTTGCTTCAACGTCAAGTCGTCAATCTACCTTTTCCTTGGAGCTATGCAAATCATTTATTGATGCTGGAATTCCACTGTGGAAGTTGGAAAACAAATCATTAAAGACCTTTTTAGAAAAATACACAAAACAAGTTATTCCAAGTGAGTCCACTCTTCGAAAAAATTATGTGGATACAAACTACGCCTTTGCAATGCAGAAAATACGTGAAGGCGTTGCAGATAACAAGATATGGATTTCAATAGACGAGACCACCGATTCCATGGGTAGATATATTGCTAACGTGATTATAGGTACTTTGGAAGCTGATCAGACGCCGAAAGTTTATCTGCTGACATCAGAAGAGCTGCCAAAGACCAACAGCTCAACAATAGCTCAACTTTTCACAACATCCCTAGCTTTGCTTTGGCCAGAGGGCATCCAGCATGAAAAAGTTCTTCTCTTCATGACAGACGCAGCGCCGTACATGAAGAAGGCAGCAACAGCATTGAAAATTCTTTTTCCACAAATGCTACATGTTACTTGTTTGGCTCACGCACTTCACCGTGTTGCTGAGCAGATACGAGGCTTGTTCCCCAATGTCGACAAATTAATTTCTAATGGAAAGAAGATATTTCTTAAGGCACCATCAAGATGTCATATGTTGCATGAAATAGCGCCTGAACTCGCATTGCCGCCACAGCCCGTTTTGACGAGGTGGGGAACCTGGATCTCGGCTGCGTTGTATTACACGTCAAATTTTGACAAGTTTCGAGAAGTTGTATCAGCACTTGACATCGAAGATGCTTCATCAATCCGCATCGTGATGGACCTCATTGAAGATAGATCTCTTCGCAATGAACTTTCATACATCACTTCCCACTTTGCAAAAATACCTGAGAACATTACTGCTCTTGAAACTAGGAACCAGCCGTTAATCGACGCTTTGAAAATTTTTGAGTTAGTCATTGCAGGCATCAGTCAAGCGCCCGGCGAGAAAGGTGAATCTGTTCGCGAAAAATGTGACCGAGTGATACGAGCAAATGCAGATCTGGAACGACTAAAGAACATTGCACACGTTCTTGAAGGACACACTGATGCCGATGTAGGGGATATGAATCCCATGAATGTATCATGCTTCAAATTTGCTCCTGTTACATCAGTGGAAGTAGAGAGGTCATTCTCGCTGTACAAGCATGTTCTTTCAGACAGAAGAAGAGGCCTAAGAGTTGAAAACATAAAAAAATTACTTGTAATTATGTGTAATTCAGACTAATAATGTGCGACGTAGTCTCAAGGTAATGAAAACTGATACATTCATACATTATTATATAACTTATTTTGTTTTGTGTTTTTGATCGGTATAAAATAAATGCCTATTTTTGCCTATTTTATACTTTTATTTTGCCTATTTTTCAATTTTATAATGCCTAAACATCCGGGCCCTACTTATAACGATTGATAGAAGAGCTACAAGAGAGCAACTACAGAAAGAACTGGTGCATTTGGCTAACAGCTGGGATCGATTGAAAGCTGGACTGTCTACGGAATACAAGGCTCGAAAGAAAGAAGCTCCAGGGGCATTGGACAAAGAAGACGAACTTGAGTATGACTATGGGCCGAAGGAAGTTGTATGCAAGCGTTGCCAAAACTGTGCAGTGTGCGTGTTTTATACTCTTGAAAAATTCAGTTTATTCACAGACACTTACAATGTTATTGGACTCGCTTACCGCTACATGCTTACACTATCTACAACTCAAGTTGCCTGTGAACGCACCTTTTCGACTCTTAAGTTTGTGAAAAACCGACTTCGAAGTACATACACTGTCTGCCATTCATTTGGAAGCTTTTCTGATCATGGCTGTGGTAAAAGAGATTTTGCATCGCCTTGACTGTGACATAATAATTGATGCTGTCGCTAAGAAAAGTGCCTTATTGCGCAAAAAACTGTGCTTGTGTTGATCATATAGAGATTCGTGTATTTTAGGGCTTTCTGCTTTAATTTGATTACGTGTCTCTATACACCAACATACAAACGTAGTATTATACTTAAATGCACTCGTGGTTATACTTGTACAAATACTGTATGCTACCGTCTACGAGTATTTCAAGCTTTGAATCTGTCCTTTTTGCGATTAGTCATTTGCATCATACAATAACAATTCAATTACGTAAAAGATATCTGTTTTACTGTTATTAAATTTTTAAAAATTGAATAATGAATAGGCTAGATACGATGAGTATAAATAGGGTAAATAAATTTTAGGGCCGGTACAACTGGAGGTCCCGGGCCGGTTTCAGTGACCCAATCCGCGCCTGGTTGGAAGGCAGTATTTGAGTGGAGGAAGATTGTTTTAAAAGAGGGATGTAATTGGTAAATGTATGAATAAATGTGGAGTTGCTATAATTGTGCCAAAAGAGTTAACGGTTTGTGAGGTGTAAATGGAGACGTTGGTCTTACTACTGAAGGTATACCTCCAACCTCGTCATGAAAGGTTACACTGGATCCCTGAGGTACCTTATTCCCGGTAGTGATCACATATTCTTGTATGCGCAATATTCCCGAATTTAAGCGTCGTGCCCACCCTATGGAGAATGGGAAATTGATTCTTAGTTAATGTTTGTAATGAATGTACAGTATGTGAATTCTTCAATTTCTCGCGTATCTGAAATCGTATTATAATAATTTACATTGGGTACAAGAGGAATTATATATCCATATTAGTGATGTATGTGACACCCACATTCGCATCAACATGATTTCTGACATCCGCACTTTGCAATGCGGATGTTCGCGGATGTTGTAACATTATAGCGTTTCCATAAAAGGAGAAATAGAGTAAAAGGTGACAAAGCAGAAAAGTTGTTGTTTCTCAAGTCCAATCCTTGAATTCAAAAATAGAGATCAACAAACTGGAAAGTGCATGACAACAAATGCGAAAGATATTAAACATATAAGCACACCGGACAAAAAAATTAGTCACCCCTAGTAGTATAGCCGCAAAAGCGGAGAGTGCAGAATGTTGCAGGTTATTATGTAATGTTGCAAAGGGGGGTGGGGGTTGTTGCAAAGGGGGGTGGGGGGAAAACTTGGAGGCGGCGTTATCCCCCAAGAGAAAGGAGGAGGAGGAGAGAAAGGAGGAGAGGTGTTCACCTGGCAGGAGCCAAGTGCACATTAAGACTTCCAGCCGGGCTGGCGTTGTTTTATAGGCTCCTAATCAGCCAGTTGGCGTAAATGGCTTGAGTTGCCAGATACCGCGATACCATTGTATACATTATTATAGACTCCTAATCAGCCAGTTGGCTGTAAATGGTTGTCAGATACCTCTTTTTAGCAGTATTATTGTATACATTATTATTATTATACGCCTAATCAGCCAGTTGGCTGTAAATGAGTTGCCAGATAGCGCCATGTATTCCGAAGACAGAGTTGCCAGATACCATTGTATACACTATTATAGACTCCTAATCAGCCAGTTGGCTTAGAAGGTTTAAATATTGCCAGATACCTGTTGTATACATTATTAGAATACCGGTAGTAGAAGGCATAACAATAAACAACATTGCATCATTCTTTTTATTATAAATATATAGAAAATAAATATACATTTGAGGAATATGCGTATAACAGAAATATATACACACAATTATGGATATATATATAAAATAAAATATACATTTCATATACACTTCAATAGAAATATGTACATAACAGTACAGGAGAAATATACACACACACACAATTATGGTGATATATAAAATAAAATATACATTTCATATACGCATTTCATATGCGTATAATCGGGGAAATGTCAAGCAAAATATATATATACAATTCACTTTTTTTTCAAAATACTAAACTCGGTCTTAATCGAGTTTACAATTACATCATTATTGCTCTGCATTACGCAGTATATGCGGCTTAATATTTCACCGCTTAAAGTATAGGGAAACCTGTATTCGATATGAATGGCTTTCATATCGTTCAGTACTATTTTTGTTCCCACTTTACAACCGGTTGGTAAGTCATCTTTAAACACGTCTAGAATACAATCAAAAGCACGCACAAAGAGTTCATCGTTAGCTACATTATTAAACACAAGTTTATAAGAACGCTTTTCCAATCGAGGGTTTATTTCTACCGACTCGAGCTTTTCAATCGTGAACTCACTCAACATAGCGGCAATTGAAATAATCTTCTAAATCGTTACGACAACTGCGCGTTATATAAAGAAATAGTTCTTCAGGGTGAACGGTGTAGGTGAGCTCAGCCTTGTACCGATCAATTGCTTTGTACCAAAGTTCATGGTATTTCAAAGAGTCTAAACTTTTTAAATAAACATCCAGCACTAGACCATTCTCACCAGCCCTACACTCGGTAAACCCATCGAGCAGAGCAGTGTATGCGTATTCAAGTACTGTATCAAAATAAAACATATCCGTAACACGCGCGTCTAATATAGGTTTCAGTTTACGGAATCCGACGATTTCAAACATTCTGTCGAGGATGAAACGGTTTCGCGTAGGAATAAGAGCGTTATTATCAGAAGCATTCTTCCACATCAACCGTATATCAATGCACGGCCGATCGTTATTTATACACAACGTACATACAACGGCGTATGAGGGCGAGTCACTAATCTGCTCTCTTCTTGTACCTACGTCAGCAGGTATTTTATAACGATCTTCACACCACCTCAACTATCACGAAGATTCTATTCATCTCCTCGATACTTAAATAAACCCGTTTGTTTGTCGGTCTACATTCCGTTTCCAGTACATAGCTAATGGTACCGGATTTACGTCTGAACACGCGCAACGATTTCGTCACACACATCGTACGAGGCGTTGAGAATGCTGCTCAAAGGAAGTTCCATCGTATTCGAGGAGCGCACGTCCACTCGGTTCAAGCTCTGAGATAACTATGAGCCGTGTGAGGCACAGGCAGGAACGGTTCGACGGGTGGCTGACTCGATGATACGTGAATGGGCATGTTCGTACGACTCGAATTGTTGCACATATTTGTTTTTCCGTTTCGTCACTACCAGCCTACGCACTTTGGATAAGAACTAGGAGCTAATCATCTCCACACTCCGGCGCACTATTTGAGAGGAACATATGCTCATATTTTTCCTTTCTACCCATCAAACGATACTCGTCTCTAAAATCTGTTAAAAACTCACGCATGGCACTAGCCACAACCTCACTATGAACCTCATCATGATATACGTTAATATAGTGATAAAACACCTAAGATTGTCCATGATCACGAGATTCACATTTTCAGACGTAGGGTATGAGTATTCGACATGGTGTAGCATGACGTAATACCGCTTGTCACACCACCCATCCACAAGGCTCATTATCCATACCTGCTGCTTCTCTTCTGCACGCGTTGTTTCTTTTACTTCACGGTGTATGTGAGACTTTATAAAGTTTAGCCCTGCAGCATACTTCAGCACATCGTCTGTGCAACGAAAGCCTTCAACAGTCTCACCAGAACATCCGTAGAGTATTTGTACATCTTGGAACTTCGCACAATCCAATGTGGTTTTAAAAGAGGCATAGGAGGGGGAATAGGAAGTTTTTCGGTATCCACCACATCCTCACACTTTACTGAATACCATTTCATAAACGTTGTGCAAGCGATATTAAAGGTAGCCATTTCAATATACGTCTGATCTGAGTACACGTCTGATCTCTCGGGCTTACTGCAGTCGACTGACCACGCAGGGACTCCCAGAGAGTAGCATGACTCACGCAGTGGGCGGAGCTTAGAACTTTCACCTACACACACACACACACACACAAAGGAGAAAGTGAAACGCTCTTTGATTTATTGAGATATTCATATATTTACAAATACGATTCGAGATAGTCAAGTTATATATATATTTACAAATACGATTTAATAAACGAGATATTCAAGTTATATATATACATATATATTTACAAATAGATACGATTATATACAAGACGTGTGAGTTAGAAGCATCATTGGTATCCAAAGGGTACGGTATCATAGGTACCAGGTAACTGGTAACGTTTCCTATAGGTGTTACGGCACACCATCGTACCCCTAAGTTCCTTCACGCCCCCCAGCTTCTGCGCCCGAAAATTGTGGGTGCCTACAATTAGTTGGTGAGGTTGTAAACATACTAGATCCTTCAACGATTCAAAGTTAACAACCTGCCGATTCGCATGGTTGAGCGTAATACCCTTTGCCTTCACGATATATTTCATTTCCTCCCCTACCCTGACCCGTACCCCATAAGTCTTAGGTCCTGTTGAGATAAAAGAGGGCGTATGCATCGTCCCCATACTCATCCTTGATCTCATCAGTGAGCTCGCCGAGGAACTCCCCAATAGCGGGCATGTAATCACCCTCCCTCTCTGTGAATATCACGCTATCTGTATCGGCATACAATACTCTCCGCCCAAGAGAATGCAATAGACCCCAAAGTTTTATACGGGCGTAGGCTGTTGTGAAGCTCGCCACAGGTATGTTTGTAACCCTTGAGGTATCTGTGGCAAATTCAGTGTTGTACTTTATCACGTAAGTATTACCTACATTCACGATCTCCATGACCTCTTTATCGGGGGCATTGGCATAATCCCAGACATCGCTATAACTTTGTGCCAAATGAATGTTCCCTCTGCCGGTATTCTGCGCAAATTTTCCCCATAGACTGTTTAGACACAATTTTGCACTAAAGCGCTTGCCAGGATTCTTTACAATTTGGACACGATCAAGTTGTATACCTTCGCGGTCGCGGTAACGTTGAATATAGGCAGACTTTTCATCTTCGGTATCAACTCCTCGCGGATACCCTGATGCTTCAACCTTATCCTTCAAAAAGGCGTTTATATATGGTGTGAAAAGGTTGGGGAGCTTCTGAAACCTCCACACCTCGTGTATCTTCAGTATTCTATAACCATGGCGTACGGCTAGGGCCAGCTCAGGACTTGTATATACGCCTCTGATCTTACGCTGGTGGGGTATATGGTTACATTCGCCGTTATCCTCTTCGGCGCACTTCACGCACAGGGGAAACATGAGCTTGTCATCGATAACGACAGGTAAGATAGGCATCCATAAACTGCTTGGGGGGAGTACGTCTACGAAAGAGAGCCCAAAGTAATGATCATTCAAATTTTTTGAAAATTCATTGATGGAGGGTATGCTAGGTCCCACCAGTTTCTCAGGAGCGCCCACGGGTACGGATGGCTCTTCATCACGTATGGGTATAAAGAACAGAAATCGTAGTAATGGAGCTTCACGCCCACCGTAGGTGGAAAGTATAGTCTGAATGGATTTGTACGTCCTCCAAACAAGCTATCACCACATTTGAGAGGGTCCAGCACCATTGAACGCTTGATCGTTTTTATTTCCTCACGGTATACATCGTCTGTCTCCATCCGTGCATCATATTCATGCTCCCACAAGACTTTGTGAGTGAACTGTGATCCTATAAGTTGATCGCGGGTGCGGGTCCCTGCAAGACAGTCGGCAGGAGATCTACCGTGGATATCTCCGACGATACCGCACTCAGGGCGGGGGCATCCATGCCACCAGCATCCATTAAAGGAATACACAGTCTTCACACCAGTGACACGGTTTTCACTTAACCCATCAACCCAAAAAACACGTCCATTAATCTTAATGGGTACTTCACCCGTGTTGCGGGCGTGCTTTATGTATACACCTGTTGTTGCTGCAGGTGTATGAGCCAGTAAATAGCCTTGTGTCCGTAACTGCGGGGTTGTTTCGGTGAATAATGGCTAAGGTGTCTTTAGGCATGAAGTTATTCTTGAACACCGTAAAACATAATGATGCGATGGTGGTTGCGACTTGCAGTGGATCGCATTTGAAACGGGCTATGTACATACTTCTAAAGGCCTGGAAACATACTCTAAGCACGCGCACATCATTCACGCAATAACGCTCACATTCATCAGCTATATTATAAGGGTTACTTTCATTAAAACTGTCGTAGTATCGATCAAAGTCTTCACGTTCATCCATGCAGTCAAAATAATGTTTGGAGGTGGTGGGCCTACGTAGTTTAAAGTCTCGCTGGTGAGGAAAGTGTATGGGAAGTATCCTTTGGAAACTTCAGCTGCTACTCCCATCACCTTGGGTAGCTTTGCTAATTTACAAGGTGTGAATAATAAAGTATCTTTAAATTGTACATTGCCTCTTATCTGCATCTGTATTAATTTGTTGCCTCTTTTCAATGGATCACCTGTAAATATCTCAGAGGATTCGTGTTCAAGCAACTCCTTATAAAGGAACTGCGTGTCAAACTTTGCCCCGTTATGGGCGAGAATATACACAGTCATTTTTTTGAACTTGTCGGCTAACTTGACAATATAGGACACAAATAGTTTCACAGGACTATCGCTGACATTCGTTTTAAAAACGTTTGTCCGTTTACCGCATTTGGGGCACTCGTCACATTCGATACCCATACACTCATCACAGATGGTCTGGCTCACAAGTAAATGTGGAATTACCTCTTTGGTTTCAGCGTTCGTATATGTTTCTATATCGTAGTACACAGTTATACAAGGGTTATTTTTAGGCTTAGCATCTTTCATATAACACACATGCTTTACTCCATCCGCCTTATATTCCTCCTGGCATGTAGGACAGTGAATTACGTCGCACTTGTGCTTAAATTTTCCCCAATTATCCATTGTGTGAAACATACCACATTCACAGATTCTCATTTTCCTGCACGTACCAATTGATTTATGGAGATCAAAGCAGCTATTATTGAAAAATGTGCGTCTACACACATCACAGTCTCTTCTCAACTACACGGCTTTCACATTTGGTGCTTTTACACTGCTCACATACCATGTGACATTCTTTACAATGTCTCACTATATCATCCGCAAACTCGAGGCACCCTTACACAAATCATGATGTCTCCCATATTTTCGACTTTTGTCATAACTCGCGTAAAGCCCCCTTATATTACGGATGGGGAGATACGTTGTCCCTGACAATCCTAAAATAAGTAGGGGTCTTGTACGATCTCTCACACAGCTTTTAAAAACATACACAGTCCGGCGGCGATCATCCAAACCAAATACAACTATGCGCACATTCATTTCCTGTTCTACCTTTCTCAGCTCTCAGGACCCATATTACAGTCAAATTCAAGTTCACAGTCTACAGCTAGTTTACGGGCACGCTCAACGATCGTAGGCAGCCAAATTTTTTGAGTCCGTGTATTTTGTACAGTAAACATACGTGCTAAGAGTACTGCTATAAAGCCGCAACCACGATCGACGTTTATATGCCTTCGGTAAATAGTTGGAGAATTGAAGTTAAGAGTGTACGGTATGGCACTATGACCCGCAACACGGAATACACGGTCAATTTTACGTGAAGTTGTCCATATTGAAGGCTATACTACTTTGGACGGCTTGCATTATACGCCCTAATATATTCTACATCTTCAGCAGCCAAATGTCTAAACGGTACTATCACCCAATAATCGTCTACATCACCGTCATCTGACCCGAACCCAAAGGACAGACTCGTCCTGACCTCACGCTCGTCGCGATTCTGAAGAGCAAACTCTATAATACGCTCTACAACCCTGCGTATCCCGCGCTCAATTCCATTGCTATACAGGGCTCTATGGTCGACCCTGACTCTATACCGATTCTAGTCAAGGCGGGGGTGGGGGCTGCGGCGCGCACCAACTCGAACGTAATAACATCCTCAACAGAACGGGGGGCGGATGAATTAGTGGATATATTAGGTGCTGCTGCTGGGGGCCCTGTTGCGTAGGAGGGTTGGGGATCTATTATTGTAGACTTAACAGAACGGGGGGCGGAATAAGGGGGTATATTAGCGGGAGGTGCTGCTGCTGGGGAGGTTGTTGCGTAGAGGTTGAGGGTTGGGGGTCTGCTGCAACAGGTACGTATTTCGGCCGCTTTATATACCTGATGTGGGGTTCTCATACCTCCGCTTTGGACGTGCAACCTGTATCGCTGGTGAGGGTTCAGGGGAGGAGATCACAACTACACTGTCATCGTCATCCGTAATGATAGGGTGCTCTACCTCATCGTCGGTTCTGTGGGAGAAGAAATATAAGGATCAGCACTCAAAATTTGTAATATTTTGTAAATGACCCACTTAGGAGTGTGACGTGTTAGAAATGGACTCTGTAGAAAAATTCAGATTCACGAGCCCATCCACATGTATTATATCTGGACCTACAGGATGCGGTAAAACTGTGTTTATGCTTAAAATCATTAAAGAAAAGGGAGAGATGTTCTCGAAATTTGTGCATAAAGTTATATGGTGTATTCGACGTATCAATCAGTGTTCAACGAGTACCAAGATGATATTTTGTTCCACAAAGGTGTATATGACGTTAATTCGCTAAAGGGAACTGAACATACAATCATTGTAATTGACGATCTCATGTTGGAGATGGATAAAAACGTTTGCCGAGACATTTACAGTATACTCCCACCATCTTAACATAAGCGTGTTCTTCATCAATCAGAATCTATTTTTTCAAAAATAGATACATGCGCGATGTGTCGTTAAATACGCAATATCTAGTCTTATTCGCGCAACGTAGAGATGTATCACAAATTGGGGTATTAGCCAATCAAATGTTCCCGAATCAGCGTAAGGAGTTTTTGGAAGTTTATAAAGAAGCTACAAGCATGCGTTACGGATATTTGCTTTGCGACCTTCATCCGCGAAACACGTTTAGAGTGCTTCTGCGAACGAATATATTTCCAAACGAGCCTGAAACGGTGTATATTCCAGAATGACAAAGAGACTAAAGAATACCATGAATTAATAAAAATCTATCATCGACTGCCCCGGGCAATGCAGCAGATGTTTATTAAAATATCGACGCCGACTTTTTAAAATGCATCTGTGAAATCTGTCTTAACGTTATAAATTGCAATGTATCAATGAAAGCCCATCAGAAGGCTCGCCTACGCCGCTACAAGAACATAATACGTACACTCGCTCGTAAAAGTCAAACTGTAGCGAAGAAAAAAAACGAGTTATTGTGCAAACAGGGGTCATTTCTCCCCATCTTATTTTCAGTTTTGGGCCCTTTACTGACTAGATTAATATAATGAAGAAAGTGGTAGTGATTCCCCACGAGGTGTACGCCTCACTGCAAAGAGACACGGATCTAGATCCCCGTAAAAGCAGACTTAAAAGAATGAAAGCGAATTGTTAGCCCTATTAAACAGTGAAAAACACCTGATGAGAAAAGAATCTTATACCAAGAAGCTCTGCAGAAATTTCTTCACGAGTACGAAAATTATAAGAGCCCTACAGAGATTCCTGTGGTTATTATGCACAGCACGGGGACGATGGCGACATAGGATCTGTACCGACGACACAGCTGACCAACCAAAAAGATTAGCCACACAACATATCGAACATGTATTAAAAAATACCCTCCCACTTACATTGAGGAGTAAAGGCTTAAGTCTTTATAATCTATTGAATGAGGATCCCGCCATACAATGGACCGATACAGGGGGATCATTGTGGAAGGATCAAAGGTACAGGGATCGAATATCGTAGACATTGTCCATGATCTGGTGAGAAAGTGGGATAGGCCATCACCATTAGGATGGAAGCATATTAAAGCAAGACTACAACAAATAAATCCCTAAAACGTTGATAGGAAATCTGAACAGGTTAAAAGACTTGGAACATGCAACGCCTGTGACACAATTGAAGGCGCCGTCACCCCCGGCGGTAACACCTTTGAAGAGGAGCAAGAAGAGGTTAAACCAACCCTACCCCGTGCCTCTAAAATACGCAAATGGCTAACGTATTAACTAAACGCTATTATGACATTTCTACCCCATCCTCTTACGGGGGCGTAGATAGACTGTACAGAAGTGTTTACGAGTAGGAAAAAAAGATGTTGAAAGATTTTTGAGGGAGCAGGACGCTTATACGCTTCATAAGCCTGTGAGAAAAAGGTTTAAAACAGCCAAGACAACGGCTTCCTCGATTGATTCTATTTGGCAAGCAGATTTAACAGACATGCAAAGATATTCTGTGTATAACGATGGTTACCGCTACATTCTATTCATAATAGACGTGTTCTCTAGATATCTGTGGCTAGTTCCTCTGAAAATAAATCACCTGAAACAGTAGCTAAAGCCACCAAAACGCTAATGTTAAAAGAAAACAGGGTTCCTGGCTATTTTTGTACGGATATGGGGAAGGAGTTTATAGGCCGTGCTTTTCAGAATATGTTGACAGAGTTTAATATCAGCTATTACACAACCAATTCTATACATAAGGCTTCTTTAGCTGAAAGAGTTCAGCGCACCATAAAGGAACGCATGCACCGTTATTTTACACATAAAAACACATACAGATTTCTAGACATTCTGGAATCATTGGCATCATCCTACAACCGCTCACACCATCGCACGATTGGGGCAACACCTAACGAAGTTTTAGAAAGAGGTACGCTCCCGAGAAGAGATGGATCACCACCACCACCACCACCACCACACTCTGTGCGCTTCAAAATCAATGATTATGTAAGGCTGTCGCGTTCGGGGAATAAATTCGCAAAGGGTTTTGAGCAAGGATGGACACGCGAGATTTTTAAAGTTAGGGCTGTGAGACCTAAAGGGTGTGATAATGATGTATTACATTGAAGATTTGAATGGGGAAGAAATCTCAGGAGGCTTTTACCGCGAGGAATTGCAGAAAGTTGCGTTTAATTTAGAAAAAATGTGTTTAAAATTGAGAAATTTTAGGAAGCAAAGGTTCAGGAAGGAGAAAAATGTACCTGGTGAAATGGCTAGGGTACCCAGAAAGCTTCAACACCTATAAAAGTTGATGCAATAATGAAGCTTAAATAGTATGCAACATGGCTCCTAACCATTTCTACGTCACACTCCGTCCTCCTCGTCCCTGTCTGTACACCCTAACAACACGCTAGCCAACTTTGTAACAGAACTCCATGGGCACATTGAATTGGGTCGTGATTCGTATGAGGTGGGGATATGCGAAATTCAGCTGGACACCGTCTTTTTAAATATTGAACATAAAGAAACCGTTTTTACGATTCTTAGAGACATTGACGAGTGTGAAAAAGCTGGGGTAGCTATGGATGAAACTATGCGCATCGCTCGGACTAAGATTGCACGGTATTACAGTACAGAAGTAAGACTAGGGCCGGGTCAATATGGTTCGGCCGAGGATGTTGTGAGAGGCTTAAACGTAAGTTTAAGAAACTCAAACCTTACGAATGATTTAGTATATGAAATCGTAAACAGCCCTGCACATACACTAATCCTAAAATCAAAGACTAACAGATGTCTTAAAGAACATAGAAAGTTCAAAATTCTAACCAACGGCCGATATAGCGCAGCCTTCCAAAGAGACACATTTCACGAGACAGTATAACTTGTCCAGATTAATGTATCAATTGAAGATGGCGAAATTGGCTGAAAGGTCCCCAGACATGTGCTATATTTACAGTAATATAGTGGAGCACCAGTTTGTTGGGGATACCCAGGCACGCCTGCTGCGCATTGCTCACATCCCCAACCATAGAGGAAGGAGTTTGAGTATTACATATGACAGACCCCATTATGTGAATGTCGCAACTAATTTAATAACCAATATCACAATATATATAAGAACGATTGAGGGCGAAAACTTCCCATTCGGTAACGGGAGCTTAACAGTGAAGCTACACTTTCGACGCACTGAGTTATAATGGATAGAAAGCCTTTCACCGTCTATCGAGGGATGCGATACCAGCGCGGTAGTGGACTTGGATCCATTTTTTTCATCCATACTACGTACGGCTGTTCCTTTGCTGAAGAGGGGTGCCAGATACCTTGGAAGGAAAGCGCTACAATCAGGCCTTAACACTGCAGAAGACATATTGGCCGGGCTAAACCTAAAGAAGCTCTAAAAAAACATTTAAAGCGTACACGGAACGAAATCATCAAAGATGCAAAGAGAAAAATGCGTGGTGGCGGGAAGAAGAGGGCTCCCCGGAAGAAGAAGAAGGGGTCACGTGGTATTAAACGTAAAAGGCTATCAAAAAAGAAATGCTGTAAGCGAATGAAACCTATGGCTGACCACTTTTTTGACTGATATAAGCTAAGGATATTGATCTCATGAATCATAGTTTGTTTACCACTTGTCGAGAGAAGAGTCACTATTTCGCCATGGCACGCTTCATCCACCCATGTAGTTCACAATGCTGTAAATCGGAGCTGTCCTTTTTTGAGCTCCCGCCAACCCAAGTTTCTATTGAGCACAGTGACTTTATTACAATTAACCCTTTAAACACAATTAGTTCCCCGAGTGCACCTATAGAATTCGTGATACCCAGCTCAGGTCCTTACTTTTTTGATCCAAGCTGTGTGCACATGTACGCTAAGCTACGTATAGCCCATTCTGATGGAACGGCCTGCGATGACAAATATGCTGTATACCCTGAAACAAACTTTCTGCACGCCATATTCAACCAGTGTGACGTATATTTAAATCAGACCAACATATCGGCAGGCACGGGGTACTATCATCTACGAGCCTATTTGGAAAATGTCCTCAACTTTTCCAAAGAAGCGAAGGCTACCTTTTTAAGTGCGGAGGGATATTATCAAACTAAAGATGAAAATAGTATAAAGGACAAATTTAAAAATTCTAAAAAGAAAATATACGAGTGTTTTGGACGGTTGCACACAGATTTCACTTTCCAGGAGAAGTTGCTTGTGAACGGGGTGGATATGAAAATAAAGCTCACCCGCACGAGTCCTGAGATCTGCTTAAATCTGGATGCGAATCAAGAAGAGGGTGCAAAGTCCGTTGTGGTTCACATTATGGACACATACCTCCGCGTACGGCGAGTGAAATTAAGTTCACCAAAACAACTAGAAATTGAGAAAAATTTACTAAACGCTACAGTGAAATATCCTATTAACAGAGTGCAGATCAAACTATATCGGTTCCTGCAGGGTTGGCATCGAAGCAGATAGAAAACATTGCCCTGGGAAATCTTCCTAAAAGGATATTAATCGGCATGCAGGACCACGCTTCGGTGAATGGAAAATATAAAAAGAGTGCCTTTAAATTCGAGAATTTCGGACTTGAAAATATAACTCTATACGTTAATGGCACTGCTTTGGGTGGAACAATGGGTACGGACTATTCATCAGACGCTGTGTTACCTCTTTGTGCCAGAGCCTATAGTAATCTGACCCATATTGCAGGTGATTGTGATGAGCTTGGTAATGGGGTAACGCAGGAAGAATTCATTGATCAATTTAACCTTTATCCGTTTGACATTACACCTGACTTATCTGCTAGCGTAAATACCCATTTAACACCACAGCAGAGCGGTAACATCTCAGTGCGGCTGGAATTCGCCAAGCCTATAGACGCTCCTATTAGTGTACTAGTATATCTCGAATCGCAAGCCCTAATAGAAGTAGATAGATTTAGAAGCGTTATCACTGACTTTTAAAATGGATGCTAATACACTTCAGAAAGTAATGGAGCGAGTCACACGTTCCAAATTTATCGGCGTGTTTGCGAAGAATGAAACATTGAGTTTGCCAAGTACGCGAGAATGCGGTAGTCTTATTGTGAACACAGACATCATCGGTAATGAAGGGATTCACTGGATCGCTGTCTATTTTAAAAATAGACAGCGCCTGTACTATTTTGATTCACTCGGTACTCAACCCTGGAGTGACCCTATTATTGTAAAATTTCTCGCTCAGTTACATATTCCCGAAGTTGTATGGAACCCATTTCGTATGCAGGGATATTTTACTAATGTTTGCGGAATGTACTGTGTCTCATTTCTCATGCATATGTCAAATGATAAAGAATTTATAAATTTTTTAAATTTATTTGACCCGTGTCACACTCACCGAAACGATGAAATGGTATGCAGACAGATAAAAAACCGTTTTCCAATTGTACGTACTCGTTGTATATTATAATGTTTTTGTTCGTATATTTGTAACGGTATATTCGTTTATTGTACTGATTTCTTTCATTTAATAAATTTATGAAAATATATTGTGTCTTCTTATCCCAAAAAGATCGAAAAACACTTACATTATTTGACATTGTTGACTGAACAGTACATCATCCGTATTCCCTTCAAAAGATTGTATAACTCGTGTCAAATCCTCATCGGACCTTAAAGGAATAATAAAACATATACAGAGTATACAGACAGACAGATCCCCATTATGTGAAGATATCTTTGGTTCGAGGAGTGAACGCCATAAAAATTTCGATTTTAGCATAATGGGGAAATAACACTGATTGACATTTTTGGCGAGTATCTATTTGACGAGATACTACAACTCTCCATATATATAAAATTCTAATTATAGACACTTACATTTCTATGGTAGTCCCTTGCGTCGCGTTGTAAGGAGCGTCACTGCAAATATCTTCTACGGTTTGCGTTGAAAATAGTTCGCCACAATCAGTCGCATTGAAAAGACTAATTGTGGTTAATGCTGCAGTATCACGTTCTTCATACAAGTCTGGGGAGACGTACAGGTCCATGGTGGAGGATGTGTGACACTGCTGACTGATCAGTATATCATCCATATTCCGAGGTTCTTCAAAAGATTGTATAACACGTGTCAAATCCTCATCGGACCTTAAAGGAATAATGAAAACATATAGAGTATACAGACAGACACAGATCCCCATTATGTGAAGATATCTTTGGTTCGATTACCAATTTCGATTTTAGCATGATGGGGAAATAACATTGATTGACATTTTTTACTAGTATCTATTTGACGAAATACTACAACTCTCCGTATATATATAAAATCGAATTATGGACACTTACATTTCTATGGTAGTCCCTTGCGTCGGATTGTAAGGAGCGTCACTGCAAATATCTTCTACGGTTTGCGTCGAAAATAGTTCGCCACAATCAGTCGCATTGAAAAGACTAATTGTGGTTAATGCTGCAGTATCACGTTCTTCATACAAGTCTGGGGAGACGTACAGGTCCATGGTTGAGGAATGATTATTCACTGATGCGAAAATAGCTACTGTTACTCCCAACTGAAAATATCCCCTTTTATATGCACATTCGCCAAGCTCCGCCCAAAAGACCAGATGTTCGTCGTGATTGGCTGCCGATGTAGCTGGGTGGAGCTATGACGTGTACCATTCCGCTATAACGGGTACGGACGAGTAAATGCATCTTTATATTTTCACTAATAGAATTAATGCTCTTATTCTCCTTTGAAAATTATTTGGTGATTCGTATAGAACTTCTGATATTGATTCCAAATATGGTTTCAGAAGTTTTCTATCACCCATAGTGTTCGAGAAAATAATATTTCCATTTACTCAATTTCCCGCATCATTAGTCACTAATGTAATCGAGAGGGTATAAAGAAATATATCATAATTATATTTTAAAAATAACATTCGGTTTCAACGTTAAACTGTAGGTCTAAGGTGGTCATTACACATAATAAAAGAAAGTGGTTGGCAGATAAATGGGCACCCTACGTGTCCTAGTGGTTAAGACGCGGGGCTGTTGATGGTTCCACGTTAAACTGTAGGTCTAAGGTGGTCATTACACAATAAAAGAAAGTGGTTGGCAGATAAATGGGCACCCTACGTGTCCTATGGGGTAATCTCTACTGAACTTCATTGCTAATAACTCAGTAATCGAATGACATCCCAAGTCGTACCTTTTCATTATAAATTGAATCCTTTATTTGAACAAAACTCTCGCTCTCTTTCTATATATATATATATATATATATATATATATATATATATATATATATATAGTGTATGAGAGATAATTGTTATTATTACTAAATTGAGGTTATTGGTAATGGATCTGGGCAGGGACACGATTCGAACGAAAAAGGTCTCAAGGGACACGATTCGAACTGATTTAGTTTCTGCCTTTCATCGTGTGTGTGTGTGTGTGCATGAGTTGTTTATTATATATATATATATATATATATATATATATATATCAAGAGTGGTCTGGAAGGAGATGTTTCATAATTTTCTTTTCCGGACGTTTTCCCCACTGTTATTCGTGACTTAAATATTTATAATAAAAATCAAGTGTCTAAAAAGTTATTTAATAAGCAGAAATAAGATGTTTAAAAGAACAGATATTCTCCGACCCCGCTATAGTGGCTTGGGCAATTCCAAATGAATAATTTCTTTATTTTTCGTCATTTTCATTTTTTCGTCGCAGGAATGAGGCTATATGTTTCATAAGTTTTCATCTCGTTTGTTGGAATGGTATCGTAAATTATTTAAATGAAGTTTCATAATTATTTAATAAATTAATTGGTTTTACTGTTATTTAGGAAAATTTATATTGGGAGCAAACGTTACAATAATAAGCTTATGTCGATATAGTTACCCATAAAAGTTTTAATTCGGTGATGCTCATAATTCGTTGGGTAACCCTTATAAAAATTCGTTTTCTGTCTAACGAAATAGGGTAACTTTGTTAATTCTATTAAAGCGTAATGAAAGAGGCGCTTGTGTTATTTTATACGGTTGAATCTTCAGACTGAATAACCATATAAATATATATTGTGGTATTTTATATGGTTCATTAGTTATTATATATACAAGTACATTTGGAATAACAGCCGTCATAAATGTGTTACACGATTAATGGGACATGGCGCTATCTGGAATACCTTGCGCTATCTGTGGAATTGTATCGTAAATTATTTAAATGAAGTTTCATAATTATTTAATAAATTAATTGGTTTTACTGTTATTTAGGAAAATTTATATTGGGAGCAAACGTTACAATAATAAGCTTATGTCGATATAGTTACCCATAAAAGTTTTAATTCGGTGATGCTCTCATAATTCGTTGGGTAACCCTTATAAAAATTCGTTTTCTGTCTAACGAAATAGGGTAACTTTGTTAATTCTATTAAAGCGTAATGAAAGAGGCGCTTGTGTTATTTTATACGGTTGAATCTTCAGACTGAATAACCATATAAATATATATTGTGGTATTTTATATGGTTCATTAGTTTATTATATATACAAGTACATTTGGAATAACAGCCGTCATATGTGTTACACGATTAATGGGACACATGGCGCTATCTGGCAACTGAATACCTTGCGCTATCTGGCAACTCAGCCAGAATAGAGGATTATAAAAGATCGCGAAGCTGGTGAAGAACCATTCCCCCTCGGCTCCAGCCGAGTAAGGAGCTCTGCTCCTTCTATTTCTGGCCCTTTGGTAAACCCCTTAGTGGCCTCTTAGGTTAGGGAAACGAAAATAAATTGGGGGAGAACTCCACTCTGTCCTTCAGGTGTCTCTCTCCCTCCTTCAGGTGTCTCTCTCTCTCTCCTGCATGTATCTTCCTCCTTCAGGTCTCTCTCTCTCTCTCTCTCTCTCTCTCCTGCATGTTTGCCTCCAGCATGTGTACTGCATGTGTACATCCAGCATGTGTGCGTATGTGTGTACCTCCAGCATGTGTACTCCTGCATGTGTGCGTATGTGTGTACCTCCAGCATGTGTACCTACTGCATGTGTACTCCTGCATGTGTGCGTATGTGTGTGTGTACCTCCAGCATGTGTACCTCCTGCATGTGTACCTATCCTCTCTCCTTCAGGCGTCTCTCCCTCCTACAGGCATCTCTCTCTTCTTCAGCTCTCTCTCCTTCAGCTGTCTCTCTCCTTCAGGCGTCTCTCTCACCTTGGCTCAGCCAACTGGCTGATTCTGGCTGATTAGGAGCCTATAAAACAACGCCAACTCGGCTGAAGTCTTAATGTGCACTTGGCTCCTGCCAGGTGAACACCTCTCCTCCTTTCTCTCCTCCTCCTCCTCCTTTCTCTTGGGGGATAACGCCGCCTCCAAGTTTCCCCCACCCCCCTTTGCAACAACCCCCTTTGCAACAACCCCACCCCCTTTGCAACAACCCCCTTCCCCCTTTGCAACAACCCCACCCCCTTTGCAACATTACATAATAACCTGCACATTCCTGCACTCTCCCCTTTTGCGGCTACTACTACCCTCTCAGAATGTACCTAATAACGTGTGACGGCGCTCTGGCCTTGATAACCGCATGAATCCGGCGAGGCAGAGACTCTACGAGGTTGTGCATGTACTGAACATCGATTTGCTGCCACTCGTTCATCAGCCGGTCCCGAAGTTCCGCCAGAGTCCGTGGGTGTCTATTCCTGCGCTTCACTTTCTGTTTCCAGCCTGAACAACACCTTCGACGCATTCAGGATTAAAGGCTTCATTGGACCTGCGATGTACTCGTCGCCTCCCATCATTGGAGAACAAACAAAAACGGGACTCATCGGACCAAATTACACGTTTCCAATCTGCCGCAGTCCAGTTTTTGTGCCTCTGAGCCCATTTATAACGTGCCAATTTGTGACTTGCTGTTAACAGCGGCCTCTTCCGTGGTACCCTGCTCCAGATGTCCATCGCATGCAGTTCTCGTCGCAATGTCCGTTCGGAAATTGGTCGCTGGAGAACCTCATTGGTTTCTTGGAGCAATTGTTCTCTGGTTTGAAAACGATTTGCAGTTACTAGACGAGAAACATGGCGGCGGCCCCTATTGTCGAGAATTGTTTTCCGGCCACAGTTACGCCGTCGATTGTCAGTTGATTGCGAACTACACCACTCTTTGTAAACTCGCTGGACAGTACGCGTTGACACACCAACAAATTGGGCTACTTCAGACATTTTGTGTCCGTGGGCTCTGCCAAACACGATGGCTCCTTTTTGCCACTAAGTAATGTCTGCCTCACGACCCATTTTGCAGACTATATCCAACACACTTTGTTCTTCACCACCTCACGAAACAGATCTGATCCTGTGTGCTACGTTACCGCTACTTGTCACTTACCAATGCTACATCAGCGCCCTCTGTGTGACCTTGAACTTCCTACTATCGGTGCTATTAGGGGTGACTAATTTTTTGTCCGGTGTGCTTATGTGAAAAAGAGTAAATTACAAACTTTTAACCACTTTATTAAAGGGCGGAGGTTTGGGGAGGGGGGAATGCATTACGAGTTTGGTTGTCGTCCCGCATCCTGGTGCTTTAAAACTCATAAGTACTATTTGGAAAGAGTATACCATCTCATCTCATGTACACTGTACATTGTACATAGCATGATTACTGTGCTCTATGGCTGTTTTTGTGAATTGATCAATGTTGTATTTGTAGTTCTATAATTTTTTTTAAGACATCCGCATCCGCGGATGCGTAAAATCTGACATCCGTTACATCACACCCACACCCACACCCACACACACACACACATATATATATATATATATATATATATGCTGCAAACCCACAAGGAAAAAGAAAAACGATTCCAAGGCCTTTCGTGTATTCAAAGCTACACCTCGTCAGGGAATGAAGTTAAAAGGCGAGAAGCCCATATATATATACAACGTACAGAAAAACAAAACAATTAGCACATACTTAACAAGGGTTAATGAGAGGCAAAAGAAATTTTAACATGATATCGTCAATTTTATAAGTCCCCGAGCTGTTATTGAAATTGTTTTTATTCATAAAAATTCTAGAATATTTCGTTCTATTATATCTCTGTTTTTAACAAGCGCTTTAGAACTATCCCACTTGATGCTATGGTTACATCTATACATATTTATGCTGTAAAACAGCATAAATATGCTTGTAGAACAGCTAGTACTTCCAATGCTTTATTTAACCATATGTATAGATGTAACCATAGCATCAAGTGGGATAGTTCTAAAGCGCTTGTTAAAAACAGAGATATAATAGAACGAAATATTCTAGAATGTGCATTTATTCATTTTAAAAACAATTTCAATAACAGCTCGGGGACTTATAAAATTGACGATATCATGTTAAAATTTCTTTTGCCTCTCATTAACCCTTGTTAAGTATGTGCTAATTGTTTTGTTTTTCCTGTACGTTGTATATATATATATGGGCTTCTCGCCTTTTAACTTCATTCCCTGACGAGGTGTAGCTTTGAATACACGAAAGGCCTTGGAATCGTTTTTCTTTTTCCTTGTGGCTTGCAGCATTCATTCATTTCACGTGTTTTATTGTGAAATTCATCCCATATATATATATATATATATATATATGTGTGTGTGTGTTGAGCTAGAGCAGGTGTTCCTAACCTTTTTGGCACTGCGCCCCCCTTTGGTCAACCTTGTATCCATGGCGCCCCCATACCCAAAGGGCGAAAGTTTTCATCAGTTCCATATGGACGTCTAGAATCCAGATAATTATAGGATTAATAATAAAAACATCAAAGCTCATGTGTTTATGAGATGACGGATGTCAAGTTTTCCCTAACGAAGTAAATTACCCATATATATTTTTGGGAATATATTTCAATGGCATTTGTTGACCGTTGACCACCTCACGCCCCCCCCATAGGAATCTCGCCCCCCAGGTTGGGAGCCGCTGAGCTGGAGGCTTCTCTTATCGAAGGAACGAGAAGGCAGGGTCCGAACCCAAACACTAAATCGTCACTTCCCGAGACGAAACGCAACAGTTCAAGCAGTCCTTAAAGAATTCCCGCAATTTTAATTGGTCGATGAGAGTCACACCTGTTAACTTGAACAATGAACATGGATACCAGTTTATTGGTTATGACGGCTCCGGAGGTGATCTTTAAGTCTTTAAAAAATTAACAAAATTTAGCAGGATAATAAAATAATAACAATAATAATAATAATAAAAATAATAATAATAATAATAATAAAAAACAGAACATTAAAACTAAGTTATTGTCATTCTATTGCAAAGTTTCATTCTTTAAAAAAACTCCTAATAATAATAATCAGTTTGTCGTCAATCATTTAAAAGCAAGAAAACTTTTTAATTCTTCGAAAAAAAGAAAGAAAAAAGATTGAAGTTCTCAAAGAAAATTGAAAATTAAAAGAGAAAACCTGTTACATAACTTTCCTCTAAACCTTCCTCCCCCTGCCTCCCTCTCCCCCCCCATCTTCTTCTCTTTTCCCCCTTCAACTCAACTTCCGCCCCCCCCCCCCCCCCCCCCCCCCCCCCCCCCCCAAAAAAATTTAAGTCTTACCTGTGAGACTCCAAAGTTAAAAAGATATTGGAAAATTTTGGGGGCGAAAGGAAATTCTGATTATATTTTAAGGATAAACTCAAAAATATGAAAATGAAAGAAAAAAGTCTGAGATTTTTTTTGTGTGTGTGTGAGTTCAAGGGGGTTGGGGGTTTAAGGGACTTAAGTAAGCTGATACTGTTTTTTTTTAATATTAAGATTCACCCTGTCATTTGCATATTTAAATGTTCATTTGATAGGTCATCTATACACACGGAGAAGAACCTATATTTAACTCCTCCTTAGTCAGACTCTTAATTTCAGGAACTGAAATCCACTTAGTTTCACTAAACTCTTCCAGTGACGTTCCTTTACAGCCTACATTAAGATTAACTCTCCCCACTTTATTAGCAGTGCTTGAGTAGTGTGTCTTTCACAACCTTGCAGTTCTTCCTCCCCGGACACCACATTAATTGTTGGTGGGAGGTCATTCTTGTCACCCATTTCCCTCGTAATAAATATCCAGAATTTTCTACCTACCATCATTATTTAAGTTAGCTCCGCGGGCTTTTACTGCTACGATAGAGTTTTCTTCCTGTTTATACCGTCTTATGGCTGCTTAAACGGAGCCTTATATATTTCTATTCATATACATGTAAACTGGTTCTATTCTCTGTCACTAAGGAGGCACTATATATCGTAAGCGTCCTTTGATTCCTTTCTCAGAGGAGTAATAAAATCATTATATATATATATATATATATATATATATATATATATATATATATATATATATATATATATATATATAAGGTTGGCTTTCAAAGAACTTTTTTTTTTCGAATTTTATGTGTCAGACTAGTCCGCCATTTGGTTTTTCGACTGACAAAGAATCTATCCAAAATTTCAGCTTGATTTAAAAAGGTTTGGTGGTGCTCCAGGACATTTAAAGATTTCACGCTTCGGGTCACGGGGTAGAAATTAATAGAAGTTACATCAATTTTCTTTTTTTGGGTGGGAAGTTGGGTTGGGGGAGGGAAGAGGGGAGAATGTGGAG
Source organism: Bathynomus jamesi (assembly GCA_023014485.1). Taxonomy (NCBI): domain Eukaryota; kingdom Metazoa; phylum Arthropoda; class Malacostraca; order Isopoda; family Cirolanidae; genus Bathynomus; species Bathynomus jamesi. Next base: position 160,732 of record JAJOZX010003332.1, read on the forward strand.
CCCACCCCAGATCCGATTTAGCAAGAATGTAAGAACAATTATTACAGTGATGAAACTTACGAAGCTCACTGCTGTAGATTCTACCATATATGACTTCACGTTCCTCCAACATCGGCGGAGGTTTTTGTCTTTTAAAAATTTATTCATCAAAACTCGTTTCCACTCAAAAGGAAGATTGTTACAAACGCAAAATGATGACCACAAAGGTGAATATCTTTCATTTTCCAAGTTCTTTAATCAGAGTGGACTTCTCCGAATTTGAGAACCTGTTTCCGATGGTCTTCTACGATCTGAAGTAGAAAGGTATATTGAAGGGTCAATAGCGGGGGGGAGGGACCTTTATTGTGTGGCGGGCAAATTTCAACTAAAAGTCTCTACCGATCAAATTGCGGCTTTGAAAATAGTTTGGGACGTAATTAAGATGTAAATACTGTATGACTTTAAATAATCAAACTGTCCACGGGCAGTTAAATTACACTAATTTAATTACACATTATGCCCGCGGGTGGTAGGTTCCCCACCGCTGGTCTATAGTATGCTTCATAACGTACATAACCTTAAAAATTGTTCATACAGTCTTGCAGCCAGGCCTCTACATCCCCCCCCACGCCCAGCTACCCATCAAAAAAAGGAAATTTATGTAGTTTCTGTTAATTCTTACCCAGTAACTTGAAAATTGAAAGCCTCAAGTGCCCGGAGGCACCTTTAAACTTTCTTCACATGAATTCTTTGTCAGTTGAAAGGCACCAAATGCCGGACTAACCCACATAAAATTCGAAAAAACATTTTGAGAACCACACACACACACACCACACACACACACACACACACATATATATATAAAACTTTGGTAACCTTTGGTTTGCTTCCGCCCGAATTGTTCATTCTGACGAAGGTCAAGCTTTTCACTCCACCTTAGACCGACAGTTTAACGTGGAATCCAAACCACGGCCCACCAGCAGCCCAGCATCTTAACCACTAGGCTACCCAGGTACTCATTTATCTACCAACCACTTTCTTTATTGTGTGGAAGGATGAACAGCTGGGTTTTGCTGCGCGCCGCCTGCCGTCACCGGGTCTCGATCCGGGGCCGATGGATTCGTTGTCAGCGACGCTAACCAGTAACCACTACACACCACCACTATATATATATGGGAATGAACTCAGAATGGTCCCCTGGGGTTTTTTATGATACACACAGACCGTGCATGGAACAAAGAACTCTTCTGGGATAATTAAATCCACTATAGTCCGAATAAGTAATGGTAAATGACAAATACCATAGTTTTCCTTTTTCATGATGCTAGCCCGATGCTAGTCCCAGCTTTGGGACAGGCTCTATCCCAAAGCTGGATCCTGTCTGCTTTGCAGATGGCTGGTGAGGGAAGCTGTATTTTTGGACCTCTTTGCGAGTGACCCGTTGCCCACGTCGGCTAGCATCATGAAAAAGAAAAAACTATAGTATTTGTCATTTACCATTACTTATTCGGACTATAGTGGATTTAATTTTCCTAGAAGAGTTCCTTGTTCCATGCACGGTCTGTACACACACATATATATATATATATATATATATTATATATATATATTATATATATATATATATATATATAAACGAAGGACCAACACAACAGCAACATTTCCGTTTATTTTTATACTTCAGACGTTTTCGACAAATCTTTTGTCATCATCAGTGATTATAAGTCTTAAAACAAAAATGAGAATAATGAAAATTACATCAATACACAATTAAAATCATTAAAATTACATCACTACAAAAAATTAAAATCATTAAAATTAAATTAAAATTACCTCAACTGGTAATACACAATGTTTACATCAACCTCCATACTTGGCAGAAACTGAGAGAAAACTGTATGGTCAGTAAATTAGAAGGTATGATATGTCTATGAAAATCGGTTGGTTAGTTAAAAGAGCTGTAATTTGTAAGATGAACTATTATTGTTAATGAAGGTTTGTTTCTATAGATGTACAAAGATTCTAAAATTCGAGTTCTGTAAGGTTATTGGTTTCTAATCCGCAATTAGAAACCATAGTAATGAAAACAACCATCCCCTTCACAAAACTCAGTTCGAAATTCTAACTAGATCCAATAACCTTACAGAACTCCGAATTTTAGAATCTTTGGACATCTATAGAAACAAACCCTCCATTAACAATAATAGTTCATCTTACAAATTACAGCTTTTTTAACCAACCAATCGATTTTCATAGACATATCATACCTTCTAATTTACTGACCATACAGTTTTCTCTGTTTCTGCCAAGTATGGAAGTTGATGTAAACATTGTGTATTTACCAGTTGAGGTAATTTTAATTTAATTTTAATGATTTCAGTTTTTTTGTAGTGATGTAATTTTAATGATTTCAATTTTGTATTGATGCAATTTTCATTATTCTCATTTTTGTTTTAAGGTTTTAAGACTTATAATTCACTGATGATGACAAAAGATTAGTCGAAACGTCTGAAGTATAAAAAATAAAAGGAAATGTTTGCTGTTGTGTTGGTCCTTCTTTTCACCTGTAACCTCCGTTTCCCTAAGGAGAAGTCAATAGCTTTGATATATATATATATATATATATATATAAACAACAAAAACCAGAAAAATCCATATAGCACTTACTTGTATGTGTTTCCTTCGTCAGTATAATTGCAGTTCTGAAAACACCTTCAGGATTTTTCTGAGAAAGGGGTCGAAATTGTTCCTTTGGCATTTGTATGGGCCAAATTATGTTCGAAGAGTGCCTTCCTAAAGGAAACTTTTTTTAATTAAAGAGATGCCAGAGAAGAACCCCTTTTTGAAAAGAATTTGTCTTTCTGGACGGTGTGTTAAAATACTTTATCGCGTGTTTACAGGGTGTATTATGTTAAGTTGACAGGTTATGTTCGTACGTTGTTTTATTAACACGTTATTTTCATATGTTGTTATGGTTGTTATGCTATGCTGACATGTTATGTTTATGTGTTTTGTGGTTGTGTTTGTATTAGATAACTCTTGGGATTGCTTTCGTGCATCTGTACCAACGTATGAAACACGTCTAAACGTGCACTTCTTATATACGCAGATACGTCACAATAAACATGATTCCTCGAAAACTGCAGTCTTCTAACTTTTAAGCTTTTCTTTATATACTGTATATATATATATATATATATATATATATATATATATATACACGAAGAACAGAGAATGGGAATTATATACATTGTAGGAATAGTGGAATTTTTTTTTTTTTTCAAAGAAAAAATAATGTATTTTAGGAAAGTTTTTTTTTTTAAAGTAGTACCGCAGTTGTGACGTCACGTTTTATTTAACAAATTCTTTTCGTTTTTATGTTTCGAATCAAAACAAAAATATTGGCTTGAAACGGTTTTAATTGTGACTTATTCGTCTCTCTCTCTCTCTCTCTCTCTCTCTCTCTCTCTCTCTCTCTCTCTCTCTCTCTCTCTCATATACGTCTATAAATTGCTACTAATGTTAGTAAAACATTGCAGTTTGTTTCTATACATGTTGTTTATGTTTAACCCCTTTTCAGATTTCCCTCGTTCCCACATCAATCATGGTGTAGAAGAAGAGTAATAGTAACGGGCGAGAAAAGATGTTCAGTTTATATTTTCGAGGTTTTCGTGCAATTTTACTAAAATAGCTTTCGTTCTTCGGCTTTCAATTTATAGAGAATTTAATTCCAGTTTTGCATTTATGTTTAGTCAAAAAGCGAAACAGAAGCTGCAAATTCACTCGCGAGTTCTCGTTCGTCTTCTTCTTCTTCTTCTGGTTATTATTATTATTATTATTATTATTATTATTATTATTATTATTATTACTATTATTATATGAATTTCTCTGCATAGAACTGGCGATCAGTGATGTAGTCGAGACCACCATGGCCGAGACCGAGACATGAGCACCCGAGACCGAGATCATATGCAGTTTTTGCACGTATTCAGTATTGTTAATGCCTAATTCCTAAGTTCTGTATTTTACATTCAGAAATAAAGATTCGAAAGAGGTTATCGAGTGACAATTGTAAAATTTACTCGTAATTTATTCACAAATTCATAGTTTGTGACATTTTTCAACAGTTAACTGCTTATTAAAACAAGATAAGTGTTTGTTGCACTCGAGGAAGATCAACATACTCAGCAGTGATGTAGTCGAAACCATCATGGCCAAGACCGAGACCACAAAAAAAATGATCTCGAGTCCTACATCACTGCTGACGATACTCTTTTCATATCTTTTTTTATGATACCTTGTACGTATTGTCGACTGAAAAAGTCCTGTCGTGTTTGGATGAAAAACAATTAGAGATTTTTTTTTTTTTTTAAACTCGCCTTTGACATTTCAGGTTTGTTAAATTATTTTAATGAAATTAAATTATATGTATTTTTTCATAAAATTTCAAAAGTAAAATATAATTACAAATTCTCAGTTCAAGTAACACTTATTTAGGTAAAATGTAACGCATAACATAGCAGTTTGAATTAATTTCATACTTTCCGAGTTATATATATATTAGTGATGTAGCGGATGTCATTTTTTTCACATCCGCGGATGCGGATGAGGATGTTTGATTTCAACATCCGCGGATGCGGATGTCTACATTTTCGTTATTTTTTAGGATATATTCGAGATTTGTTGTGTTTAACGTATATAATAAGTTATTATATAGAGAGAGCTGTAGCTATAATGTAGTATAATTGATTAATTGTACAATAACACTGGCCAACAAAATGAAACCTTTTTCTCATCACAAACATGATCACACTTTTCTTAATGCATTTTTCGCGCTGATTCCGAATCTGGTTTTATTTTGTTTCTAGCACGTATAGTTATATAGATACACTGGTTTTGATATTTTTAAGTTTTTGATATTGCTATAAGAAAATTTATGGATGTATAGATCACACTTAGGAATGCTAAACAACAAATACATCATATACCTTATTCAATGTACTTATAAATAAAGAATATATACATTATTTTATTAAAAGCGCTGTGAGTGTGATTTCCTTTTGTAAATTTGGCCTGGATTGTCACGATACAGCATCCAACAATGGTCCGCCATCATGCTTTCATTCCAATATCCTTGGTAGCGCTTCTCCATCATCTGAATATCTTGATGGAAGCGCTCTCCTTGCTCGTCACTCACTGCACCAAGGTTTTCAGGAAAGAAATCTAAGTGGGAATGCAGGAAGTGAATTTTTAACGACATTCGACACTCCATTTCTTTGAAGGCATCAAGGAGGTTCTTGACTCCATCCTTACGCAGGTGACTTGTTGCTTCCAAGAAAGTTTTCACATATCCATTTGAACGCCAGCCAAGCCTTCAATTCCAGCGGACTTAGGACTTTTTCAAATTCAGTGTCATTCAAAACCTCCTTATTTGTGGCCCAACAAAAATTCCTTCCTTCAATTTTGCTGCAGTAACCTTCGGAAATTTCCTTGAAAGGTATTGGAACCCTTCAGAATTGACTTTACCCATTGCTTTAACAAAATTCTTCATTAAACCAAGTTTAATGTGAAGAGGTGGCAGATAGATCTTTTGGGGATCCACTAAAGGGACAGACTGGACATTGCTTATCCCTGGGACATATGTATACCTAAGTGGCCAGTCACTTCTGGTGTAATGTTCTATAGTGGCATTCCTATAACTTTTAGATCTCCACAAACATTCCATTGATGACTGTCGTATTTGATTGCCTTAAGTAGTATATCCATATTGTCATATGTCTCTTTTAGATGGACGGAATGGGCAATGGGGATGGATGGCATTATATTACCATTATGCAAAAGAACTGCTTTCAGGCTTCTCTGCGACGAATCAATAAAGAGGCGCCACTCAGATGCCACATACGTCTGAGATATGGCTGTAAATAGTCCATTGATGTCATGGCAATAACAGAGAGGACCGTCTACTGAAAAGAATGCTGTTAATTCAAAATTCCGCTTTCGGTAGTAACTAATACGAACATTGTTCTCAAGTAAATTGTTCTCCTTTAGTCTTGAGGCGAGAAGCTCTGATTTCTCTTTAGACAGCGATAAGTCTCTAACAAGATCATTCAACTGTCCTTGGGTTAACTTTTTAGGCTCTAAATGTCTACCTTCAAAAGTGTACTCTGGTTCTGTAAATGGTCCGGAAACGCCAGTTGCACCTTCATCACTTTCCATGTCATCTATGATAGAATCTAGCCTATCATTTGGGGGAATTGGAATGGGCAATGTTTCATCATGTTTTACTGGTCTACGTGCTGAATCCAAGTTTGGATATACAATCTGGTGTTTGTTCTAGGCAGAAAACCCCATTAAGTTCACACTACAAAAAACAGTCTTCATGATGATCTCTCGGCTCCCTCCATATCATGGGTATGGCAAATGGCATTGAAGCTTTCTTTTTGTTAAGCCAATCACGTAATCCATTTGAACAGCCAGAACAGATTTGATGTGGCGCCCATGGTTTATCTTGGTCACCTAGATGGCAACCAAAGTATAGCTTGTATATTTTCTTAATGTCGGTTGTAATACTTCGTCGCTGTGTTTTAGTTGTCAACTGACCGCATACGAAACAGAACTTGTCGGGGTCATTCTTACATTGTCGAGGCATGTTGACTGACCTGAGCAAACTATAAATTAAAAAAAAATGTACACCAATTTGACACAACAAGTTCTTGGACTGGACTGATCTTTTGACACACAAAGCACGGCGTTGTTGCCTGAATCACAATGCTGCTAGACGTAAAAGTTCACACCTGAAATACATAAGACGTATAATTAAGATAATTGAAATAAATAAGATGAATAAACTAAAAAAAACACAATAAAATAAACACAATCAAATGTTTAAATATTAGTATTTTGCCTATTTAAAATGGTTAAATCTGTGTAGTTATATATATGCCTTCATCTTGAAAACTATACGTGCTAGAAAAATCTGAATGCAGTTTTGGAATCAGCGTGAAAAATGCTATCCAGCCACCACAAATTTTACTCTGATGAAAAATCTTTGTTGACCAGTGTAATTGCTGTACTCTTCTCTGAACATATAAAATAATATCAAGCATCTAACTAATATAGAAATCAATTAGTGAATTCGTCTGCAAATAAATTCGTTATATTTTGTTGAGTTTCAGCCACAATTAGAAACCATAATTGTGTTACCAGGATGCGGGACGTGAACCCAACTCAAATGCACCCCACCGACCTCTTTCCCCAACCTCCACCCTTATAGAAAAAGATCTTTAATTAGCTTGATAACTATTTATATTAAGTTTAAAGTTTTATTAGGTATATTTATAAATGAGTAATTAAAATAAAGTAAACTAAGATGTTCATCGTTTAATGTTCAAACTTAATTATAGGAAGGTTATGCTTAAGGAACATTAATTTTTATGCCTTTTCTGCTGCCAGTCTGTTTCTCTTTTCATCATATATTAATCCAGCACTGCTAAATAATCTCTCGCTTGGTACGTTTGTTGGAGGACAGGCTAAATGTTTCCTTGCAAGTTTACTCAAGTATGGATAGATATTCTGCGTATTTTTCCACCAACTAATAGGATTGTCACATGCAGCCAGGCGTTTTTCTTGGTGATAGCTCTCGATCATTTTTACTACATCTTTTGACATCGCGTAGGTCTCGTCATTGCTGCTTGACTCAAGAAACTGAGAGACAGATTCTGTGATAGATTTGCTTGTTGAAGGTGTTGGTTCTGTCACTGAAACTTCTATTCTTTTGGTGGGTGGCGAAGCGACAGATTCAAGAGATTGAAGCTCTTCAACTGCTTTGCCAAGTGATGATTTAACTCGTTCTAATGTACTAGGTGAAAATAACTTAGCTTTGTAACGTGGATCTAAGTAGGTTGCAAGAGAGTAACTTCATACAAGAACAGCCTCTCGTCTTGTCGCTTGCATCACTTTTGCGCACAATGAACTAGTTCTATTGATATAGTAGAATTTGATCATTTCCGCTTATTAATGACATTTTATCTCAACGGTCCACATCCGCACGACATCCGCAGTCCAAAGTGCGGATGCGGGTGCGGATGCGGATGCGAGAAAATGTGCGGATGTTCCGCGGATGTGACCTACATCACTAATATATATATATATATATATATATATATATATATATATATATATATATGCACTAAAATCACAGAATAACACGTGATCTTATTAATAAGCAAACAACCACAGGGAAAAGGAAACACGAAGTCCGAGCGCTTTCGTGATATATTCACATCATCAAGGAGAAACAAAAAATAGACGCAGATTACAAAGTAAATGAGTTAAATACACAAGCAAAAAATTCCCAGTCGGCAACTCAAATTAAAGACCATAAAACCCTCTAAAGATTTTTTCAATAGATAACATAATCTGTAGGCTGCTAAATTACTAAATATAAAAGAACTATATACGTAGATGAAATTAGACAAAAAACCAATACAGAGAACAAAAATTATTATAACGGTTATTAGCGCTAGTATTTAATTAAAGCAGGCAATTAAGTGGCAAGAATTTAATGAAAACAAAGGGAATGGTGCCATCGTCTTACAGAATATTCCAAAATTTCTACAAACAGTCTGAAAAAATTGTTTTCCCAATAGCCAACCAGTTGAAAAGTCCAATAAACCACCCAGCACCCAAAGATTATATACGAAAGAAATATTACAATTAAAATAGACACAAGAATGTTAACAGTTCTTAAAATAATATTTATTTATTTAACCAGGGCAAACCGTTAATGGGCAAGAATGCGGTCAAGAAAACAATAGGCCCTTCGCCAACTTTCTAACAATGCACGAGTCTAATTTATACAGCCCAGGGCTAATATTAAGGACCAAGTCCGCATTATTCTTGATCACACATGATTCAAGTATATTTCTGCTAACAATAGATTTACTAAACCTTAATTTGGAAGCATTTTTCCAGTCAATGGGATGATTAACGTTAACGTAAAACGATCCGTTCTTTCTACTTTGTTCCTAAGAGGCCTACGAATTTGTAGCCCAGAGTTCATTGACGATGAAATTAGTAAAATATACAAAATTGCGTTTGATTTAAAATACCCTAAGAACTGCATAAATAAGTCCTTAAAAATGGCAAAGAAAACCTTCTACGAAGTAAAGACAAGATTCCTCATAACAAAAAATTTTAGTGTTACCATTCAGAGAAAATTCCTTGATCTGCCGAATCTGCTGAGGACTTTTAACGTAAATATTGCGTTCAAAAATTTAGATGTAATTAAGAATTCATTGATTAAGAACTCCCCTTTAAGTGAACAGCGTTGTGTATATAAAATCCCATGCACAATATGTAATAATTTTACATTGGCCAAACTGGTAAGACCCTTGAGTTACGTATTAAGCAGCATCAATACAGTATAAGAAGTGGCCAGGAATCTAACGCCATTTTCATTCACGTAAGAGCTACTAATCATCCCGTTGACTGGAAAAATGCTTCCAAATTAAGGTTTAGTAAATCTATTGTTAGCAGAAATATACTTGAATCAAGTGTGATCAAGAATAATGCGGACTTGGTCCTTAATATTAGCTCTGGGCTGTATAAATTAGACTCGTGCATTGTTAGAAAGTTGGCGAAGGGCCTATTGTTTTCTTGACCGCATTCTTGCCCATTAACGGTTTGCCCTGGTTAAATAAATAAATATTATTTTAAGAACTGTTAACATTCTTGTGTCTATTTTAATTGTAATATTTCTTTCTTATATAATCTTTGGGTGCTGGGTGGTTTATTGGACTTTTCAACTGGTTGGCTATTGGGAAAACAATTTTTTCAGACTGTTTGTAGAAATTTTGGAATATTCTGTAAGACGATGGCACCATTCCCTTTGTTTTCATTAAATTCTTGCCACTTAATTGCCTGCTTTAATTAAATACTAGTGCTAATAACCGTTATAATAATTTTTGTTCTCTGTACTGGTTTTTTGTCTAATTTCATCTATATAGTTCTTTTATATTTAGTAATTTAGCAGCCTACAGATTATGTTATCTATTGAAAAAATCTTTAGAGGGTTTTATGGTCTTTAATTTGAGTTGCCGACTGGGAATTTTTTGCTTGTGTATTTAACTCATTTACTTTGTAATCTCCGTCTATTTTTTGTTTCTCCTTGATGATGTGAATATATCACGAAAGCGCTCGGACTTCGTGTTTCCTTTTCCCTGTGGTTGTTTGCTTATATATATATATATATATATATATATATATATATATATATTGCAACGGGTGCCAGGGAAAATTTTCTACACCCTCAAATAGTGTGCAAGATTTGGTCTAACTTTTTCTTGAAGTGATCCACAGAGGAACTGTTCACAACTTCTGAAGGTAACCTGTTCCACGTGTCACAGATCTTATATGTAAAGTAATTCCCACACACACTAGTCCTAAACCGTTTCAAATCCAACTTCCAACCATTGTTGTGAGTTGGGTTATCATTTAAACTAAACATGCTTCTAAAATCGACATCATTGAACCCGCGTAAGAACTTGAAAACCTCGATGAGTTGACCGCGCAGCCTCAGAGTTTCCAGCAAAAACAAGTTCAGGGCGCGTAAGCGTCGATTGTAGCCCATATGCCTAACGGAAGGGATTAACTTTGTGGCCCTCGCCTGCGCTCGCTCCAGCCTCTCAATATCTTTCCTGAGGGTGGGCGAACAGAACTGCACAGCATACTCCAGGTGCGGCCGAACCAGGGAATTGTACAGAGAGAGCACAATCTCCTTGTTCCGAAACTGACATTGCCTCCTGATATAACCCAACAGCTTCTGGGCTTTCTTTTCCACCTCTTCGCACTATTTCGTAAACTTAAGGTCGCTGCTAATTAGCACACCCAAGTCCTTTTCCAAATCAGTCGCCTCGATATTACTCCCCAACATCGAGTAGTCCGACTTGGGATTGGCGTAGCCAATGTGCATCACTTTGCATTTACCCAAGTTAAACGGCATTTGCCATTTTTCGGACCACTCTCCTATCCTACCAAGGTCCGCACGCAGTTGCTCGATCGCTTCGGGCGTCCCAACATTGGCCCCAAGCTTGGTGTCATCAGCGAATTTGGCGATCCGACTGACGATGCCACTGTCGATATTTATGTAAATGGTAAACAACAGTGGCCCCAAAACGGAACCCTGAGGAACCCCACTAGTGACCGAGGCCCAACCCGAACTAACCCCTTTAATTACAACCCTCTGTCGCCTATTCTTCAGCCAGTTTTCAATTCACCTACCTACTTCCCCACCGATACCCAGCGCGCGCACTTTCACCATTAGCCGGCGGTGAGGTACCTTATCAAAGGCTTCCTGAAAGTCGAGATAAAGTATATCAATCACCCTACTCTTATCATACTCACTCAACATGACGTGGAAAAACTCGAGCAAGTTGGTGAGACACAACCTATGCTGTCTAAACCCATGTTGGGAGTCCCCAAGCAGCTTTTAGGAATCCAAATGGTCAACGATCCTATCCTCTATTATTCCCTCTAATAATTTACCTATAACTGAAGTGAGACTAATGGGACGATAGTTCCCTGGACTTTCTTGATCCCCTATCTTAAAGATAGGGGTCACTTTGGCTTCCCTCCAGTCACCAGAGAGAGAGAGAGAGAGAGAAGAGAGAGAGAGAGAGAGAGAGAGAGAGAGAGAGAGAGAGAGAGAGAGAGGTCTAATTAAAAATTAGAATGTTTTGGTTATAAGAAATTAATAAAAAAGATAAGAATAATTAATAAATGTAAAATTACGATAAAGAATGGTTTGTTTATATTAAAATTATAAAATACGAGTTGGCAACACTAAGAATTGGCCCAAGCGGGACGAGAAATGCCCCAAAAAGGGCAGTCATTGGACAGCAGTGAGCTTGGTATCTTGGTGTTTCGCGGAATGTAATTGAAAATGTAGGCTATTATTTCGTATCTCTCCGACTTAAGTATTAAAGTTATCCTCCCTCGCATTACCCCGTTTATCTCAGTGTTTTCGGCATAAATAAAGTTAGTAAAATATTAATCAGAGTATAATTAATCCCCCCCCGTCTCCCTCGCCTTGTTCAATTTATAACGGCTTTCCACTCGGTCATGCTACCCGTATTCATAAAGTATTGTGAAAAGAGTGTACAAAGAATGATTAATGATAGAAGAGAAATTGAATAAAGAGAGCAAAATAGTATAAAAAGAAAATAAAGGTTAAATAAAGTTAATCATGACAAGAGAGAGAGAGGTACGAAAAAGTGCGAAAGAGTACAAAACTACCTTTTTATTTCAGCGTCTCGTACCCGAACGGATAACATGGCGGTTCGGAGATTTCGTGTCTTCTGTGACAAAGGTTCGACCCTAGAAAGATAAGGTAAGTTTGTTTCTTATATATTTAATGTTAAAAGATAAGGTAAGTTTATTTCTTATATATTTAATGTTAAAACTTACATTGTTGTTCTGAATTGACATAACATAATTAACTTGCTAGTAATTACGCTCTGCTGATGAAAATGAACTGAATAGAATGTAAATGAATTTTTCTACAATAGATGGCACCACTCATTCAATAATATGAACTATACAAGCCTCGTTTTGTTAATCATGTAAACAATGAATTTTAACTATGCAGACATTGTATACTTTGCTTGTAAGAAATGTCCGTCTCACAAAACCCCGTCTTATATTAACAGAGGAACATTCGTAAGAGAATTGACAAAAATGGCTTTGTCAGCTGATGTATGATTATATTACCCTTCTTAGAAGAACTAATTTCTTTGTCAGTTAACGGTATTGCTTTCCAAGTGTAGGTTTACATACAAATGTGGGATGCTGGCAAAGGTTTACATAATATGAGCATACATCGTGTAACTGTTGGCAAATGAACATGAAGTTACAGGCCTATATAGAAAGTACAGTATTTCACAGTCAATATGACTATATTGTAGATAGATAGATAGATAGATATAGATAGACAGATAATCGTGCGTACACCTACGTAAATGTTAATACTTTGTTCATTCACCGTTCTTCTGTATTAAACTCATTGAAGCATTGACCTGATGCATCTCTGTGAAGTGGTGCATCCTTCGAAGAGAGTCCCATGCTCTAAAAGTTTGCTGCAGTTATGCATCTCGTGCCCGTTCTTCTTGTGCGTCCTAACATTTTACGATATTGGTCCATACATTTCCTATCGGGTTCATATCACAGCTCTTGCTTGGCCAATTTAACAGTTTGATGTCTCTTTGCTTCTTAAACCACTGTCTCACCACTTTTTGGTTTATGTATGGGGCTGTTGTCGTGCATAAATATTAACCTTTCAGGAAATGCAAATGCTCTTACCGACTGCAAGAAGACTTCATCAAGAATTTCAATTACTGCTCCAAATTAAAGAGGGCGAAGATGGGAGTGATTAATCCGGTCCCAAACATTTCTCGTCACGTGGCTACTTCGTGCCTCTTCGAGGATATTTGCCCTTGAGTATCGTGTGTCGTTCCTTCGTCAGGAATGAAGTCTTCTATGGCTAGTGGAAGAAAAGTCCGCAAAACATCCGCAAAAGCCTAAGTTGCGCTCTACATATTCTCTCGCAGAGGTTAACCTAATCTAACGATGTCTCTCCTTAAACTTCTCATTTACACTCGGAACTCTGTGAGGGATTCCAAATTTGTGTAGACGTTCTCTCACCGTTCGGTCTGCTATTCGAAATTGTAGTTCACGATTAATAGGCGAAGCATTGAAAAATGGATTTCCTGTAACAGCCGCAACAATTTGTTAGTCTTGTTCGTGAGTTTTCCTCGGTGCCCCACAGCTATGTTTGTCCTTGAGATTTCCTTCATCTTCATATCTTCTTATCCATTTACGAACAGTGCCACGATGTATGTCGAGATAATCAGCAAATTCCCGTATTCCTTTGCCAACTTCCCAGAGACCAATGATTTTTCCATGAAACTTAACTTTTACACATACGCCTTCCATTAACGGGATATCTGACAAACAGGCTCTAAACTTATAACATCGAATGGTAATCTAGTCCAAAGTGTTGCCATTTATCGGGTATTAGAAAAGTTATATTCTTAATAGGGTGGCCAAACGTCCGGCTTTAGGCGGACAGTCCGCCTTTTGAGCAGTCTGTACTTAGGTGGCCATTTCCAAATTTCCAAAAAGGAGGACACCGCGTATGTGGCCGTACGTTAACATATATATATGATATATATATATATGTTAACGTACGTCCACATACGCAGTGTCCTCCTTTTTAAATGGCCACCCTAATTCTTAACCACGACATTGTTAGTTATTTTTTGATATCGCTATACGATACTTTTCATAATTCAGTCTCACTGTTTTACATTTCTGAAAAGTTAAAATCAATCAAAGAAACTATTGAACACACACAACACACACACACACACCACACACACACACACACACACACACACACACATTAAAGAGAGAGAGAGATCGCTAGATAAAGAGAAAATGTATTCGAATTTATGTATGCATATACGCAATTATAGCTGCTCGGTGGTCCACTGTCCCTGGGTTCGAATCTCGGTGCAGCGGGCATACCAGTTTCTGCTGAGATAAAACTGCTACGCAACTTTACTTACTGAGAAAGGCACCGAGAAATCACCCCGGTTGTTTCTTCTCACCTATTTAACAAGTTTGCTGAAAAGTATACAGTATTTTACCGTTTACATTTTATATACACAGTTATAATGCACAGTTCATATATATATTAAAGTTTTCATAAATACTGGTGATAGATAAAAATATGGGGGTCGGGGAGTGTTGCAACTCAGAATGGTCCCCTGAGAAACTTTTATGTTACACACACATCAAGCGTGGAACACGGACAAGCGTGGATTTAATTTTTTCAGAAGAGTTCTTTCTGCGCCCCGGTGGTGTAGTGGTTAGCATCGTTGATTACGAATCCATCTGCCCCGGGATCGAGACCCGGTGACGGCAGGCGGCGCGCAGCCAAACTCAGTTGTTCAGCCTTTCACATAATAAAAAATTGGTTGGTAGATAAAGGGTACCCTGGGTAGCCAAGTGGTTAAGACGTTGGGCTGCTTCTGATCGGGAAGTCGTGAGATCGAGTCCGGGCGAGGACTTTGTAATTTCTGACCGTCCGTGATAGGGCGTGGTTCGAATTTCACGTTAAACTGTAGATCTAAGGTGGAGTGACAAGTTTGACCCTTCGTCAGAATGAACAATTCGTGCGGAAGCTAAACCAAGGTTTTATATATATATATATATATATATATATATATATATATATTATATATATACGAGTATATTTGTGGAAAGTTGACAAATAGAAATGAAGGAGTGGCGATTTCGAGATTTTAGAAAAACCTCGAATTGTTTTCCAGTTTTCTTTCATCAAATGATAAAAGTAAAGTGAAAACAAATACAATACAAAGACACTTCACAATTAAAAAAGTGTTAAACAGAAACAAAGAAAAACTTCAACAGCCTTTTTAATTAATAATAATAATAATAATAAAAATAAAAAAAAAGCAAAAAAAAACAGAGAAAATTTGGGGGAATTAATTAAAAGTAAGTATAAGAAGTAAGCCACCGGCCCCGCAGCACTCTTGAAAAAGCGGTTACAATTGGAAATTTTATGCGGAATCTTCGTCATGAAATTAGGGGATAAATATGGCCCGAAAGAGGGGAAGAAATCCAAAACATACGTCGAAAGACGCGAGTGCGAGAGTTTATTCCCCTCGGAATGGGTGCCTAGAAAGGCTTTCCCCCTAATTTCGGATGATATTAGGCCCTTTTCTTACTAATAATTGCCTCCGGGTGCCGTCTGGAAGGGGCTCCCCCACCCTCTAAAAAAAAAGGGGAGAAGCCTTTAGCAACTCGACAAAATCTTAGCGGGTAACTGGCACTTTAAAAAAAAAGCTTTATTAACGTCCCTTATTATTATTGATAATGTTTTCTAATGGGCGAGAGGGATTGAAGGGGGGGGGTTAGAAATAGAGTAGGAGGAGGGAGCATTGATCCGCCCCCCCTCACACACACACACTCAGATAATTATTTAGTTTCTTCTAGAATGTGTAATGTTTATATGTGTACCTCTCGTCAATGAGAATATAAAGGAAAGTACCATATATGTATGTGTACAGGGTGTCCCATAAGTGCGGTCTCGCAGGAAAATTTATTTTAAATTAAATTTACCAAAGTAATACATTAGAACTAAAACAAATGTTCAAATTGAAAAGGCGAAGGCCTTTTCCTCACGAGTGTAACTCACTTCTATATTAGTCATTGCGTATTATTCTACCCGCAAAAAAAAAAAAAAGCTCCCAAAACAAGACATCAATTTGAACAATTGTTTTAGTTCTGATGTACTATTTTTGTAAATTTAATTTAAAATAAATTTTACCATAAGAGCGGACTTATGGAACATCCTCTTTGTATAAATTGAAGTAAATAAAATAATTGTAAAACCGCTTTTTAAAAAAATATATATTTATTTTTATAATATTTTCTGTGAAACTAATTTGTAAACAAGCGCGTATTTACAAAGAAAATTCAGTCATTAAAATCGCATTAAAAAGAGGAAAACGTTCTTTTTTTTAAATAACCGTTTACAGTTAAAAGCTTTAACAAAATCTGTAAAAGCTTCTTTTTTTCTTCTTGGTGGTTTTTTTTTTTTTGGTTTTTCCTTTTTTTGGGGGTTTTTCTTTTTTGGTTTTTCTTTTTTTTTTCTTTTCGTTTGAGAAAGTTTATTATTGAAATAAAATTGATAAGAAGAGCAAGACCGCACTGCGCAGTTCACCTCAAGATGTCAAATTTCATAGGAAATAAATACTACTTTATTTATTCTTTTAAGCCGTCCGCACGCAGGATCGTCTCGTGCGACTCACGATCTGACGACTCGGGGTCGTGACGGCTCCCATTCTGTCAATGTAAAATCACACGCGACTCGAGTCGCGAGACGATTCTATGTGCGGCTGGCATTAGGGTAAATTATTTTAAAATAAAAAGAAATCGAAAAGAATTTGCAAAAAATAAAACTAATTCGGACACTTTATTTTAAAGCTTTTTAAATCCAATTTATTTTTTGAGTGTGTAAGTTTGCGTATTAGGATTGAAGTCACTTTCTTATCTAGATAAGATAGTTCTGAGTGTGTAAGTTTGCGTATTAGGATTGAAGTCACTTTCTTATCTAGATAAGATAAGAGAGGTTTAGAGGTTTACCTCTCAAAATATTATTAATAATAAGTTAAGAGAGCTAAACGCTGACACAGCGCTCATGCCAGACTAATGCGGCCCATTAATGCGTTAACGCTTGGATTGTTATTAATTAATACTATCTGGAGTCGAACCCCCGACCTCGGCGTCTTCTCGTCGCTCATAAGGAGATGGTGTTACCCACTGAGCTACGGATGTTGGTACGTTAACGTCTAATATTAATGTAGTTAATTGAACAGTTTTATTTTCTTTTTAAGTATTATGCTAATTGGCAACTCTTTACTACATATTGTTTGTAAAAAAACATTCAGGAAATGAAATAGTAAGTATACGTTCTTATATACGTTGGTTGTTCAAGTACGTCAGCAATATATATATATTATATATATATATATATATATATATATATTATATATACAGGGTGGGCCGAAAGTCTGGATCCATAGGAAAATATTTATTTTAATACATAAATTACAACAAATGGTAAATACTTAAAATGAATATCAACTTTAACTCGTAAATGCGTATCCGTGATACTGTACAGTGGTTCGTACTCCAGTATAAACAACAAATTATAACAAATGCTCAAATTGGCGGCCTCTGACATCGAGACACTTAGGGATGGAATTTATGATTTTTAATAATTCTTCGAATTGACGTTCTCGAGATGCGTGTTTCATTTGATAATCTTCTTGTTGACTTCACTGGACTATTCGTTAAAGTTTCACATACCATTGCAGAGGTATTTTCATCAGTTGCAGTTTTTGGACGACCAGAACGCCGTCGATCATGTACACTTCCTGTTTCTTTGAAACGTTTAAACAACTTGCCAACAGTCGCATGTGTTACTGGATGCTTATCAGGATGATTTCTATTGAATTCGGTAGCAACTTCTCTGTGTGTAGCGCCCTGTCTTGCGTACATGAGCGCAAGTTCTACCCGGTCTTCTGTTGTTAGATTCGAAGCCATTTCTGGGCTGAAATAAAAAAGTATTTGAGTATTTATACTGGAGTACGAACTACTGTACAGTATCACGGATACCCATTTACGAGTTAAAGTTGATATTCATTTTAAGTATTTACCATTTGTTGTAATTTATGTATTAAAATAAATATTTTCCTATGGATCCAGACTTTCGGCCCACCCTGTATATACCTGGCTATGTGAGGTGGAGAGCGCAAGAATCCAACTCACTACTTCACCAGGCCAACTCGAGAGGAGGAGCGACAAGCTTGACCTTCGCGAAATGAGAAGTCATCGCGCGGAACCTTTGTAAGGTTGTAAGGTATATATATATACTGTATATGTGTGTGTGTGTGTAAAGATTTTCGGCCTAACCTCATTCTCTCGCTGTCACAGTTAGTGGACGAGTTATTTTGGGTTAGATTAGGTTAGGTTAGGTTAGTTTTTTAGAGTATCGACCGATGACCCCGTCAACCAGATGGGTATAGGCCCAAAAATTATTGCCAACTGCTTTTAAGCGTTGTCATTAGTTGCAGTGGATTGTGAACCATATTTTATGTAAACTCTACATTTTTATCCATAAATTCGGAACGAGCAGAGTGGCTGCTTTTGATTTTATATATGAATGGATGGTTATAATTTCAGATTTACTCATCATATTATTTACTCAGATTTACTCATCATATTGTTATTTATGGGTAAATCACTGCTTTCTTCAAATTAAAAATATTTACCTAATTTAAGTTCATACAAATCACTATTTACCAATTTCACCTTCAGAAATGTAAATAGAACTCGCTGTAATGATCTGAAATTTGTCGGTAAACACTTTAATTCTAATGAAGATGAGCATTTCTCCTTCAATCATACAGTTAATTTGTGGAATGGATTGCCAGCTGACGTAGTTCAAAATAATTCGATCGAGTACTTTAAGAAGAGATTAGATGTTTACCTTACCTTCAACGCCCGAGTTAAGGAGCATAAAAGTATCGTTGAATTTTCACTCGGATTCTCTCGTCTTTGCTTCAAAATTTTTCATTTATCTTTAAATTTCCTTCCTTTCTTTCAATCTCCTTTTTATGGTTTGCTTTAAAATTTTCACTCGTCTTTAATTTTTTTTACATTTTTAACCTTCTTCCTTAAACAGAGCCTATTAGGGACCAGCCGGTCTGTTGCTGTTTGGTGTAAGGGGTTCCAAAAAACCTTAGCCCCCTCCCCCATTTGCAGCTTACATGTTTACTTATATCGAAATAGTTTTTAGTGATTATAAAAATATATAAAATTCTTTATTTATCGCAGGTATTAAAATCACTATAGCTGATAAAGTGATAATATAATGGCTTCTCAATTAATTGGTGATTCGGAGAGGCAACGTGCGATAGATCGCGTACGAGCAATAACATTTCGGGAAGCTCGCGATGCTGGAGCCACCTTTATAACACGTTCATGGGTTGCCAAAAGTTGCGAAGAAGTGAAGACTTCGTCAAAAGAAATTGGAATAAAACTTTGGATGAATGTGAAATGGATACAACCAAATCTGGGCGCCCAAATTTGCCTCTCTCTCAGTCTCAGGAAACAAAGGACATCATTGAAAGCGGTACGCGTAAGCGGAAAAACAGCTGTGCTAAACTTTCTAGAGAGATCGAAGTGTTGAGAGGAAAGATCGTTAGTGGTGAGATCATTCGACTCTACCGTCATAGGCAAGGTTTAAAGCCTTGGCATGAACTTCTAAAGCCAAGAAAAACTCAACTTAACATCGATGACAGAATGTGGTTTGCCCATTATCTTGAAGATTGGGATGTGGATGATTTCATTCATTTAACTGTCTAATGAATTTTTTGTTTACGTAACACTTCGGCCTAACTACCAAAATGATCGAGTGTGGGCCACAACACCAGATGAAATCGATGACAATGAACATTATCGCGAATTATTAAAGAGTCCAGACTGTGTTGGTGTGTTTGTTTTGTTCACTGCAAAGAAGCTCATGTGGGTGCTGAAGCCAAATGGTCAGAGTTGGGATGGACAATATTTTCGTGATATTATTCTATCCCAGCATGTAATTCCTTTTCTAGGAAACCCAAACAATGTTATGGATGTCGATCAGGTCACACTTCTGCACGATAAGGCCCCCTGCTTTAAGGCATTAGCCACTCAACAGTTGTTGCGGAACCATGAGATCGATTTCTTTGGAAATGATCAGTTATAAAGGACAAGGTTGAATGTCTCTTGTTTCAAGAACCTGCAGCAAATCGATTTTCGAAGGATACAATGACACAACACATTGAAACTGTTTTAGAAAATTTGCGTAACGATCAAGATCTATTCACGTCACTTTTGGCAAGCTACCCAAAGCGAATTCAGGCTGTCTTGGAAGCCAGTGGCGGGAACACCAAGTTTTAATTGTTTCTCATTAAATGCAGGATTAAATTCTCTTTTGTAAGGTATGTTTAGTTTTACTGTAACTCTAATGGTTTAGGCCATAAGCAGGGGGGGGGGCTAAGGTTTATTGGAGCCCCGTACTTCGTATTCCTCTGAATTATTATTATTATTATTTCTATATTGAATCCCAGTTACTGTGTATAAATGTCATGACCCCACCTACATAAATTGTGTATAAGTAAGTAATTATTGCCATGAAAGGTACTCTCATTGCCTCATATTTGACAAATGTTAAGATGTACAGGGTGTTCGAAAAGTCCCGTCACCCCCTACGAAATGTACATATTGTAATACCAATTTTATTTTTGTGATTAATTGTGTTTATATGTGGTAGGTGTAATTTAAGAAACGAGTCACAAGCAACAATTACTTTAATTACCGTAAATACAGTTACTAATTACAGTTACTAATCAAGAATATCTGTGTGCACCATCATTTTCGCTTAATTCATTAACAAATGACGGGCGGTATGGTTTCATGCCGAGATCTTTTGTCATGTGATCTCTCATTGTGGACACGGGGACTGCAAGTTCTTGTGATCGTTTCCGAAGTGATTTTTTCGGTGAACGAGCCACCGATGCAATCATACCTTCACATTGTTCTGCTCGCGTTGTTAGTCTTTTCGACCGTGGTCTGTCCTCGATGGAGCCAGTTTCAGACAGCTTTTTCTCGCAGCGTAATACCGTCTTGTTTGGTGGTGGAGCCTTATTGAATCTTGCGTTGAAATTATTCTGGATATCATGCATCGTTTTGACACTATGTGACCTTTCATGAGCCCATGCGGTTGTTGGTTTACGTCGTCGTCGTCGGCCTAGGCAAGCTACGGCTTGGGACCGTAGCGCATCTATCCGGTATAGGTTAACCTGGATGATGTAGCCATAAGCACTGCCGCTAGTTAAGTGCCAACCAGTGATTATCTCACTAGCCGTATTGAGTCCGTTAGGCGAAACTGCGACAGTACCAAAGGTGGAAAATATAACCATTGGTTTTCTATTATTTATTTGCAAAATGGACATGGTATTAGATTAAAATAAATATTTGAATATAAATAATTAACTGACAATTGTGATATATAATTAATTATGTTTACATACAATAAAATAATATAGTATACATAAAATTAGTATTAATGTGGTTCACAATTGAATTATAATGGGGTAACTAATTTAAAATGAATTTATAACTATTCCGAAATTCAAGACGGTAAAATTAACATTTATCTTGAAACTAATATAAGAGTATTCACTACACACTCCCCCACCAGAGAGGAAGTTCAAAGAGTTCCGAACGACACTGATTTCCTCTGGACCTTTTTGGTAGCTACATGTACCTCACTTAAGGTTGATTCCAAAACGCAGGCTTAAGACGATCGATAGAAACCTTGTCGACCTTGGAACCGCGCTGGATGAGAAATGATTTGCGCGTACGTCGGAGAACTTCATAGGGTCCGTCATATGGACATTGGAGAGGCCGTTTTGGGAGAGGTACACGAACGAAAACGTGGGTGCAAGATTGGAGGGCTGGGGAAACAAAGATGTTCTGTTGGCTAGTCAATCGGGGGGAACAGGCTGAAGGGACTGCATGTGAGAGGAAAGTGTTTGAGCGAATTCCGTAGGATCACATGACTTATCCCCTGCAGTGAAGTAGCCACCTGGTAGCCGCAGTGTTGTTCCATAGACTAGTTCAGCCGCTGTAGTCTTCAGATCACTCTTAAATGCAGAGCGAATACCAAGCAACACGAGTGGAAGCTTATCCATCCAATGGGAGTCTTCGTGACACATAAGGATGACTTCAGCTGGCGATGGAAGCGTTCGACGAGGCCGTTAGCTTGCGGATGATACGCACAGGTATGCGCATGTACTGTACCCAACAAGCTGGTAAACTTCTTCCAAAGCGAAGACTCAAATTGGCGACCTTGGTCAGTGATGACTTTTGTCGGCAATCCAAATCTTGATACCCATCCATGAAGAAAGGCTCTTGCAACAGTGTCCGCTTGGATATCAGGAAGTGGGATGGCTTCAGGCCATCTGGAAAAGCGGTCGAGACAGGTGAGCAGATAACGTTGGCCTTGAATCACTGGAAGAGGGCCAACAATGTCTACATGAATTACCTCAAATCGCTGGGATGGGGGCGGAAATGCGTCAAAGGGGGACCTGGTGTGCCTTTGGACTTTGGCACGCTGGCAGGCAAGGCACGTTTTGGTCCAATGTTTGACATCCTTCCGCATCGAGGGCCAAACAAAGCGAGAGGTAACCAGGTGTTGCGAAGCACGGATACCAGGATGGGAGGGCTTATGAAGATCCGTGAAGACTGCTTTTCTGTGACATGGAGGGACATAAGGGCGAATAGCAGCTGTTGATACGTCGCAATAGAGGGGCACAGACAATCCTGGCATACTCATTTTCTTGAGGGAAAGTGAGTGAGTGGAGTCTTCTCTGAGCAGGTCTTGTAGTTCCGTATCCTTATGTTGATCTGTGCAATAGCATTCCACAGTGTAGAGCTGAAGGTAACAGAAGTAATCTCTATTCTTGAAAGTGCATCCGCTGGAGTGTTCAAGACACCTTTGATGTGGCGGATATCTGTGGTAAATTGCGAGATATAATCGAGTTGCCTGATGACTCTGGGAGAGTGGTTACAGCTGTTTTTATTGAAGACAGTGACCAAAGGTTTGTGGTCGGTAAAAACACAAAACTCTCGGCCTTCAAGGAAATGTTGAAAATGCTTCACGTTTAAGTAAATAGCAAGAAGTTCACGTCCGAAAGCACTATAACGCGTTTGGGCTGGCTGCAGCTTTTTCGAGTAAAACGCGATGGGTGCTTGTTGACCGTTAATGGTTTGTTCCAACACTCCACCGATCGCAACATCTGATGCATCGACCGTCAGAGTTAGGGGGGCATCACTGATAGGAAATGACAGAGACAATGCACTATTGATAGCATTTTTGGCATTGTCGAACGCCTGTAAACTATCGCTACACCATACCAATTTCGTTACCTTGCGTTTGTGTGTGATCATAGCGTGTAGAGGAGCAAGAACACTGGCACAGTTTTTAATGAACTTGTGGTAATAATTTACCAAACCTAGAAACCGACGTAACTCACGCTGATTACTTGGCATAGGGTAATTTTTTATCACTTCACACTTGTCCTGAAGGGGGGTAATTCCGTGCTGCGAAATCGTGTGACCAAGAAATTCCAAGGTTGGCTGTGCAAACACACACTTAGATGCATTAATAGTAACACCGTATTGTTCTAAGCGTTGAAAGAGGAGTGAAAGATGTTCCTTATGTTCCTCTTCCGTTGAGCTGGCCACAAGCAAATCATCGATGTAGGCAAAACAAAGTCTAAGCCTCTGGTGACCTCATCTATAAACCTCTGAAAGGTTGCGCAGCATTCCGTAGCCCGAACGGCATCTTCAAAAATTCGAATAACCCAAATGGTGTACAAACTGCAGTCTTGGGAATATCCGAAGGCTCTACGGGAATGTGGTGGAAAGCCTTAACGAGATCTATTTTACTGAAGATAGATTTGCCGTGGAGAAGAGAAGTAAGTCTTGGACATTTGGTACCGGATATCGGTCCGGGATGGTTGTCGAATTCAAAAACCGGTAATCCCCACATGGTCTCCAGTCTCCTGACTTCTTCTGGACAGGTGTAGGGGAGGGACCAACTGCTTTTGGAAGGTTTATTATCCCAAGATCTATCATAAGCTGGAATTCCGATTTGGCAGCTTTCAGTTTGTCCGGGGCAAGACGTCTGGGTTTTGCAAACACAGGGGGACCTTTTGTTGTAATGTGATGGGTAATGGTGTGCTTAATGGTATCACCCATCTGCATCGGTTGAAGAATTTCCTGGATATCGTTTGGAAAAGGCACTGTACATGGAATTAGGGGGAACGAGGGAAAGTGCAGAGTTCGAGGCGTCCGGAAGGGCAACCTGTTTGGCAAGAACAGAAAGCAGTGTGGCCTGGTCGCATAAGCGTCGCTTGTCAAGATCCACCAGGAGTTTGAAATGCTGGAGGAAGTCAGCGCCGATTATGGATGCCGCACTTGAGCACAGATGAAAATCCCTTGAAGGATCGGTGAAGGCCCAAGTTTAGTTCACGCGACTGAGTACCGTACGTGGGTATGCGTGAACCGTTAGCAGCGTATAGAGGCGGAGATTCCGAGTGCGTATGACCATTTTTGAGGGAATACCTGACTGACGCTCCGGTATCAACCAAGAAATTGACACCAGAGTTCCTGTCCTTTATGAATAACAGGTTGGCAGTGCGAGTACTAGACGCCATTAGGACTCGCTGCTGGGTTTTCCGACGAAAAATTGCAAGGGGAGATGCACTTCCTAGCCTTCTTTCCAAATTTCGAGTGGTAGAAGCAGATCTTCCCGGAACTCGAACGATGCCTCTTCGTAAATCTTGACCGAGAATGGCTTCTTTGCCGTTGATTTTGTAGGCAGAGAACAAACGTGGTTGAGTCGTTGACGTAACTCTTTCACTTTCAACTCCAGTTTCCGATTGTGTGTTCACGTTGTTGACCGGAGCTGTGTCAATCTCCACTACCTTGTCGGCAGTTTTCTGCTAGTTTATCAACTGGAGTAGCAGGATCCATAGTGGCCAAGACACTGAGCTGATGGAGGAAGTTTTCTGCAAGAACAACTGTCTAAAGATGTCCTTATCGAAGGTTTGTGCGCGTTCGCCTAGAGCGCACTGCATAGCCCTCAGCATTTGAGTGGGCTTACGGTCTCCAAGTTCTTCTTTTGAGATTAACTGATGTAGTTTCTCACGCTCGGAGACAGTGGTGCGGCACAGGAAGGCAGACTTCAGATCGGTGTACGGGTCCTCACTCGTGGAGTAGATACGATGACGTCACGGACTTCAGAGATGATGCTCGCTGGTAGGAGGACAAAACATGATCGTATTTCGTCCTGCTAGCGGTGATCCTTCCCAAGTTGAATTGTGATTCCACTTGGTGGAACCAAATAAATGGATCACCCGGCCAGAAGACGGGAGCTTTACGCTCAAGTGGGAGATGGCACCAGCGTCGTCAGGCATCTTCTCCTATGCTTGCTGACGTACAAGCAAGACGACAAGTTACCAACGAAGGAGTGGAGGTTGAGACGAGCGCAGGCACAGAGCGCACGGGCAGGGGTGAGGGGCAGAGGGCACGAGCGACATTACAGTCTGGTCCTAGTCGCTCGGGTGAAGGGGGTGGTGGGCACGAACGACGTTACAGTCTAGTCCTAGTCGTTCGGGTGAAGGGGGTGATGGGCACGAACGACATTACAGTCTAGTCCTAGTCGTTCGGGTAGAAGGGGTAATCCAGCTCCGGGGTCACCAATTGTTGGTTTACGTCGTCGTCGTCGGCCTAGGCAAGCTACGGCTTGGACCGTAGCGCATCTATCCGGTATAGGTTAACCTGGATGATGTAGCCATAAGCATGCCGCTAGTTAAGTGCCAACCAGTGATTATCTCACTAGCCGTATTGAGTCCGTTAGGCGAAACTGCGACAGTACCAAAGGTGGAAAATATAACCATTGGTTTTCTATTATTTATTTGCAAAATGGACATGGTATTAGATTAAAATAAATATTTTGAATATAAATAATTAACTGACAATTGTGATATATAATTAATTATGTTACATACAATAAAATAATATAGTATACATAAAATTAGTATTAATGTGGTTCACAATTGAATTATAATGGGGTAACTAATTTAAAATGAATTTATAACTATTCCGAAATTCAAGACGGTAAAATTAACATTTATCTTGAAACTAAAATAAGAGTATTCACTACACGGTCATTGCGCTCATCACTATCCTTTCCTTCAGAGTGTAAGTGGACTGGTCTGCCATTGTTCACGCAACTCTAATACCTGGGAAAAAAAAAAAGTCAATGAATCACGTATAAATTCAATTAATCACACAAAAATAAAATTTGTATTACAATATGTACATTTTGTACTGTGTACAAATGGATCAGATAATAGGATGAAAGGGAGAGTCCATACAAGATCGTCATAGATCAGGAACATCACGAGAAACGAACCCCATTGACCCCCAAGAACAAAGAAATGCCGTGACACAAAATCCGTTCATGAACATTGTACGAGTCTCTACAAATGTGTTTATTTCAAACCTAAACATGTCGTAGCGTCGTCCATAGAGGGTTAACACTTAACACTCTTCTTCAACCTGTAACACCTTTACATTTATAGAAATTCCATACTTTTATATGGTAGAAATTGTATAGCATAAAGCTTAAATTTAAGCTAAAGCCTAAAGTTTAAGAGACAAATTAAATAAAATAATAATCCAACTTCACAATTATTTACGTCATTGTAAATTGTAAAACCAATGTATTTATTTCATTATTAATAAAGGTTATTCAATTCAACTCAATTAAAAAATAAAAAATAGTTTATGATAGAGGTGATTTCCGGTTGTCAAAAATAAAATATAGATTTTGTGGTTTGTACGAGCAAGAGCGAAATAAATTTGTATTAAGTTTAAACGTTGACATATAACGATATTGTTGATTGATTCGGTTCGCTTAACTTCCTTCGCACACATTATTCAAATGTACAAAATGCGACAAAACACAAAATTACTTCACAAAACAGTAAATATCGAGAGAACAAAATACGATATCAACAAACGGTAACCGCCTTCGGACACAGACTGAGTCACACGACAACAGGCATCACATGACGCGCATGCGCGTCATGATGCGCGCGCAGCATAACCAGTTGGGAACTTTTTGAACACACCTCGTACTTGCAAAAACTGCATATGGTCTCCGTCTCGGCCATGGTGGTGTCGACTAGTCGACTACATCAATGGTAACATTATACTGAAAAAAGTGTTCAAAGACTTGTTGCCACAGTTGTACAGTAGGCATTATATATATATATATATATATATATATATATTATATATATATATATATACAGGGTCCACCAAAAAAAACATGCCCGTACTTTTCCTTTTAAACTCAGTAATTTCTTTTAACTTTTGATAAAACTTTAACAAAATAAAATAACGTTATCTGACAACATTTCTTTAAATTTTTAGCACAGTAGCTGAAGATACCTCATTTTAGCACGTAAACAAATATAGAATGTAAAGATATCGTAAATGCTCAAAATTTATTTATTATACAACCAAAAATTCCTTTCATATAAAATTGTTATTAAAATGTCAAACTAAAAATACTGTTCAATATGTTTTCCTCCAACTTCTATTACTTTTCGAAGTCTTGGTCTAAATTGATCTACTGCTGAATCAATCTGGTCTTGCGGGCATTCGGCCCATTGTTCAATCAGATCATCTCTCAAGTGGTTAACATTTCTGGTTTTCTTATCGCGATAAACTCGTTCTCACAAGTTTTCCCAGATCCCAAAATCAACAGGATTCAAATCAAGACTGTTCGGAGGCCAATTCTCCGGTTCAATAAATTCGGGAACATGTTCATTTAAATAAGCAACAGTCTCTTTTGCCGTATGTGCCCTTGCTCCATCCTGTTGAAAAAAAAAAAATCTCCATTTGCCAGAGCACGCATCTATATACATATATATATATATATATATATATATCATGCTTGCTAAAAGAACATTTCGATAATATTCGCCATTAACTTTCACACCGGGCTCAACGAAATGAAGAGATGTTTTTCCCAGCTTGGAAACACCGACAGACACATAATACTTTTGGAAAAGTGGCTCCTTCTTGCGTGCATTCTATCGTCCGAAATTCGATTCTTTAACTGATGGGATTCTGAGTATACTCTGTTGTTCTGAGAGTTCATTGGTGGTTCTACAGTGAATACTTTTTCATCAGTAAGAAATGTTTGACTTGCTTTCATAACTGTGATGCGTCTTGGCATTTTTTTTTTTTTGGCATTTATGACTTGTTTTTTTTGGTCAGTGGTGCTAATCTTCTGTTCACGTACATGTTTGTATGGTCTAAGTCCGAGGTCTTCTTTTACAATTTGCCTTACACTAGTTTCTGATATTCCAATTGACTTTGAAATCTGCGCTGGAGTCTCGTTCCGTTCTAACACTCCTTGGACGACCACTACCTTTTTTTCTAACAGTACTACTTGTAGCATCAATTTTTTTCAGCAACGTATCCAGTCCGCCCAGTGTCCATCCTTTATTGGGGAATCCCGCCAATATTTTGTGCCTTCCATATCCCCTATGAAGCCTATAATGTTTACTAATTATTTTATTTTCATCAGAGAATGGCATTTGAGAGATATCTACAGATTTTTTTTATCTGAAAAAAAAAAGAGAGAAAAATTATTTCATTGTGCACTTAGATTTATGGAACTAAAAAATGAAGTTAATATTAAACAACCAAATTTAATCATTCTCTTATAAAAATTGGCTGCCTTATATAAAATTCAATGGTAATTATTTCTGTAAATTTTGTATAAATCATCCAAACACATTTTGACTTATTAGGTCACAATTAAGGGCATGTTTTTTTTTGGCGGACCCGTTATATTGTCGAACGCAATATGAAGTTTAACACTGAGAAATTTCAGCTGTCAAGGTAAGGAAAAAGAGAAGACCTAAAATCCATAGATAGCAGTAAACAAAGCAAAGAGAATAACTGGGCAGATACTGAGAACCTTTAAACGAAGGGATAGGAATATAATGATTCCTCTACTGAAAACACTGATCATACCCAAATTGGAATACTGCTCGGTCCTAACATCCCCATATAAAAAAGAAGACATTAAACAGCTAGAGGGGATTCAGAGAAACTTCACAGCCAAGATCAAGGGGTGCAAAGAACTAAATTACTGGGAAAGGTTGCGAGAACTAAACTTATATTCACTGGAAAGGAGAAGAGAGAGATACACCATTATTTACACCTGGAAAATAATGGAGAAACTAATCCCTAATCTTACTCTGAACCCTGTAACTCCCCAAACAACAGTGGAAAGTAGAAAAGGAAGACTGTGTCGTGTTCCCATATTAAAGGCTAGACAGGGAACATCCTTAACATTGAAAGGAAATAGTTTTGTTGTGAGAGGACCAAAACTGTTTAATCAGCTGCCCAAAGACCTAAGGAACACAAATGGTGTTGCAGTAGACATCCTGAAAAGAAGATTAGACGATTGGCTCAGAACAATCCCCGATGAGCCGGGTGTACCTGGCTATGTGAGGTGGAGAGTACAAGAAATCAACTCACTACTTCACCAGGTTAACTCGAGAGGAGGGGCGACAAGCTTGACCTTCGTGAAATGAGGAATCATCGCACGGAACCTTTGAAAGGAAAGGAAAGGTATATATATATATATATATATATACAGTGCCCGCGAAAAGTATCCGATCACCCTGGAAATTTGTATTTTTTACATAAAAAACAATGTTTAAATGTATACTAACCTTATATTAGTATTTTGTCATCTGTCCTTTGGTTTGGATGACTTGTTCTAGACGTTTTGGCATGGATTTAATCAAGTTTTGACAAACTTCCACTGATATTTCCTTGCACCATACCTTTTTGATGGCTTCTTGTAATTTTTCGACTGAGCCAGTGTCGTGGCATTCAACCTTATTTTTTATTATTAGCCACATATTTTCTATCGGATTGAGATCTGGACTATTACCAGGCCAATCCAAAATATCAAATTTATTGTCAGTAATCCATTTTGTCACTATTTTGGCCCTGTGACATGGTGCACCATCATGCATGTATGTTTTTGTCCTTTGGATTGCCATTGCCATTGGAAGTTTATCCTGTAGCATTGCTAAATACCGTGCACCATTCATAGTTGTGTTCTTCGGAAGAAAATATAGGTTTCCACGCCCATAGTAACCGAAACAACCCCAAACCATCACACTTGGAGGGTGTTTCATTGTCTTTAGGGTGTATTTAGGGTCCATCCTATTTGAGCCAATGGGCCGGCGAACCTTTTTTGGACAACTTCTGAATGTCAAAAATGTCGACTCATCACTAAATAAAACCTTCTTCCAGTCATCAACAGTCCAATGAATATATTTTTTACAAAATGCGACACGTTTTTTACGCATTTTTTCATTAATGAACGGTTTCTTAGCAGCATGGCGAGATGGTAATCCGAGTTCTTTTTGGAGCCGCTCCTGGATAGTTCGTTCAGAAACACCAGATAACAAATTATTCATATTAAATTTTTTTCTTTCGCAGTTATTGTTGGGTTTTTCAATACTAAACGTTTCATAAGTTTGTCTGTTCGTGAATTTGTTTTTCTCGGTCTGCCAGATCGTTTTTTAGGGACTGGCGTGGTTAGGCCGGCATTGTCTTAGCCCGTGAAACCCATAAATTAACGGTACTTTGGGATATGTTTAATTCCTTAGCTATCTGTCTCTGTGATTTCCCACATGTATGCAAAGCAACAATAGCACCTCGACAATCACTCTTAAGTTGTTTTTTAGCACACATTATATATAAATTTTATTTACACCACTTTCTGTAAAAAATAACAAAATATCAATAAATTTACACAAACAGTGAAATCTGACAACTTTGAGAGACAGCCACCCGCAACGAAGGCTACCAGAACACTAATTTGAGAATGCGTTGGATAGCTCTCATATCAGCGAGCAACCTCAAAGTTACCAGATGTCGCTAGAACAAATAGAAAGTGAATTATGTGTCTCTGAATATCAAGGGAAAATATTGTATTTTCTTGAGTGATCGGATACTTTTCGCGGGCACTGTATATGCACTAGAATCACAAAATAACACGTGACCTTATTAATAAGCAAACAACCACAAGGAAAAGGAAACACAAAGTCCGAGCGCTTTCGTGAAGGTGGATATACGGATTGAACATTCGGAGAACTACTTGGCAGTACTTGATTCCGGAGCTACAGTTGGAATCTTGGATCACTCAGTGGTAGAGGAACTGGAGTTAACTCCAGAGATGCAGAGCTGTAACTTGAGGATTCGAGGGATTGGAGTGAACAACCATATTAAACCACTGGGGGTGATTACGCTGGGGTTATCGATTCATGGAGTGGAAATGGAGCCTGTTCTGTTTGCAGTGGTAAAAAGGTTGAAGTTCCCAGTTGTATTGGGAATGAATTTTCTTGTTGAAAACAGTCTCCGAGTTAATGTGAAAAGGAAAAGGATAACACGAGCTTATAAAGATGGGCATATGGAGGAAATTTACTTGAGGAGTGAGAATGCGCCATGTAGGAGGGTGATCCGGAATGTTTCCTGTTATGCATCAGCCGATGTGAAATTAAGTACCTGCAAATATCACAGAGTTCCTGTACAGTTTCCTTGCTTGAATGAAATCGAAGGTGAAGGAAGACTGGAGTACTGTTTTGAGGATGATGATGGAGATTCCCGACTCCAGGGGAAAGTGTATGGTCACCCTGGGTTAGTGGATGGATTGGCTGGGATGACAGAAGTGTTGGTAATGAAGTTGACCCCAGAAGCCCAGAGAATCAAGGCGGGTGACCGGATAGGGACTATAAGATCAATAGTCTATGAAGAAGAACTGGACTTTACAGTAGCTGAAAGTGAGAGAATTGAGGCGTTCATGACTGGAGCCCAAGCTGAACAACCAGGCTGGACCGAAGAACGCCTACGGACTGAAATAACCATGTCACCCGAGTTGAAGTTCGAAGAGAGGGAGAAGGTCTTACAAATGTTGGCGCGCCGGAAGAAAGTGTTGAGTCAAGGGGATGATGATGTAGGTTTTGTGAATTGTGTACCACACCGGATAGAGTTGTATAACGATACCCCTATCCGACAACGACCCCGTAGATTCCCAGAACCAGTCGCAGAAGCGGTGGAAGCCCAGTGCCAGGAATTACTGTTGCTTGATATCATAGAACCTAGCATTTCCCATGGAGTTCACCTGTTGTCCCTATCCGGAAGAAGGATGGCTCAATTAGAATGTGTGTGGACTATCGAAAATTGAATGAAGTGACCATACCAGACCGATTTCCAATGCCCAACTTAACGGATGCAGTTTTTAGTCTTCATGGAACCTGTTACTTCACTTCCCTGGACATGGTCCGAGGTTATTATCAAATGCCAATTGCCGAAGAGAGCCAAGAGAGCACTGCTTTTTCAACCACCAGAGGGCATTGGCAGTTTAAGCGGACACCCTTCCATTCCAGCAGTTGTCTCCGCACTAAAATTACTAGTCCCATCATACTCCCAATACTCTACCAAAGGGTCTCTCCAGGTAATACTTTGTCGCGCATTCAGGAGTGTATTCAACCGGTGATATTTCTCTGAAGAAGAGAGTTCCTCATCTGTATCCGAAGCACTGGTCCCAACACTGGAGTTCCCCATGAAAGCTACCCGGGATTCCACTTCAGGGGTACCAAAGCCCTCAAAGGAATATTCAGGGCCATCATCTAAAGTGGTGCCACCCCTATGCCAGGGAAAGGGTATGCGTGCGGCACTTGATGGTAAGTCCGGGATCCAGGTTGTTTGGGACAACAACAGAATGGTGATTTTAAGGTGATTGCTTATGCATCAATGACCTTTTCCAAGGCCCAGAGAATGTACTCAGTTATAGAACGGGAGTTGGCAGCACTAAGATGGAGTGTGAAGACATTTCGCCCATTTCTATATGGTGTGCCTTTTGTACTGTATACAGACCATCAACCATTAGAATACCTGAGCAACATGAAGATTGTTGATAGTAGATTGGCCCGAACTTATGAAGATCTCGCTGACTTTGAGTTTGAAATTCGGTATCGCCCTGGGACTGAGAATGGAGCTGCAGATGCATTGTCACGAATACCACTTGCTGGGAGTGACCAACCGGAGACGACAGAACCCCTCACTAACCCAGAAACGTAAAAGGTGCTGGGTGGTTGGAAACACAGATACTCGGGGACTACGGCCTACGCCGCCACCGTAGCATACTTTTTGGCATCCCCAGCGGGATTCGAACCCGCGGCCTCTGGACTTCTAATCCAGAGGCCGCGGGTTCGAATCCCGCTGGGGATGCCAAAAAGTATGCTACGGTGGCGGCGTAGGCCGTAGTCCCCGAGTATCTGTGTTTCCAACCACCCAGCACCTTTTACGTTTCTGGGTTCGGAACAGTCAAGAGACTGGGCAAAGATGTAATCTCCTCAACGGGTCTGGGAAGGCCTCTCTGGTCAGTGGTTTATTTCCAGGTTATTCAGGTCCGACTCGCACATTAACTGTAAAGGACTTCCCCTAGTGCAGGTGTCTCAATCTGACTCTCCACTGAGTAAGAGACCCAACCGCTCAGGGTCCAAGAAAGGGCTAGAATTCAAAGGTAGACCTAATAGAAGTAAACTACTTGGGTTTTTCTCTTTATTATATCTGAAATAAACAACTATTCAGTGTGACAGTATAAACATAACAAAAGGACTGGCAATGCACCGCACTTGACAAAACACCTGGAGCCCCAATAACCCTTAGTGAGATTTGGCAGAAAGGATAGAAAACAAGTGGGAGACAAGTACCGGAAATGACTTGCACAGAATGTTAACCCTTGTCCCAGCTTAACTACCCTCCAAACTTGACCCCCCCTTTTATGACCTGAGTTCCAATTCCTTTATTGGCTGGCTAGTTAGTAGGGTTAGGGTCACAGGCCTGATTTCAGGGCAGATCCAGTGGCCAACAGTGGTTGACACGAACTGCGTAGCTCCCTGGATGGGACCCACAATCCAAGCCTGATGAATCCGGACCACGTGAGTTGAATCCCAAACAGGTTGCCTAGACAACACAAGATTATTAGTTACATGCATCTAGCACCATTAATCACAATAATAACAACATAACAGGCAATTAACCACAAACATTAACTGGAATCATGACTTCATAATTGATCACTGGAAAACATAATTTACTCATGAAATCAAAGCACATAAATAATAAATAACCAACATAACAGGCAATTAACCACAAACATTAACTGGAATCATGACTTCATAATTGATCACTGGAAAACATAATTTACTCATGAAATCAAAGCACATAATAATAAATAACCAACATACAAAATAATAACTACAAACATTGACAATTATGGCAAACCTATCTCACATGAGTTAATCAACCTATAATCATTGCCAAACAAGCATGGCAAAAACCTAACTCTGGAATAATATGACTGGTGACCTATAATAATGATAATTGGTTCTCTAGCTAGTTACATGACAAGGTGGCAAACCTATCTATACTCAGTCAGTTTCAACAACCTATATGTATGTCTACCCTTAATAATAATAATTAACCATGATAATGATGGTGAAATACAAATGAACTCTAGCCAAGGATTACAAAAACTCCTACCTTTTAAAGGCTTTCCACACTTCCTTGGCTTCTGACAGGAGGTCTGTATTAAGGGTCTATTCAGGTTTCATAACCTAATCCTAATTACCATTAATGGTTTCCTAACTACTCCTGTGGGGAAAGAAAAACTTGTGAGAGGGGACCCAGATAGGACTTGAAAACTAGGGTGAAGCTTTTTTATGAAAAACTCCATAACCCCCAAAAATGGGGAATTTGAAAATCACGGGGGGTTGTGAGAAACTTCACAACCCCCACATTCCTTCCCCCTAAGAAAAACCCCCCTCACAATTCTTTCCTCCTTCATGGTCCCTAACAGGATAATGCATCGCTTGACAATCTAAACCTGGGAGTATACATTATAAAAGTTATTGCATCAAAACCATGCTGACCCTCCCAGTGAGCTAACCTACACTTACATTAAAACTCATTAGTACCACAAATTATTACAGACTTATCTAATAACAATTGCTTTACTCAAACTGGCCAATTATAACAGAGGGAAAAACCATTTTCATAACTAGGTCAACTTAGCCAAATGCCCAAATCTCATTATTACAGTAATCCATTTGGTACCACTAACATTGTACATTAATTCCCAATATGTACATGGTAAATACTGGCAGTGTTTTTTTTTTTTTTTTTGTAAGCACCACTTTTGTTTCACTTAATCTACACATTGTTCACGGGTATCACCTCCTTGCTGAAAGTGAGAGAATTGAGGCGTTCATGACTGGAGCCCAAGCTGAACAACCAGGCTGGACCGAAGAACGCCTACGGACTGAAATAACCATGTCACCCGCCTTGATTCTCTGGGCTTCTGGGGTCAACTTCATTACCAACTGAGTACATTCTCTGCCTCATGAGAAAATCAGTTGGTGGATGCTTCCGGGGTTGGCGCTGGTGCTTGTTTGGGACAACAACAGAATGGTGATTTTAAGGTGATTGCTTATGCATCAATGACCTTTTCCAAGGCCCAGAGAATGTACTCAGTTATAGAACGGGAGTTGGCAGCACTAAGATGGGGTGTGAAGACATTTCGCCCATTTCTATATGGTGTGCCTTTTGTACTGTATACAGACCATCAACCATTAGAATACCTGAGCAACATGAAGATTGTTGATAGTAGATTGGCCCGAACTTATGAAGATCTCGCTGACTTTGAGTTTGAAATTCGGTATCGCCCTGGGACTGAGAATGGAGCTGCAGATGCATTGTCACGAATACCACTTGCTGGGAGTGACCAACCGGAGACGACAGAACCCCTCACTAACCCAGAACGTAAAAGGTGCTGGGTGGTTGGAAACACAGATACTCGGGACTACGGCCCCTACGCCGCCACCGTAGCATACTTTTTTGGCATCCCCAGCGGGATTCGAACCCGCGGCCTCTGGACTTCTAATCCAGAGGCCGCGGGTTCGAATCCCTCTGGGGATGCCAAAAGTATGCTACGGTGGCGGCGTAGGCCGTAGTCCCCGAGTATCTGTGTTTCCAACCACCCAGCACCTTTTACGTTTCTGGGTTCGGAACAGTCCAAGAGACTGGGCAAAAGATGTAATCTCCTCAACGGGTGTCTGGGAAGGCCTCTCTGGTCAGTGTTTATTTCCAGGTTATTCAGGTCCGACTCGCACATTAACTGTAAAGGACTTCCCCTAGTGCAGGTGTCTCAATCTGACTCTCCACTGAGTAGAGACCCAACCGCTCAGGTCCAAGAAGGGCTAGAATTCAAGGTAGACCTAATAGAAGTAAACTACTTGGGTTTTTCTCTTTATTATATCTGAATAAACAACTATTCAGTGTGACAGTATAAACATAACAAAAGGACTGGCAATGCACCGCACTTGACAAAACACCTGGAGCCCCAATAACCCTTAGTGAGATTTGGCAGAAAGGATAGAAAACAGTGGGAGACAGTAACCGGAAATGACTTGCACAGAATGTTAACCCTTGTCCCAGCTTAACTACCCTCCAAACTTGACCCCCCCTTTTTATGACCTGATTTCCAATTCCTTTATTGGCTGGCTAGTTAGTAGGTTAGGGTCACAGGCCTGATTTCAGGGCAGATCCAGTGGCCACCAGTGGTTGACACGAACTGCGTAGCTCCCACTGGATGGGACCCACAATCCAAGCCTGATGAATCCGGACCACGTGAGTTGAATCCAAACAGGTTGCCTAGACAACACAAGATTATTAGTTACATGCATCTAGCACCATTAATCACAATAATAACAACATAACAGGCATTAACCACAAACATTAACTGGAATCATGACTTCATAATTGATCACTGGAAAACATAATTTACTCATGAAATCAAAGCACATAAATAATAAATAACCAACATAACAGGCAATTAACCACAAACATTAACTGGAATCATGACTTCATAATTGATCACTGGAAAACATAATTTACTCATGAAATCAAAGCACATAAATAATAAATAACCAACATACACAAAATAATAACTACAAACATTGACAATTATGGCAAACCTATCTCACATGAGTTAATCAACCTAAATCATTGCCAAACAAGCATGGGCAAAAACCTAACTCTGGAATAATATGACTGGTGACCTATAATAATGATAATTGGTTCTCTAGCTAGTTACATGACAAGGTGGCAAACCTATCTATACTCAGTCAGTTTCAAAAACCTATATGTATGTCACCCTTAATAATAATAATTAACCATGATTATGATGGTGAAATACAAATGAACTCTAGCCAAGGATTACAAAAACTACTACCTTTTAAAGGCTTTCCACACTTCCTTGGCTTCTGACAGGAGGTCTGTATTAAGGGTCTATTCAGGTTTCATAACCTAATCCTAATTACCATTAATGGTTTCCTAACTACTCCTGTGGGGAAAGAAAACTTGTGAGAGGGGACCCAGATAGTACTTGAAAACTAGGGTGAAGCTTTTTTATGAAAAACTCCATAACCCCCAAAAATGGGGAATTTGAAAATCACGGGGGGGTTGTGAGAAACTTCACAACCCCCACATTCCTTCCCCCTAAGAAAACCCCCCCCTCACAATTCTTTCCTCCTTCATGGTCCCTAACAGGATAATGCATCGCGTGACAATCTAAACCTGGGAGTATACATTATAAAAGTTTTATTGCATCAAAACCATGCTGACCCTCCCAGTGAGCTAACCTACACTTACATTAAAACTCATTAGTACCACAAATTATTACAGACTTATCTAATAACAATTGCTTTACTCAACTGGCCAATTATAACAGAGGGAAAAACCATTTTCATACTAGGTCAACTTAGCCAAATGCCCAATTCATTATTACAGTAATCCATTTGGTACCACTAACATTGTACATTAATTCCCATATGTACATGGTAAATACTGGCAGTGTTTTTTTTTTTTTTTTGTAAGCACCACTTTTTGTTTCACTTAATCTACACATTGTTCACGGTATCACCTCCTTGCTGAAAGTGAGAGAATTGAGGCGTTTCTGACTGGAGCCCAAGCTGAACAACCAGGCTGGACCGAAGAACGCCTACGGACTGAATAACCATGTCACCCGCCTTGATTCTCTGGGCTTCTGGGGTCAACTTCATTACCAACTGAGTACATTCTCTGCCTCATGAGAAAATCAGTTGGTGGATGCTTCCGGGTTGGCGCTGGTGCTTGTTTGGGACAACAACAGAATGGTGATTTTAAGGTGATTGCTTATGCATCAATGACCTTTTCCAAGGCCCAGAGAATGTACTCAGTTATAGAACGGGAGTTGGCAGCACTAAGATGGGGTGTGAAGACATTTCGCCCATTTCTATATGGTGTGCCTTTTGTACTGTATACAGACCATCAACCATTAGAATACCTGAGCAACATGAAATTGTTGATAGTAGATTGGCCCGAACTTATGAAGATCTCGCTGACTTTGAGTTTGAATTCGGTATCGCCCTGGGACTGAGAATGGAGCTGCAGATGCATTGTCACGAATACCACTTGCTGGGAGTGACCAACCGGAGACGACAGAACCCCTCACTAACCCAGAAACGTAAAAGGTGCTGGGTGGTTGGAAACACAGATACTCGGGGACTACGGCCTACGCCGCCACCGTAGCATACTTTTTGGCATCCCAGCGGGATTCGAACCCGCGGCCTCTGGACTTCTAATCCAGAGGCCGCGGGTTCGAATCCCGCTGGGGATGCCAAAAAGTATGCTACGGTGGCGGCGTAGGCCGTAGTCCCCGAGTATCTGTGTTTCCAACCACCCAGCACCTTTTACGTTTCTGGGTTCGGAACAGTCAAGAGACTGGGCAAAGATGTAATCTCCTCAACGGGTGTCTGGGAAGGCCTCTCTGGTCAGTGGTTATTTCCAGGTTATTCAGGTCCGACTCGCACATTAACTGTAAAGGACTTCCCCTAGTGCAGGTGTCTCAATCTGACTCTCCACTGAGTAAGAGACCCAACCGCTCAGGGTCCAAAAAGGGCTAGAATTCAAAGGTAACCTAATAGAAGTAAACTACTTGGGTTTTTTCTCTTTATTATATCTGAAATAAACAACTATTCAGTGTGACAGTATAAACATAACAAAGGACGGCAATGCACCGCACTTGACAAAACACCTGGAGCCCCAATAACCCTTAGTGAGATTTGGCAGAAAGGATAGAAAACAAGTGGGAGACAAGTACCGGAAATGACTTGCACAGAATGTTAACCCTTGTCCCAGCTTAACTACCCTCCAAACTTGACCCCCCCTTTTATGACCTGAGTTCCAATTCCTTTATTGGCTGGCTAGTTAGTAGGGTTAGGGTCACAGGCCTGATTTCAGGGCAGATCCAGTGGCAACAGTGGTTGACACGAACTGCGTAGCTCCCACTGGATGGGACCCACAATCCAAGCCTGATGAATCCGGACCACGTGAGTTGAATCCCAAACAGGTTGCCTAGACAACACAAGATTATTAGTTACATGCATCTAGCACCATTAATCACAATAATAACAACATAACAGGCAATTAACCACAAACATTAACTGGAATCATGACTTCATAATTGATCACTGGAAAACATAATTTACTCATGAATCAAAGCACATAAATAATAAATAACCAACATAACAGGCAATTAACCACAAACATTAACTGGAATCATGACTTCATAATGATCACTGGAAAACATAATTTACTCATGAAATCAAAGCACATAAATAATAAATAACCAACATACAAAATAATAACTACAAACATTGACAATTATGGCAAACCTATCTCACATGAGTTAATCAACCTATAATCATTGCAAACAAGCATGGGCAAAAACCTAACTCTGGAATAATATGACTGGTGACCTATAATAATGATAATTGGTTCTCTAGCTAGTTACATGACAAGGTGGCAAACCTATCTATACTCAGTCAGTTTCAACAACCTATATGTATGTCTACCCTTAATAATAATAATTAACCATGATAATGATGGTGAAATACAAATGAACTCTAGCCAAGGATTACAAAAACTCCTACCTTTTAAAGGCTTTCCACACTTCCTTGGCTTCTGACAGGAGGTCTGTATTAAGGGTCTATTCAGGTTTCATAACCTTAATCCTAATTACCATTAATGGTTTCCTAACTACTCCTGTGGGGAAAGAAAAACTTGTGAGAGGGGACCCAGATAGGACTTGAAAACTAGGGTGAAGCTTTTTTATGAAAAACTCCATAACCCCCAAAAATGGGAATTTGAAAATCACGGGGGGTTGTGAGAAACTTCACAACCCCCACATTCCTTCCCCCTAAGAAAAACCCCCCCTCACAATTCTTTCCTCCTTCATGGTCCCTAACAGGATAATGCATCGCTTGACAATCTAAACCTGGAGTATACATTATAAAAGTTATTGCATCAAAACCATGCTGACCCTCCCAGTGAGCTAACCTACACTTACATTAAAACTCATTAGTACCACAAATTATTACAGACTTATCTAATAACAATTGCTTTACTCAAACTGGCCAATTATAACAGAGGGAAAAACCATTTTCATAACTAGGTCAACTTAGCCAAATGCCCAAATCTCATTATTACAGTAATCCATTTGGTACCACTAACATTGTACATTAATTCCCAATATGTACATGGTAAATACTGGCAGTGTTTTTTTTTTTTTTTTGTAAGCACCACTTTGTTTCACTTAATCTACACATTGTTCACGGGTATCACCTCCTTGCTGAAAGTGAGAGAATTGAGGCGTTCATGACTGGAGCCCAAGCTGAACAACCAGGCTGGACCGAAGAACGCCTACGGACTGAAATAACCATGTCACCCGCCTTGATTCTCTGGGCTTCTGGGGTCAACTTCATTACCAACTGAGTACATTCTCTGCCTCATGAGAAATCAGTTGGTGGATGCTTCCGGGGTTGGCGCTGGTGCTTGTTTGGGACAACAACAGAATGGTGATTTTAAGGTGATTGCTTATGCATCAATGACCTTTTCCAAGGCCCAGAGAATGTACTCAGTTATAGAACGGGAGTTGGCAGCACTAAGATGGGGTGTGAAGACATTTCGCCCATTTCTATATGGTGTGCCTTTTGTACTGTATACAGACCATCAACCATTAGAATACCTGAGCAACATGAAGATTGTTGATAGTAGATTGGCCCGAACTTATGAAGATCTCGCTGACTTTGAGTTTGAAATTCGGTATCGCCCTGGGACTGAGAATGGAGCTGCAGATGCATTGTCACGAATACCACTTGCTGGGAGTGACCAACCGGAGACGACAGAACCCCTCACTAACCCAGAAACGTAAAAGGTGCTGGGTGGTTGGAAACACAGATACTCGGGGACTACGGCCTACGCCGCCACCGTAGCATACTTTTTGGCATCCCAGCGGGATTCGAACCCGCGGCCTCTGGACTTCTAATCCAGAGGCCGCGGGTTCGAATCCCGCTGGGGATGCCAAAAAGTATGCTACGGTGGCGGCGTAGGCCGTAGTCCCCGAGTATCTGTGTTTCCAACCACCCAGCACCTTTTACGTTTCTGGGTTCGGAACAGTCAAGAGACTGGGCAAAGATGT
Organism: Bathynomus jamesi; assembly: GCA_023014485.1. NCBI lineage: Eukaryota > Metazoa > Arthropoda > Malacostraca > Isopoda > Cirolanidae > Bathynomus > Bathynomus jamesi. The sequence goes on from JAJOZX010003332.1 coordinate 202,664, forward strand.
AATCTCCTCTGGTATCTAGGAAGGCCTCTCTGGTCAGTGGTTTATTTCCAGGTTATTCAGGTCCGACTCGCACATTAACTGTAAAGGACTTCCCCTAGTGCAGGTGTCTCAATCTGACTCTCCACTGAGTAAGAGACCCAACCGCTCAGGGTCCAAGAAAGGGCTAGAATTCAAAGGTAGACCTAATAGAAGTAAACTACTTGGGTTTTTCTCTTTATTATATCTGAAATAAACAACTATTCAGTGTGACAGCATAAACATAACAAAAGGACTGGCAATGCACCGCACTTGACAAAACACCTGGAGCCCCAATAACCCTTAGTGAGATTTGGCAGAAAGGATAGAAACAAGTGGGAGAAAAGTACCGGAAATGACTTGCACAGAATGTTAACCCTTGTCCCAGCTTAACTACCCTCCAAACTTGACCCCCCCTTTTATGACCTGAGTTCCAATTCCTTTATTGGCTGGCTAGTTAGTAGGGTTAGGGTCACAGGCCTGATTTCAGGGCAGATCCAGTGGCCAACAGTGGTTGACACAAACTGCGTAGCTCCCACTGGATGGGACCCACAATCCAAGCCTGATGAATCCGGACCACGTGAGTTGAATCCCAAACAGGTTGCCTAGACAACACAAGATTATTAGTTACATGCATCTAGCACCATTAATCACAATAATAACAACATAACAGGCAATTAACCACAAACATTAACTGGAATCATGACTTCATAATTGATCACTGGAAAACATAATTTACTCATGAAATCAAAGCACATAAATAATAAATAACCAACATAACAGGCAATTAACCACAAACATTAACTGGAATCATGACTTCATAATTGATCACTGGAAAACATAATTTACTCATGAAATCAAAGCACATAAATAATAAATAACCAACATACAAAATAATAACTACAAACATTGACAATTATGGCAAACCTATCTCACATGAGTTAATCAACCTATAATCATTGCCAAACAAGCATGGGCAAAAACCTAACTCTGGAATAATATGACTGGTGACCTATAATAATGATAATTGGTTCTCTAGCTAGTTACATGACAAGGTGGCAAACCTATCTATACTCAGTCAGTTTCAACAACCTATATGTATGTCTACCCTTAATAATAATAATTAACCATGATAATGATGGTGAAATACAAATGAACTCTAGCCAAGGATTACAAAAACTCCTACCTTTTAAAGGCTTTCCACACTTCCTTGGCTTCTGACAGGAGGTCTGTATTAAGGGTCTATTCAGGTTTCATAACCTTAATCCTAATTACCATTAATGGTTTCCTAACTACTCCTGTGGGGAAAGAAAAACTTGTGAGAGGGGACCCAGATAGGACTTGAAAACTAGGGTGAAGCTTTTTTATGAAAAACTCCACAACCCCCAAAAAATGGGGAATTTGAAAATCACGGGGGGGTTGTGAGAAACTTCACAACCCCCACATTCCTTCCCCCTAAGAAAAAACCCCCCTCACAATTCTTTCCTCCTTCATGGTCCCTAACAGGATAATGCATCGCTTGACAATCTAAACCTGGGAGTATACATTATAAAAGTTATTGCATCAAAACCATGCTGACCCTCCCAGTTAGCTAACCTACACTTACATTAAAACTCATTAGTACCACAAATTATTACAGACTTATCTAATAACAATTGCTTTACTCAAACTGGCCAATTATAACAGAGGGAAAAACCATTTCATAACTAGGTCAACTTAGCCAAATGCCCAAATCTCATTATTACAGTAATCCATTTGGTACCACTAACATTGTACATTAATTCCCAATATGTACATGGTAAATACTGGCAGTGTTTTTTTTTTTTTTTTTTTTTGTAAGCACCACTTTTGTTTCACTTAATCTACACATTGTTCACGGGTATCACCTCCTTGCTTCTGGCACAACCTACAGTTTCTACCCAGAAATCCTCCAACCCCCTTTTTGGGTCACAACATTCACTGGGTTTTTCTTGCTTGATTCACTTCACTGCCTCTATTTCCCTTGACCCTGGATCAAGAGACCAGGACCCATAAATTTGACTGTAGTGTTCTTCCCACACTATACCATGGGGAAATCTGGCTAGTAACCCCTTTGTTCCTCCACCACTTCAGCCAGGTGTATTCACTCAAATCCTCTGGGAATTCAAGTTGGGAGGGTTTTTTTTTTTTTTTTTTTTAAGAGTATCAGTAGGAACAGTGAAGAAGAAAGAAGGAAACCAAATCAAGGCTAGAAGTGCCACTGTATTCCGGTCAAAGGAAATCAAATGAAAGAAAAGAATGGGCCAAATCTTCACTCTAACCCCCCTTGTTCTTTTTTTTTTTTTTTTTTTCAAACGACTGGAATGTCAATTAGTCGCAAGTCAGTAGCATGCATCATCCCATATCTTTCCCTCAGAAGTTTCTCCAGGCTGCTTACTCCCCTAGAACACTTAATTATTGACCCCTTCAGAACAAAAGGTTCACTAACTACCCCTCCCCTGGTTATACACCCAAAAATAAAGCAGAAATCAATGAATAATCCATTCTTACATCCCTTTCGAGTGCCGAGTACATTGGGTATCCTCTCACAGGAAAGAAAAACCCCAAATCTAGTTATCTTAGAGTGTATTTTATAACAGATTTACCCACAATACTTCACTTCAGTTTACTCGGTTGCCTCTGATTCTGTACTCAAGGGTCTGTGGTTGTACATTTGGTAATTCTGCAGGATTGCCACAGGAGCGTGTGAATGGCCGGTTGAGCCCTGACTGGGGTAAGTTAAGTTTCTCTGATCGTGAAGTCTTGGTCTCAGCTTGGAAATGACGATGATGGCTAGTCCAGGCACGAACCTTCTGTCTATACTCATTTAGTATCTCCTGACATGTGGTGAATCCTGACTGCACAGGGCTAAAACTAACATGGCAAGACTGAGATTGAGGGACTTGAGGTGAGCCGGGCATGGAATCAGTGAACCCAAGGAACGAATTCTCCAGAGTACTCAATGCATCATTAGCTACATCTAGCGACTGTTGTACAAGTCTCAATGATTGCTGGGCCAATTTTAATCCATCCAATGGAGCATCATCTTCCAGTGTGTCCAGATATTCATGCGAATCTGTCACATTACCCTGGACCTCAGTTTGCCCAGACTCATTTTCAGAACCAGCACCCCACAACTGATTTTCTTGAAAGGGGGGTATGGTTTGGGGACTCATGAGGCAAGACTCACTCATGGGAGTACTGTTGAAAATTGATTCTAATGACCCTACCAAAATCGGAGAATTCTCATAACCAAGTGAAGGTATATCATTACCTTCTGACTCCTGCATAGTTCGAAAAACTTGCTCCCCCACTGGAAATGCCCCGGCCTGAATCTCCTCAACGGGTGTCTGAAAATCTGTCTCCCCCGAATGCTGAGTAATTGGAGGCACATCTCCACAGTTTAGCTCCACTGGCGGACACCCTTCCATTCCAGCAGTTGTCTCAGCACTAAAATTACTAGTCCCATCATACTCCCAATACTCTACCAAAGGGTCTCTCCAGGTAATACTTTGTCGCGCATTCAGGAGTGTATTCAACCGGTGATATTTCTCTGAAGAAGAGTGTTCCTCATCTGTATCCGAAGCACTGGTCCCAACACTGGAGTTCCCCATGAAAGCTACCCGGGATTCCACTTCAGGGGTACCAAAGCCCTCAAAGGAATATTCAGGGCCATCATCTAAAGTGGTGCCACCCCTATGCCAGGGAAAGGGTATGCGTGCGGCACTTGATGGTAAGTCCGGGATCCAGGTCTCAGGCATCTCAGGTACTTTCTGCAATTCCTGTTCCCTCCTATGCTTCTGTAGATATTTTGGGGGTTCATGCCAGGCCTTCAAATGGGTATGATGAGCTTTTATAACTCGGGGGGTGCCCTCAACAGTTGATGTGGTCAATTCATAGGATACTCCATTACTGTGTACTTGACTAACCTTGTAAGGCCCAGTATACTTGGGGGAGAACTTCCGTGAGGTGCTCCGGTCACTGGTAATGATCTTCTTGACTACTTTCTGGCCAACCTGGAAGGGTGCAAACCGTGGATGGCCCTCCTTCCATATTTCTCGCAATTGAGGGGGAACAACTACAGTAGCAATATTCTGGTGACGTTGTTCCAAGAGACAGTCCGCAGGGGTGGTCTTTATTTCAGCATGGAAGGTATTGTTATAGGTAATCACAGCTGTTACCAGATTTGTATCCCATTCCACTCCTGTTTGTCCCAAGCTCCTCAAGAACTCTCCAATTGTTCTATTTACACGTTCAACAGCACCATTGCTAGCAGGCTTAAGTGGACTAGTATAAACATGCATAATCCCATAGCGATCAAGGAACTCTTGGAACTCCTCCGAACGGAATTCAGGTCCATTGTCTGTCAGGAGCCTCCGAGGAATTCTTAACAAGTTGGGGAATATATCATGCTCCATCAACTGGATAATGGTAGATGACCTTTTTGTTCTTAATGGGCGAGCCACAACCCACTTGCTAAAATGGTCAACCATCACCAGACAACCAAGGTACCCTAGCTGGGTGCGTGGGAAAACCACAATATCAGCAGCCACTAATTCAAAAGGATGTTCAGTTTTTATCTTCAAGGTTGGTGGGATGATAGGCTGACTAGCTACTTTATACAACTGACAGGTTTCACAGGTAATACAGATGTCACTAGCTACTTTATACAAATCCGGGTGCCACACAAACAGTCGCAACGCTTCCACCAACTTATTACGCCCAATATGTGCCATTTCCATGTGGAAACTGAGGGCCATATCCACGAGCAATGTGGAAGGTACTACACAGCTAATATACCCAGTCCTACTTTGATGTACTATCACCCCACTCCTTAACTGTAATTCCCGCCAGTTCCGCTTAAACGGCCTCAAGGCAGGTTTTCCCTCTGGTAGGGGCTTTGACTGGGCCAATAGCCCATGCACCTGTCGCAACAATCGGTTCCGTTTTTGCATTAGAATCACTGATTCTGAGTCAAGCAACTCTCGGTTCACTATCCACTTCTTGCCTTCCTCAAATACTGAACCCAACTCTGGCTCCTCTGCTTCGATGTCTGGTACCTCTTCCTCCATGCATGCTGCCTCCTCTAGCGCCTCTACTCCAAAACATTCCACTAACTCTGGGTCTCCATATGACCATGCAGCTACATCAAACTTCATTTCAATGTCAGCCATAATTAGATAGTTTGAACCTAACAAGAAACAGTACGGGAGACTATTCTCTGGGGCTACTGCAAAAGGTAGTTGGATCTTTTCATCTCTACCCTGAATAGTCAATTTTACTAGTCCTTGACAGGGTACCAATTTCACACCAATCCCAGTCAAGATTATCTGGCAAGGCTGTACTGATACTTCTTCCTCTTCTCTCGCTTTTAAACTCTTGACCACTGACTCGGATACTAAGCTAATCTCTGCTCCTGAATCCAACATAGCACAGTAATTGACTGCACCCAACTGTACCCAAGTCCAAGCAACGGGTCCTCCCTGGTGTCCACAAGTGACCCTTTCACCCCTGGCTTCCCGATCTGGATTCTGCAGTAACAAATTCCCTTCACACTGCTCGATATCACTTTTTCCCGCTACCTCCTGGCCAGTTTCCTGCTCCATAGTGTCCACCTGTTCCACCATCAACTCTGCTGGCTCAGCAAACCACTTGTGTGCTATCAGTGGATTGTAATGTACTCCAGATATACACTGCAAATGGACCCTTCTTTCTGGGGTATCAGGGACAGTCACATCCATAACGTACACAACTGGCTTTACACCATAGTGAACCCAAACCCTCAAGGAATAACAATGGCTTGCGGCTAACAGTACTTCTGGAGTTACCAACACTCCAGGTTGTCTCATCATCTTCAGGTCTTTTATGCGGCGGGCATTATTTGACAAGCGATACCTCTTGGGAAAGGTGATCAATTCATCCATCAGCTCTCTCCGTAATTCCAATGGGTGTTGTGGAGGATTCCAAGGTGGCCCATGCTCGTAATGATGATCCTGCAGCACTTGTACTAGGCTAATAAACAACGAATCACCACCTCCATCAACTTTCATGAGTACTCGCAGTCCAATAATGCTCGCCGCATGGACTTGGGTACAGTTGGGTGCAGTCAATTACTGTGCTATGCTGGATTCAGGAGCAGAGATTAGCTTAGTATCCGAGTCAGTGGTCAAGAGTTTAAAAGCGAGAGAAGAGGAAGAAGTATCAGTACAGCCTTGCCAGATAATCTTGACTGGGATTGGTGTGAAATTGGTACCCTGTCAAGGACTAGTAAAATTGACTATTCAGGGTAGAGATGAAAAGATCCAACTACCTTTTGCAGTAGCCCCAGAGAATAGTCTCCCGTACTGTTTCTTGTTAGGTTCAAACTATCTAATTATGGCTGACATTGAAATGAAGTTTGATGTAGCTGCATGGTCATATGGAGACCCAGAGTTAGTGGAATGTTTTGGAGTAGAGGCGCTAGAGGAGGCAGCATGCATGGAGGAAGAGGTACCAGACATCGAAGCAGAGGAGCCAGAGTTGGGTTCAGTATTTGAGGAAGGCAAGAAGTGGATAGTGAACCGAGAGTTGCTTGACTCAGAATCAGTGATTCTAATGCAAAAACGGAACCGATTGTTGCGACAGGTGCATGGGCTATTGGCCCAGTCAAAGCCCCTACCAGAGGGAAAACCTGCCTTGAGGCCGTTTAAGCGGAACTGGGCGGGAATTACAGTTAAGGAGTGGGGTGATAGTACATCAAAGTAGGACTGGGTATATTAGCTGTGTATACCTTCCACATTGCTCGTGGATATGGCCCTCAGTTTCCACATGGAAATGGCACATATTGGGCGTAATAAGTTGGTGGAAGCGTTGCGACTGTTTGTGTGGCACCCGGATTTGTATAAAGTAGCTAGTGACATCTGTATTACCTGTGAAACCTGTCAGTTGTATAAAGTAGCTAGTCAGCCTATCATCCCACCAACCTTGAAGATAAAAACTGAACATCCTTTTGAATTAGTGGCTGCTGATATTGTGGTTTTCCCACGCACCCAGCTAGGGTACCTTGGTTGTCTGGTGATGGTTGACCATTTTAGCAAGTGGGTTGTGGCTCGCCCATTAAGAACAAAAAGGTCATCTACCATTATCCAGTTGATGGAGCATGATATATTCCCCAACTTGTTAAGAATTCCTCGGAGGCTCCTGACAGACAATGGACCTGAATTCCGTTCGGAGGAGTTCCAAGAGTTCCTTGATCGCTATGGGATTATGCATGTTTATACTAGTCCACTTAAGCCTGCTAGCAATGGTGCTGTTGACGTGTAAATAGAACAATTGGAGAGTTCTTGAGGAGCTTGGACAAACAGGAATGGAATGGGATACAAATCTGGTAACAGCTGTGATTACCTATAACAATACCTTCCATGCTGAAATAAAGACCACCCCTGCGGACTGTCTCTTGGAACAACGTCACCAGAATATTGCTACTGTAGTTGTTCCCCCTCAATTGCGAGAAATATGGAAGGAGGGCCATCCACGGTTTGCACCCTTCCAGGTTGGCCAGAAAGTAGTCAAGAAGATCATTACCAGTGACCGGAGCACCTCACGGAAGTTCTTCCCCAAGTATACTGGGCCTTACAAGGTTAGTCAAGTACACAGTAATGGAGTATCCTATGAATTGACCACATCAACTGTTGAGGGCACCCCCCGAGTTATAAAAGCTCATCATACCCATTTGAAGGCCTGGCATGAACCCCCAAAATATCTACAGAAGCATAGGAGGAACAGGAATTGCATGAAAGCTACCCGGGATTCCACTTCAGGGGTACCAAAGCCCTCAAAGGAATATTCAGGGCCATCATCTAAAGTGGTGCCACCCCTATATATTATATTATATATATATATATACACAGGGTGTTTTAGGTCGACCCTAGAAATTAAATATTATAATTAAAGTAATTAAATTGTAATTAAATGTATTAAATAAAGTATATATATATATATATATATATATATATATATAAAACAAGTAATTCTAGCTAACAAGAATGAAATAAATAGCTACAAGTTTAAGTGTACAACAGTTTTAGTATAAATTTATTTATTTATACATTTGAAATGCTGTTTAAAACGTGCTTTGAATACATATGCAAAGATCAAGAGACTGAATGTCAGACCTTGGAAATGCAAATGGAAGGACCAAATTCTGTAAATGAACTCACACGAATTTTAAAATGTCTAAAATTTTACAATTTTTACAAGAAATCTCTCTCTCTCTCTCTCTCTCTCTCTCTCTCTCTCTCTCTCTCTCTCTCTCTCTCTCTCTCTCTCTCTCTCTCTCGCTCCAGGTGACTGGAGGGAAGCCAACGTGACCCCTATCTTTAAGAAAGGGGATCATGAAAGTCCAGGGAACTATCGTCCCATTAGTCTCACTTCAGTTGTAGGTACTTATTAGAGGGGATAATAGCGGAGAGGATCGTTGACCATTTGGATTCCTACAAGCTGCTTGGGGACTCCCAACATGGGTTTAGACGGCATAGGTCGTGTCTCACCAACTTGCTCGAGTTTTTCCGTCATGTTGAGTGAGTATGATAAGAGTAGGGCGATTGATATACTTTATCTCGACTTTCAGAAAGCCTTTGATAAGGTACCTCACCGCCGGCTAATGGCCAAAGTGCGCGCGCTGGGTATCGGTGGGGAAGTAGGTAGGTGGATTGAAAACTGGCTGAAGAATAGGCGACAGAGGGTTGTAATTAAAGGGGCTAGCTCGGGTTGGGCCTCGGTCACTAGTGGGGTTCCTCAGGGTTCCGTTTTGGGGCCGCTGTTGTTTATCATTTACATAAATGATATAGACGGTGGCATCGTCAGTCGGATCGCCAAATTCGCTGATGACACCAAGCTTGGGGCTAATGTTGGGACGCCGGAGGCGATCGAGCAACTGCGTGCGGACCTAGGTAGGATAAGAGAGTGGTCCGAAAAATGGCAAATGCCTTTTAACATGGGTAAATGTAAGGTGATGCACATTGGCTACGCCAATCCCAAGTCGGACTACTCGATGTTTGGGAGTAATATCGAGGCGACTGATTTGGAAAAGGACTTGGGTGTGCTAATTAGCAGCGACCTTAAGTTTACCAAACAGTGCGTAGAGGTCGAAAAGAAAGCCCAGAAGCTGTTGGGTTACATCAGGAGGCAATTTCAGTTTCGGAACAAGGAGATTGTGCTCTCTCTGTACAATTCCCTGGTTCGGCCGCACCTGGAATATGCTGTGCAGTTCTTGTCGCCCACCCTCAGGAAAGATATTGAGAAGCTGGAGCGAGTGCAGGCGAGGGCCACAAAGTTAATCCCTTCCGTTAGGCATATGGGCTACAATCGACGCTTACGCGCCCTGGACTTGTTTTCGCTGGAAACTCGGAGGCTGCGCGGTCAACTCATCAAGGTTTTCAAGTTCTTACGCGGGTTCAACGATGTCGATTTTAGAAGCATGTTTAGTTTAAATGATAACCCAACTCGCAACAATAGTTGGAAGATGGATTTGAAACGGTTTAGGACTAGTGTGTGTGGGAATTACTTTACGTATAAGATCTGTGACACGTGGAACAGGTTACCTTCAGAAGTTGTGAACAGTTCCTCTGTGGATCACTTCAAGAAAAGGTTAGACCAAATCTTGCACTATTTGAGGGTGTAGAAAATTTTCCGTGGCACCCGTTGCCATTGGTACCTCCTCGGTATGGGCCGCAAGGCCTTTTGAGGTACTTCTTTTCCTTGTAACTCTCTCTCTCTCTCTCTCTCTCTCTCTCCTCTCTCTCTCTCTCTCTCTCTCTCTCGGGTTCGACGATGTTGATTTTAAAATTCTGCATGTTTAGTTTAAATAATAACTCAACCCGCAACAATGATTGGAAGTTGGACTTGAAACGGTCTAGCACTAGTGTGTGTGGGAATTACTTTACCTATAAGATCTGTGACACGTGGAGCAGGCTACCTTCAGAAGGTGTGAACAGGTCCTTCGTGGATCAGTTCAAGAAAAGGTCAGAACGAATCTTGCACACTATTTGAGGATATGTGTTACTGTCTTCTGGGGTGGCTGTTCGAGAAGCTAGCTGTGACAATGTGTAGAAATTTTTCCCTGGCACCCGTTGCCATTGGTACCTCCTCGGTATGGGCCGCAAGGCCTTTTAAGGTACTTCTTGCGCTTGTAAGTCCTTGTAACTCTCTCTCTCTCTCTCTCTCTCTCTCTCTCTCTCTCTGGTAGATATTTTAATCTACTTATCCCATAACAACATAAACTATTGTCGAGTGTCGAGGGAGTGGGCAACTGGGTGTAACTCCTCTGGAATAGAAAGCTCGAGGTCAGTGATCTACCGAATATGTAGATTGGTTAGGTTAGGTCGTAATATTTTCGTTAGTTTTAACGTTTTATTTGATGGATTCATTTAAAAAAAATGTCTTCTAAAGATCCTAGTGTAGTTTATGTTCCCCAACTTTGATCTAGTGTAGTTTGTGTCCTCTTTTGCGTCAGGGGGACGTAAACTACACTTGCTCTCAATCTCCCACCTTCGAGATACATAGGAATAAATTCAGGGAGAAACCGTAGCCGCAACCTCATGCATGTTATTAGAGCGAATAATTCCGAACATTGCCTCCAGACGCGGACTGCAGCTCGAATCCTCGGAAGGAAGTCCTCATAAGGGAGAAGATGGCCAGCCCAAGGGAAAGGGAGGCAGCGGGTTTTATGGATTTGTCCACTCAAATTCCCTTTGACGACTACGTGGACAGACACACAGCCGAACTCAAACCGCCGATGAAGACGACAAATTAGGGTACTTGTAGGTTATCTCCCCCCACCAATTTTGACAGAATATTTTCGTTAAAACTAACGAAAATATCACGACTTAACCGAACCAATTATCAAGGGCGTACAGTTGATCTATTATTAATTATAACATTGTTTCTGGAATAGTATTTACTATTTACTAATAGATCAACTGTACGCCCTTGATAATTGGTTAGGTTAAGTCGTGATATTTTCGCTAGTTTTAATGAAAATATTCTGTCAAAATTGGTGGGGGTGGGGGGGGAGATAACCTACAAGTACCCAAATTAGAAAGTCACTTTAAAATGTCCAAAATAAAGTAATAAAGTGGAATATATGCAGGTAACCATTGGAGTGTCTGACGACAGCCCCAAGACCGATTGATGCCTCTCTGAGATAAAATTAAAATTTATACTTTGTTTACTTGCATTATTGAGAAGTCGTGTTTGTCGGTGATTTCGATATTCTTGCATGTCACTTTCTTCTACCATCAACACTTTAATTCCAATTCAGCATATAAATGATAGGAATAAAATGGAACAGTGCATGCAAAGAATAAATATTTAAACATTAATTCGACCACCGAAAACGCGTTCTCTGTAAGGACTTTCTCCCAGTTTGGATTGGTTGATAATGGCAGCATTTGTTTAGATAGCGATTAATGCTTAATATCCTGGACGGGAATTTCCCTTTTTCCGCGGAAATGAAAATTAATATTCTCGTGAAAAACGAGAAATTATGGTATTTGCATAAAAACGTCGCAAATAATAAAGTTGATGCTACTGGCCCTTTTCGCTGTATAATATTACGGCACTTTGGCATTCTCCTCACATTTTAAAACGTTTTTAAACGTTTTTGGAGTCTCTGACTGTGTCGCGTTAATCCATTTACTCCTTGCGTCATTATGTAGGACAGTCAGATTGTTAACATTTACAGTGGAACTTAAAGACAAAAATTAAACTTGGTTTCGGCATAAATGGATTAAGCACGTTTTAAGGAGGGCATTTCCTAGTTTTCGAAATAACTATCGGATTGGGGTGAAATTTTATTATGATGATGTAGAGCTTAAAATGGCAATTGAGGAATCAGTGACTGAAAAAAAAAAAGGGTGCAACAAAACTCAAAGTAAATAAATTGGCGCAAAAATTTGCAAAAAGAATTTTCCCTTTTTGAAGCAAGAAATCAAAGGACAGACAACTTGTCATACAATGCTCTTAGAACGATCCCACCTACTTCCGTTAAGGCTGAAGAACCTTCTCTCTCAGAGTGGTTTGTTCGTAACAAAGATTCGTAACGGACTAAGTGATGTCTCTTTGGATGTTGCGTGTTTCTTAAAAGCACACATGAAAAAAAAATTCTTTCCAAAATATAAGTGTGTAGAGATGTCAAAAACAATAATAAGCGAATATTTTTAACAACACCTTACATGCTTTAACCTCTTAACGACCGAAATTTTTGTTGGGTTAAGTTACGAGTGCGTGTATTGGAAACGGTACATATTCTTCAACCCAGTGGTCCAAAAGAGGTTAATGATTATGTCAAAATCCAAAGTTTAAATTTCAGTTATTTTTACTTTAGTTTTTCACTAATCCATATTCCATAATCCACATATATATGTATACAGTTGTCAGTATCGTGTACTAAACAAAATATTCATAGTCAGAGTAATTTAATTATTTTGGATGGGGGGTGTGTGGGGAGGGTTGTGTAGATCTAATATTTCTTTGATGAATTTTACGCAAAATGGCTCCAAAAAGAACAGTTTTTACTATAATTTAATTTCTCCTTTTAGTTTTAGTTGTTTTATCAATTTCCCGCGAAATGCAATTTAAACTTCCTTTTTCCCGCCAAATCAAAAATCCTTTCCCCGGGATTAAAGAGAAGAAAATCTTTGAAATATTGTTAAAAGTTACATATAATCTGCACTAATAATAATAAAAGAATAAGAAGAAGAAGAAGAAGAAGAAATGTCATTATGAAAAGATGTATCGATGTAACACACAAAATCACTGTCGCATTCCGAAACGAATTCCTAACAAGCTCGGAAGATGTTAAGATATGCTTGAACTGTTTCAACGGAACGTCAGCATAAAAAGAAAAAAACAGTGAAAAAAAGAAGTGACCAACCCCTCTCTTGGGACGCCCATCGTGAAGTGGGAATCTCAATTAGAAGTACAGTATCGACATTCGGGCAGAAATTCTTCGAAAGTTTTGGTTTCACGATGTAATCACCTCACGGGAAATGAATAATATCGTTTCCCTGTAATCGAAGTTAAGGTATTTAGGTCGCAGGTTCGATTCCCGACGGCCGACGATGCAAGTTAATAATATGTCAGGAATTTGCGCAGTAAGTAGCATTCTTCTGGTCAGAGCGCTGTGCCAGTTTCCGGCCTTCCTACTTCTATTATTATTTTTATCATCATTACTGGATATGAAGTACTGAATGTCAACAAAAAATTAATAAACTCAAAATATCAGTTACTCTAAGTTAATGTAAACACAATAAATATATATATATATATATATATATATATATTATATAAAAGAAGGATCAACACAACGGCAAACATTTTCATTTATTTGTACTTCAGACGTTTCGACAATCTTTTGTCATCATCAGTGAGTTAAGTCTTAAAACCTTAAAACAAAATTGAAAAGTGAAAATTACATCAATACAAAATTAAAACCATTAAAATTAAAACCTTAAAGCAAATGAAAATTGCATCAATACAAAATTAAAATCATTTAAATTTCATCACTATAAAAACTAAAATTAAATTAAATTTCATCACTATAAAAACTAAAATTAAATTACCTCAATAGGTTTTTATAGTTTTTATAGTGATGAAATTTAATTTAATTTTAGTTTTTATAGTGATGAAATTTAAATGATTTTAATTTTGTATTGATGCAATTTTCATTTTGCTTTAAGGTTTTAATTTTAATGGTTTTAATATTGTATTGATGTAATTTTCACTTTTCAATTTTGTTTTAAGGTTTTAAGACTTAACTCACTGATGATGACAAAAGATTTGTCGAAACGTCTGAAGTACAAATAAATGAAAATGTTTGCCGTTGTGTTGATCCTTCTTTTCATCTGTAAGCTCCGTTTCCCTAAGGAGAAGTCAATAGCTTTGATATATATATATATATATATATATATATTAATTTATGAAGTTATTAAATTTGTGATTAAACAGCGAAAATTTAAAGGATTTTTTTTAATTATACTCTGACATATTTGAAGGGCATGCCGAAAGGAACGTTTGTCCAAAGGTGAAATTAGTTTTTGCCAATAAAATAAAACGATAGTAGAAATGTAAAGGAATTTTGGTAAAGTAGGGAGTAAAATTCAATTTCAGTCCGATCTCAAGGTCGGCAACGGTGAAATGAAGATAAATTATTTGGCAGAAGCAATTAAAACAAATGACAGAGAAAGGGTACGACGATGTGGCAACGTCGCACCTCCGCTGCTTCCCATTTGATCAGCAAAGTAGATTGATCGATGTTGAGTTTGTTCAGTAGTTGTGTGGGAGACCTTCCTCCTCCCCGTTCGAATGATGTAGTGACTCTTAACTGGTTCGGATTCGACGTGAAGTTGTAGATCTTCTACGTCAAATGACCTTTACCGTTGCAAAGGAGGTTAAACAACCCCAAACCATTATTATTATTATTATTATTATTGTTGTTGTTGTTGTTGTTGGTTGTTAATAGAAAATAAAATAAAATAAAAAGTAGCGTTTGGGGGTTGTTTAATCGCGTTCGTAACATTTTGAGTCATATGGCGCGGCATGGGGATGGGGGAGCTACAGCTTTACGTGGGATCCTAGCCAGTGCCCCACCAAAGAAGACCAAATGAAGTATCTTAATCGCTAAAAACTGAAATCTAAGGCAAACATTCGAAACCAGCAACTAAAGATTAACGGCACGGCACTCTGCCATTTGGCTACACTGGCGGTTTTGTAAAAGCGTCGAGCTCCGGGTTTACTCCCAGCTGGTGGCTCCTAGGTTTGGTTAGCCACTTACCCTGTCAATGCTCGGGTTCAGGCTTTTTTAAGATATGTTGAATAATGTAGAAAGAATTGTGTACAAACTCATTAATGTGTGCAAATTTTAAAGATGGATTTTTTACGTAAATTGATTTCCTACCTAATGTCATTCTTTGCTTTAAAATTTTGTTAAAATAAAGTATTCTACCCTATATCCTTCATCTTCAAGAACATACAGACTTACGAAGGTCTCCATAAGCGAATTACCAGCGCGATAAAACTAAAACTATATAACCATTTAGAGCAGGGGTGGGGACCTTGCCGCCTGCGGGCATGATGCGTAATTAAATTAGCGTAATTTAGTTGGCCGCGAACAGTTTCATTATTTAAAGTATTTACATCTTAATTATGTTCCAAACTATTTTTAAACCCGCAATTTGACGGTAGAGAGTATTTTAGTTGAAATTTTCCCGCCACACAATAAAGGTTCCCCACCCCTGATTTAGAGTGACGTAAATGGGAAATAGACAGTACCAAACTGTACTAAATCCCCTGATTTAGAGTGACGTAAATGGGAAATAGACAGTACCAAACTGTACTAAATCCCCTGATTTAGAGTGACGTAAATGGGAAATAGACAGTACCAAACTGTACTAAATCCCCTGATTTAGAGTGACGTAAATGGGAAGTAGACAGTACCAAACTGTACTAAATCTCCAAATGAACATAACTACACGGGGAAATTCTGTAGTTAAAATAACTAAATAGTTGCGCACTATACCAGATAGTTAATCCAAGTGTAACAGTTGCACTAACCATTCTTATTGGTTTGATAAAAACTTAAATAGCGCAACCACATAAGAGTTGGTTTAACCCTTTAACGATGGATGGTACCTTAAGGTCCACCAGAAATAATAATACAAATTGTACTACAATGCCTCGTTTCTATAAATGTTTCTATGTGTTTATATATAGATGTCATTTAGTTGTCGGGAAAGAAACCCAAAATGTGTGTCATTTCAGTGACTAGTTACTAAAATATTAGTTTTCAATAACAATAAAACCTATACGTTCTGGTAACAAGAGTGACCGCATATGCTGCGGACTCGTCCGTAAAGGGTTAAGTATAGTATACTTGGATTAACTATTTGGTATAATACGCAAATAACCATAAGTTAATCAGGGTTTATTTATATAAGCGGGTGAGCCGTCTCATAGTATACAGTAATTATGGTATAATTAGGCCAATATGAGAGTTTATTATACCTAAAGGTAGAGAAGGATTCACTCTTTAAAACCAACTGTTTCATCTGGGAACCAAGTTAACTGAAGTTATTTTAAATTTTACGGATCACCTTCTTATTCTATTATGAAAATTACTCATTTGATTCCACTTAATCAGTTTCCGACTTTATTCCTTTAGATTTGGAAATTCTACATCTGACTGCATTCAAATTTATTCTGTTAGGTAATATTCCAATTTATTTTTCACTTCAGTGAGAGAGAGAGAGAGAGAGAGAGAGAGAGATTGTTAACATTTACGCAATATCCAATATATTTCAGAATACAATGTACACGATTATATTAGGTGTGGAATAAAAAAAATTACTGTTTTTTTGAAGGGCTTAAAAGAAAAATATTTGGTCATTTAAAAAACACCAGTTTAACACAATTTTGAAAGGAACGCAGAAGTCCATCAAACAACTCTTTGTCAATCGCGATGCTTTTGCAAAGCCTTTTTGAGCACTCTGACAAACATCCCTCTCGAATTTAGAAAGGCAAGAAATCAAGGCAATTGGACGATAGTTGGAGTGTTGAGAGCGGTCACCCTTCTTTGGAACAGACTGAATGAAAGCGAATTTCCAGCAGGAAGGAAAAGTACCGGATGAAAAACAAAGGCGAGTTTGCCTGGCAAGGTGTAAGCGCAGAAGCACAGTTCTTGAGAACAACAGGCTCATCACGAGACGATGTGTTGCCAGCAAGACTCAGGTTCTTGTATCAAAGGTCAAGGACATAAATAGAGGAGGGGACATTGATGTCATTCCGACATAGTTCTTGTTTTGGATAAAACTAACAAATATTTCCAGAGGTGTATTTCCATCACTGTTAAAATTCGTTTATAACACACCCTTTTAAGGGAAATGATCCTGCACACTAGTAACAACTTCTACAGCCGTCTGTCTGTTCATTATCTATCTTCAGCAAAAGTTTTGACAAAGCTGTGAAAAATATAGTAGCATAAGAGTTATTTGGAATTATATAATTTATTATATCTACATCAAGATTTTTCAAGTTTACGGACTTTTGATGTTGCAGACTATAATATTCTACTTCAATGAACTATATTATTTTGGTTTTTGATGTGCCATTAAGCAGTGCTCTCAACCTTTTTATTTAACGGAACATTTTTTTCTAGTTAGCTCGACCCTCGCGGCACACCGAACCGAATTTTGCCAAGTCATTGCGTATTCTATTTTCATCACTTACTAGCCAACCTGCTGGAAATTAGTAAAATACAGTGATGTAGTCTATTTTCCTCTAATTAGGGACTGTCACGGCACACCGGTGCGAAGCACTGCCGTAAAGGATTGGTTTAAAAGTTAGTCATCCAATAGATGTCAATTTGTGGCCCTCATAAATGTATGTTCCATTAAACTGATTATTAAATATGGCGTACCTTAAAACTCATTCTTAGGTCCACTTTTATTTTTTTTTCCTACATAAATGATCTTCCACGCTCTTCAAATATACTTAACTTCATAATGTTGTTTGCAGGTGATACAACAATGTTTTTTTTTTCTTGCAAAGAAAGAGCTATTTAAAAATTAATTTAACAAAGTTGCGGACTGGTTGACCTTTAAACAACTTATATAATATGTATAACGACAAGACGCGTGCCATTTGTTTTTAGTTAGAGATATAATTTAAATTTTGGATGAACTAAAAATAATGGTGAATCAATAATAATAATCGTTAGATCAGAGAAGGTAGAGTAACGAAGTTTCTTAAAGTAATGCTTGACAAATACTTACAATGTAAAGATAACATACGCTTTAAAATTTTCACTTATCTTTAAATTTCTCTCCTTTTAACCTCCTTTTTTTACTTTGCTTTAAAGTTTTCACTCGTCTTTAACTATTCTCTCATTTTTTAACCTTCCTCCTTAAAAGGAGCCTCGTAGGGATCAGCCGGTCTGTTGTTGTTGTTGTTGTTGTTTGGTGCCCTTTGTATTGCTTTGTATTCCTTTGTATTATAGCTTTCAAAAGTTTTTTATGGACGTTGCAATGTGATGTTTAAACTTAAACCTATAGTTCCTAAACGTTTTATTAAGTCTTAATCGAAACCCAATTGTTCTTCTTTACATAATGGACTACGTACGTGCAAGGGGGAAAAATACCTTAAGCGTTATCGACGAGTTATATCGTCTATCGGTGCGTATAAAAAAAAAGTGACGCTTAACGGGTTAAATAGTATCTATTATTAAAAAACGAGTAAGAGGAATATTAAGGGGTGTTGATTTTTATGCTTACGTTAAGTTAAAATTATTAAAAATCAAAGAATTTATCAAAATGGTTGGCACTTATTCCTTTCCCCTCCTCCTCCGCAATTTCTTTTTTCTCGGTTAGGTCAACTGTACGCCCTTGACAATCGGTTAAGTCATGATATTTTCGTCAAGTTGGTTGTCTTTTATATTAAAAATATAATGACTTAACCTAACCCATTGTCAAGGGCGTACAGTTGACCTAACCGGGAAAAAAGAAATTGCGGGGAAAAGAGAATAAGTTCGATAATATATCGTAACACACGAAGACATTCCCTCGTGTCCGACTACGAGTAGATACAACCAAACAAGTTATCCCTCACTTTAAATTATCTCCCTCCCCCAAAAATCACCTATTTTTGTTGGATTGAAATTATAAAATAATTATATAATGTCTTTGGGGTTTCCACCCATTCAACTAATTATAAAATAATTAATTAATTAATTATAAAATTATAAAATAATTATACAATGTTTTTGGGGTTTTCACCCATCCAACTAATGAACAGATCCTAAATCTTTCTTTGTCTAAACTTCTATCCAAAATATTAAGTGATAAACCTAATTAGCTATGGAAGTAAGTTTATATATATATATATATATATATATATATATATGTATATGTGTGTGTGTGTGTGTACAGGGTAGCCCATTCCCAATCGGTTATAATTAAAACAAATCCATCTAGCAGATTAAAAAAAAAAATGTTAAACATTTAAATTTTGTTTTTTAAGTAAATAATCAATAAATATTTCTAAACATAAATTTTTTACTTTATTTGTTTTTTTCTTCATTTTCGCTTTAATTATAACCGATTGGGAGTTATATATATATGTCGCGCGTGTGCGCGGGCCACTGCCCGCTGGCGACTTTTAAGATGAATGCACTTTGGACAATCCAACGAGGGTGGTCCTTGTTGGTTAAGCTCGGCCTTAGCCGTAGAGCATCCGAGTAACGATAATGTGACACAGTTTCTACTAAGTTTTTTTTTCCGAAGGGGTGAATGGAAACACTTCAGTTCTCAATGGGAGTTTTCGTTCACTCAAATGATTTTTATTACACAAAGTAGATACAGAACGAGGCGCTGAAGGAGGGAAATGAATTTACAGCCTCTTACGATAACCACTGAAAGTCAGAAGGTTACAGGGGGTGAGGTTCGACCTCTTTTCATAATAGCTCAGGCAGGAATTTAAAGGGAGGAAGGTCGTCCTCCGCGAGTAAGGCGTAAGGCAGGAATGATTTAATTTACAATACAAGAAATAAATAAGTCTAAATTTTGGGGGAGTGCAGTTGAAGGTTAAGCTCCCACTTTAACTGGAGAGCTAAAGAATTCTGACGTTAAGCATAATTTAAGCATAGAACGAAATTTAGAAAGATAAAAAAATTTTAAAAAATACTAATTTTTGTAAGGTATACACTTTGGATGGCGACATAATGTCGGGGTACCGACATGTACCGAATACATTGAGTACATTAATAACATCACATTAAATTATTAATGTTAATTACAATTTTAGCAAATTGTTAATTGACATATCTGATTCTGAAGTAATCTAAATAGGTGATACAATTTATATAATGAAGGAGAGTTCTCCGTTGTTCTATAATTTAAAGGGGGTTAACAACAATGTTATATATTTATAGTTATCAATAATTACGCCAATTTATGTCAAATATTATTAGAAGAATGGTTGGTTATCATAGTTTGAAAGCCTAAAAGCCAGCGATGATGAAAACGGAGGAAAAAATACAGTGCACTTTCCATTGGAAGTACACGGACATTTATGATAACGTAACACATAAGTAGCATAGAATTTGAATGACAATTAGGTAGAAATAGTAAGTACAAGTAATGAGAACGTAGATAACTATGTGACGTAAGGAGATAACGAACC
Organism: Bathynomus jamesi; assembly: GCA_023014485.1. Lineage (NCBI taxonomy): Eukaryota > Metazoa > Arthropoda > Malacostraca > Isopoda > Cirolanidae > Bathynomus > Bathynomus jamesi. The sequence continues at coordinate 222,908 of JAJOZX010003332.1, forward strand.
AGTGGCCTGGCACGGAAACAATACAGTATATCATAATAACATAACAAAACATCTTAACGTTATAAATTGGTAGTAGAAGAAAGAGAGAAGAGTTCGGATTGAGAGGCTCGCTTTTGGCGACGTCATCGGAATTTGAACATTCATATCAGCATTAACGAATATCTTGCGAGAGGTGAAATAATTAAAAGAAAAAGTAAAAAGCATACATGTGGACGTATTTACATGTACGTAATCATGAGCATCAAGGGACATGTACGACTGCATATCGGTTGTCACACAATAGGTTGTGTGCGTAATATAGACACGAGTAAACATGAACTGATAGGGTGATAGGGCATAAGTAGGCAATAGGTAGATGAATGAATAAGTAATAAAATAAATAAAGGATAGCGGTCAAGAAAGAACATGGATGTATGAATGAGTATGGTCGAATAATATTTATATTGCATAACTCCAGACAGGACACAACATATAAATAATGACTTATAGAGAGTGAAGTTTTTTATTATTATTAAAGAATTTACCATACATTGAATACGGAAGATATCCACTTACTAAACACGTGATTCAGTATTCAAGGTATTCAAGGAAATTAAGTTAATTTATGACGTCATAGTAATTTGCTTTGTACGTACAGTATAAGTCATTATTGGGAGAAATTAAAGGAGACGAATTAGAGAGACACAGTTAAGGGACATTCGCTTCTCACAGCGAACTTCTAATGACACAAACATGGATACGGCTCAACCATAGAAATGGTAAGTCGCATGGTTGTGATATATATATATATATATATATATATATATACAGGGTGTCCCATAAGTCCGGCATCATAGGAAAAATAATAAAAAAAGGCAAAACAAAAGCTTTTATTTACAGAACGTGCTCAATATGTCCACCATTGTTTTCAATACACAAATTCAGACGTGATACCCAGTCAGCAAGCACACGGTGAATGATGTCAGGAATAATGGTGTTACATGCCCCAATAATGCGCTGCCGCAAATGTTCAACACTCCTAATTTTCTCTGTGTATACCAGCGCTTTCAAGTGGCCCCAGAGATAAAAATCTAGTGGCGTGAGATCCGGGCTTCTAGCTGGCCATTCCACAGGCCCTCGACGTCCTATCCAATGACCAGACCAGGGAATTGTTGGTACAGGTATTCCCTTACTTGGGTGCTGTAATGTGCAGGAGCGCCGTCTTGCTGGAACCATGTTGGGAAATTTCCTTCTTCGTTCAAGACACTGGGAAATGCTTCTTTCTTGAGCATACGTAGGTAGGTGCTTCCAGTGACATGTTCATCGAAAAAGAGGGGGCCTATGATGCGATCCTTCCAAATGCCACACCATACCATCACCCGAAATGCACCTTGTTCCTTTGAAGAGGTATACCAGTGAGGATTGTTTTGAGACCAGTAGCGGGTGTTCTGTCGATTTACCTCACCATTTCCATAAAAAACAGCCTCGTCACTGAAGAGAATGGTGGACGGGAAATTGGCATCCCGAGCATATTGCCCATTCACAAAATTCCATCCGCCGGTCGGGATCATCTTCGCTTAATTTCTGTAGGATCTGAAGTTTATATGGATGCCATTTGTGAGCCTGAAGAATGCGATGGATGCTACTTTTCGACACTCCTGTCTCGGCGGACAATCGCCGAAGAGACTTATTGGGACTTCTGTTAAAATGAGCCAGGATAGCAGTCGCTGTATCATCGTCAGTGGACCTCCTTGAAGGTCCACTGCGTGGTTTATCTTCTATGGATCCTGTTTCCTTAAACTTTGCAACAAGTCTGCTAACACAACTCTGTGTTATTGGCTCGCGGTCTGGATGCAGTCTGTTAAACTCAGCAGCGGCCTCTCTCTGACTCCGATTTCCTATGAGTAGAATTATCTGGATTCGTTCTTCCTTGCTCACAGACATTATGGCCTGTAGAAAGAGAAAAATATGAATTATGGTTTGTAGAAATAGAAAAATATGAATTTCTCCTATGATGCCGGACTTATGGGACACCCTGTATATATATATATATATATATATATATATATATATATATATATATATATATATATTAGTGATGGGACGATGCATCGCAATCGCAATCGCAATCGCGATACAATCGCACATTTTTTACAATCGCAATCGCAATTGCAATCGCATTTAATGAGTGCGATTGTTGCGATTGTGAACAAAAGATTTAAATCTCTACAAAAGTTGCTATGAAAGCTGCTCTTTCATGCGTACTTAAAGGAAAGTTTAGCTAACAACAATACGGAATAATAAATAAATAATAAATAAGTCAAAAACAGAAATGAAAACGGGTTGCGAATTAGTTGAAAACAGAATAAAAAATTGGTTTAATAATAACAATAAGTACACCTCTTTATTTGCTCTATGTAAAATTGGAATGTTAAAAAATCAAGCTAACCCTATGGTAGGTAACGCGTTTAGGTATATTTAAAGCATAAATGAGCGTTATGTGAGGCTAAAGCTAAAACATCGCAATCGCAATCGCAATCGCGCGATTTTCAAATTCTGACAATCGCAATCGCAATCGCAACAGCGATTGTATGAAATATGACAATCGTCCCATCACTAATATTATATATATATATACAGGGTGGGCGGAAAGTAGCTCCCTATTTTGGATTGGTAAAAAAATACGTATATTATCCATTTATTTCAGAAGAAATAATATGAAAAGGTAGGCATACATGGTAGGTTTTCTATAAAATTCAATGTGGGCTCCAACTCTTTCCACCAGCTTCTGGAGCCGCCCAGGAATGGCGTCCACTGATTTTAGCAGGAACTCCGGCGGGATGGAGGACATGACTTCCCGAATTCGGTCCTCCAGTTCTTCCAATGTCATCGGTTTGGTGCGGTAGACTTCTTCCTTTACCCACCCCCAAAGAAAGAAGTCGCACGGTGTCAAGTCGGGGCTCCTGGCTGGCCATTGATGTGGACCACGACGACCCATCCAACGCCCAGGGAAGTGGGCATCCAGCCACTCACGGACAACAAGAGCGAAGTGCGGAGGGGCGCCATCTTGCATAAATATCAGATCGTCGATGTTCTCCCATGTGCTGACAACCGGCCAGACCTCGTTTCGCAACATAGCAATGTACCGCTCAGCAATCATGGTGTTGCGCAGAAGGAACGGGCCCACAACCTGATCTGAGGTCATACCACACCACACCGTTACACTGAACCGATTCTGCCGTTTTTCAGCGGTAACCGTGCGACTTCTTTCTTTAGGGGTGGGTAAAGGAAGAAGTCTACCGCACCAAACCGAGGACATTGGAAGAACTGGAGGACCGAATTCGGGAAGTCATGTCCTCCATCCCGCCGGAGTTCCTGCTAAAGTCAGTGGACGCCATTCCTGGGCGGCTCCAGAAGCTGGTGGAAAGAGTTGGAGCCCACATTGAATTTTAGAGAAAACCCTACCATGTATGCCTACCTTTTCATATTATTTCTTCTGAAATAAATGGATAATATACGTATTCTTTTACCAATCCAAAATAGGGAGCTACTTTCCGCCCACCCTGTATATATATATATATATATATATATATATATATATATATATATATGTTACTGTAAAAGCTCGACGAGTGGTAAATCTTAAGATTTGCCTGTAAATCTTGACATTTACCATGTACATCTGGTAAAAGTCCGAAAAACAAGTGAAATTTACTTATTTCGGACTTTTACCAAATCTACATGGTAAATGTCAAGATTTGCCATCAGAAGTTGTAAAAGCCAGGATTGAAGAGAAATTAACCTAATGGTAAATGTCAAGATTTACCTAACCTAACCTAACCTAACCAAAAGATGTTTGTGCAAGGCCTCTGGCCTTTTATGCAATTCAAAGTGCCACAGCAGTTCACCATGCTGTAATAAATGAATTCGTTTTTTTTTTGTGCAAGAATTTTTCGCGTTTTTAAGTTGCTAGTATATTTAAATAAATGTTTTTTTCCCCAGTTTTAGTAATTTCTCTTCAATCCTGGCTTTTACAACTTCTGATGGTAAATCTTGACATTTACCATGTAGATTTGGTAAAAGTCCGAAATAAGTAAAATTTCACTTGTTTTTCGGACTTTTACCAGATGTACATGTAAATGTCAAGATTTACTGGCAAATCTTAAGATTTACCACTCGTCGGGCTTTTACAGTGACATATATATATGATGCAGACCACCTAGCAATTTACTTTATATGTAAGCGTGGGAGTTACTTATCACTTTTACAGGTCAATTTTAATCTTTTTATCTGATAAATCGAAATTTAAGACGTTTATTTTGAACTCGAATACTTTAAAATAACACCAATTTTTTTTTTTCTATCACGCTTCACAAACCTTTTAATCCGCAAAAAATTATCTTTCAAATAATATATATATATATATATATATATATATATATATAAAATCTTTTACTATTTATCAATACCTAAGTGAAGAAAATTTATTTTTTTAAGTGTAGCTCAAGATTTGGAGGTAATATTTTATTTTCTCACACCATTGTGTGTGTGTATATATATATATATATATATATATATATATATATATATATATATTAGTGATGGATCGAGTGGTCGGTTTTTCACAACCGCGGTTGCGGTTGTGTTTGCGGTTGTCGAATTTTTTCAAACCGCGGTTGCGGTTGCGGTTATCATATACTAGGAAAAATGCGTAATTATTAACTGGATTTAGCCACTATAGTGCGATTTAGCCACACTTGGTACATAATATATACTAAATAGTATTTTTAGTAAATACCTTATGTTGAACACAAGTTTTGCAATACACCGCTACCGCTATTTGTGTGTTGCAAAACTTGTGTTCAACATAAGGTATTTACTAAATAAATACTATTTAAATGAAGTATATTCTAAACTTATATAGCTATTATGAAAGAATAGGTCAAATTAATTAAAACCATATTTTGCACTAAGTGTGTTACCAGGATGAGGGACGAGGACCCATCGCACTGTTCATCCCACCTACCACTTTCCCCAGCCTCCACCCATTGGAAAGTTATGGATTATTATTCATTTGAAAAAACTGATGTCAAACTTAATGACAGGCAGTGTGAATTTCAAGAATAATATTTTTGCTGCATTTTCACCTTTCAAGCGGCAACGCCTCTCATCGTACAACGTTCCCGCTCCACGCATAAGGAGACCCATCATTTTCTTTTTAAAAAAAGAAATATTTCTAATTAACCTAAAATTAAAATTAACTAAGCTTTTACAACCGCAACCGCACTTATGGAACGGCGGTTGCGGTTACGGTTGCGGTTGTGAATTTTTGTGCGGTTGTAGTGCGGTTGCGGTTATTCGATCCATCACTAATATATATATATATATATATTAAACCCTCGTCCAACACGTGTTTGTCCAACGCGAATTTGCTAATACACGTAAAAATAAATGCGAACAATTATTTGCCGAAAGCGGAAAATTTGACTATACACGGTCCGCCAAACACACTCTAATACAGTAGTACTGTACGCGTGCCAATGCGCGCTTTAGTATTTTTTCCTACTCTCTCCAACACTCCCGCATCTCCCTCCCTCTCGCGTCACCCCTCGCATCACCCTTTGCCTCAATCCCGCTAACGCGTTAAGTTCAGTGAAGTTGCGTTGGATTGTTTTTGTCGTATTTTGCCGTTGTTTTGCTATTACCCTTAAACAGCAGTACGGCACCAAAACGTAAAGCATTTCCGAGTGATAGTGAAGAGAAGAAAAGTCGTAAGGTTATGACTAGGGCAGTCAAAAGTTGACCGAAAAAATTAAGAAAGTTGACCTTACGAATTGAAAAAATTGACTTATAAAGTTGCCTTTACTTTCAATAATAAAAACGATACTTTAATTACTTATTCTTGCTCTTCTACATCAGTTGACCGATTGTGGTAAATTATGAAGTATTTGACGACATTTTCTGGCAAAAAATTGCGATCCTTACTTAATAATTTATTAAGCATAGAGAAAGATCTCTCTACAGCGGCAGTTGTTGGTTGACATTGCAAAAGCTGACTATAAACTGTTGGTGAGATTTCAGGTCTACTGAGGTTAATTATTTCACAAATACCATTTGTCTTGAGTCTTGTTTCAATGTATTGTTTGACTGAACACATATTTTCGCCAAGGTTGATAGAAGAAATGGTTTCATATGCCTCTCTAATGGTGCAATCAGATGCTTCCATCCTAGTCACTAAGCTAGCAATCAAACTATAATTCATTTTGATTGACATTAGTTGCTTTGGCAGTTTTTCATTAGCAACACTCTCTTTAGCCTTCTGAACAATGATTCCTTCATCTTCAAAATTTTCCACAATTGTCTTCACATTTGGAAAATTGTCTGCATAATAAAAAGCAGCGTTCAGCCAGCTTGCCCAACGTGTTACAATCGGTTCTGGAGGAGTTCCTATTTCAGCAAACAATTCCTTCCTTCTTTTGTTTTTAAGAGTAGAAGCCTTGACACATGCAATTAAAGTGTCAACATCACTATAAAATGCTCTTATTTGCATCGCACAATTATGTAACAGATGCGCAAGACACGTTACATGGAAAAGTCTTGGAAAAAGTTGCTCGAGTGTCGCTCCAGCTGACACCATGTAACGAGCTGCATCAGACAGAAGTAAACAGAAATTTTCTCTTGGTATCTCGAATTCTTTTACAGTATCGTCAATCTTGTGTATGACAGTTCGTGCATTAACATTTCCAAGAAGAACATCGCACCTGATTAAATATGTTTTCTTGGGAACATCAATAGATCCAACAAGTATGTTCAAATATTTTGAGCCCCTTACTTCACTTTCATCAACAATTAGGAAAACTAATTTACCCTCTAGCAAATGTTTTATTCTACTTAACTCGCTTTCTGCCTGTTTCATTGCTATTGATCTGCAAGTTGACACGCAAGGCACTGCTACACCTAATTCAGAGAACAATTGTTTCACATGAGGGTTGCTCAACTTATGAAGAGGTATGTTGGCTGACAGAAATGTAGTCACAAGTTTTTCCGAAAAATCTGAAGACTTGTACTTTAAAAAGGTTTGCGTCTTTTCATTTCCCACATTTTGGTCTATACCACGCTGGTGCTTTTGGGTAGAGCGATGTTTATCCACAAAAAAGGATTTGTCATGCTTGACCACAGCACAACAAATCTGACAGTATAGCTCATTTTTCCTGAACAAATGAATTCATTAGGATATTTTGCAATTATAGCGCGCACTTTAGCAATAGAACTAACTGCAACTTTTGGCATTTTAAATATCTGAAATCAAAAGAAATCGAAATCAGTGAAATCACAAATCAGAAAAAATCACAAATAAAAAATGGTAACCAGTAACCACAATACATACAACACAACCACATCCAAAACCAGAACGGACATAACTGAATAAGACAAATACGAGCAGCGAAGTTGCCAGTTAACCAAAAAGATGCCAATTTTTAGTTATTTTAATTATTTATTCCAAAAAAATTGACTTTATTTACCTCATTGCTATTTTTTGACTTAACAGGTAAAAGTTGACTTTTGGTTGACCTATTAACTTTGGTAATATACCCCCTACAGGTGTTTTTATTGCATTTTCAGTCGTTTCAGCGAAAAGTGCCCCATAGGAAACAATTTGACTTTATTGACTTTTGACCGCCCTAGTTATGACATTAGCCGAAAAAATAAAGATTCTAGATAAGTTGCGTAGTGGTATGAGTATAACATCACTTGGCCGCGAGTATCACGTGAATGAGTCTACCATACGCACCATCCGAAAGAGTGAAGAAAAGATGCGTGCTATTTTCATTTAATATATTTTTATTTATGATATGTAAATATCATTATGTTTATGATTTTATTATGCTCTTATTTCATATACAATATAGGTAGGGAAATTCATTTATGTGTGAATAAAAAATCTACGTATCTAAGTATTAATGGGTGACTTTACGCAATCGATCGCATTCATGTATCCCCATTTATCTCATAAAGTATTAAATTAAGTTTGTCCAACGCGGATTTACCTAACGCGCCGTTCTCAAGGAACCTAACCCCCGCGTTGGACGAGGGTTTACGATATATATATATATATATGATGAATAAAACCACGGAGGAAAGGAAACACAAAACGCGCTTGAGCACCGTTTTGTGTTTCCTTTCCTTCGTGGTTTTATTCATCATAAATATTTTTCACGTGTTAGTTTCGTGAAATAATTTTCATATATTATATATATATATATATATATATATATATGGTAAATATTAAATTTTGTGGAGACCAGTGTTTTGACAAAGTTGAAATTCGTTGCAAAGATCGTGATTGGCCGAAATTGATCACGTAGGAAATAATTAACCAATTTAAAAAGACCACTTAACCTCGTGTAATCTGGTCTCCGTGAAACTTAATAGTATATACAGGGTGTCCGAGAATTATCTGTACAATTTTTGGCTGTTATTAAAAGTCAACCATGAAGTGTAGAAATTCCAGTGTTGTCCCATTTTACAGAGAATCTCATTAAGTTTTTTCTGATACCACGTTTTGACAAGTTTTTTAGAAATGTACGCGGGTGACAGACATTGATGATTTAAAAGCAAGAATCACAGCTGCTATTGAGCGAATTGATGTGGATATGCTGCAGCGTACATGGCAACATTTGGAGTATCGATTGGATGTTTTGCGAATCACTAATGGTGCACATATCGAATGTTTGTAACAACGTTACTTTAATAAAAGAAACTTTTGAAAATACAGATTCTAAATAAGCTTGTTTAAGAATTTTACGTGTGTTATCAAGAATTTTATTAAAAGATGAAATTGCACAGATAATGTTCGGACACACTGGAATTTCTAAAAAACTTGTCAAAACTTGGTATCAGAAAAAACTTAATGAGATTCTCTGTAAAATGGGACAACACTGGAATTTCTACACTTCATGGTTGACTTTTAATAACAGCCAAAAATTGTACAGATAATTCTCGGACACCCTGTATATATATATATATATATTATATATATATATATATATATATATATATATATATATATATATATATAAGAGTTACAAGGAGTTACAAGGAAAAGAAGTACCTCAAAAGGCCTTGCGGCCCATACCGAGGAGGTACCAATGGCAACGGTTGCCAGGGAAAATTTTCTACACGCTCAAATAGTGGGCAAGATTTGGTCTAACCTTTTCTTGAAATGATCCACAGAGGAACTGTTCACAACTTCTGAAGGTAAACTGTTCCACGTGTCACAGATCTTATAGGTAAAGTAATTCCCACACACTAGTCCTAAACCGTTTCAAATCCAACTTCCAACCATTGTTGCGAGTTGTGTTATCATTTAAACCAGTGGTGGCCAACCGCGGCGCATTGCGCCAAAGGTGGCGCATCAAGTACTTTGAAGTGGCGCATCGAGGTCTAGTATGAATTGTGCTAAATTTTCACTTCTAACACTAAATATTAAAAATCAAAGATTTAAGCAGTTAAGATGTAGTTAACTAAAAATACAGAGGGAACGAAAAGAGGCGCCGCGCTACTCTATGTACCAGACGCATGGCAAATAATATATAATTTTTATATATCATGCGTCTGGCAGCGTAGCAATATTTTTTTTAACTTACATCCAAATATTTTGAAGTTGGTAAAGTCGAAGCAACATCAAAAATTTCATTAAGGTAAATATTTTTCACATTATATTTCTATTTAAGGTAAATATCATATATTTTTATTTTTACTTACAAGTTATTAGTAATTTTTTCACAAATTTTTTTTTGGCGCATCCGAATTAAACCTAACCTAAAAATGGCACGCATCAAAAAACGGGTGGCCACCACTGATTTAAACTAAACATGCTTCGAAAATCGACATCGTTGAAGCCGCGTAAGAGCTTGAAAACCTCGATGAGTTGACCGTGCAGCCTCCGAGTTTCCAGCGAAAACAAGTTCAGGGCGCGTAAGCGTCGATTGTAGCCCAAATGCCTAACGGAAGGGATTAACTTTGTGGCCCTCGCCTGCACTCGCTCCAGCCTCTCAATATCTTTCCTGAGGGTGGGCGACAAGAACTGCACAGCATATTCCAGGTGCGGTCGAAACCAGGGAATTGTACAGAGAGAGCACAATCTCCTTGTTCCGAAACTGAAATTGCCTCCTGATATAACCCAACAGCTTCTGGGCTTTGTTTTCGACCTCTACGCACTGTTTGGTAAACTTAAGGTCGCTGCTAATTAGCACAACCAAGTCCTTTTCCAAATCAGTCGCCTCGATATTACTCCCCAACATCGAGTAGTCCGACTTGGGATTGGCGTAGCCAATGTGCATCACTTTGCATTTACCCAAGTTAAACAGCATTTGCCATTTTTCGGACCACTCTCCTATCCTACCTAGGTTCGCACGCAGTTGCTCGATCGCCTCCGGCGTCCCAACATTGGCCCCAAGCTTGGTGTCATCAGCGAATTTGGCGATCCGACTGACGATGCCACCGTCTATATCATTTATGTAAATGATAAACGACAGTGGCCCCAAAACGGAACCCTGAGCAGCAACCTCACTAGTGACCGAGGCCTAACCCGAACTAGCCCCTTTAATTACAACCCTCTGTCGCCTATTCTTCAGCCAGTTTTCAATCCACCTACCTACTTCCCCACCCATACCCACCCCGCGCACTTTGGCCATTAGCCGGCGGTGAGGTACCTTATCAAAGGCTTTCTGAAAGTCGAGATAAAGTATATCAATCGCCCTACTCTTATCATACTCACCCAACATGACGTGGAAAAACTCGAGCAAGTTGGTGAGACATGACCTATGCCGTCTAAACCCATGTTGGGAGTCCCCAAGCAGTTTGTAGGAATCCAAATGGTCAACGATCCTATCGGCTATTATCCCCTCTAATAATTTACCTACAACTGAAGTGAGACTAATGGGACGATAGTTCCCTGGACTTTCGTGATCCCCTTTCTTAAAGATAGGGGTCACGTTGGCTTCCCTCCAGTCACCAGGCACCTGGCCCGTCTCCAACGATTTGTTGAAGACTGTAGCCAGGTGGGGAGCCACCTGGTCGCGCACCTCCCGCAACACTCTGGGGAGAAACTGGTCTGGCCCAGGAGCCTTAAATGCGCTCAGTTTGTCTATTCTATCGGCAACGACTGTCGCGGTACATCGAACACTATCCAGGCCAGCACCTTCGTGCCTCACGCCTGGCTTGGGGATGATGCGGTGTCCTCCCTGGTGAACACTCCCGCAAAGTACTCATTAAGCACATTGGCGATGTCCGCGTTGGAGGTCCGCAGAACGCCGCTTCTAATGGGCTTTCTACTATTAACATAACTGAAGAACTCCTTAGGGTTCCCCTTGCAGAGGCTTGCCACCCGTAGTTCTTCGTTACGTTTCACTAGTCTAACCTTCGCCTTCACTTCCCTACACAGGCGGACATACGCTTCAGTGTTCTCATGAGAACGATTGGCCTTCGCCCTCCTATACGCTACTTTCCTATTTCGGATAGCCGAAGCGATATCACGATTGAACCACTTAGGCTGCGTTGAAGCAGGGGTGACCGGTTTTGAGGGTATGGCAGCAGACTGCAGCACCATAAACTCGTCCCGGAATGCACGCCACACTCCCTCAACATCGCCGGGGACCTCTAACCCCATCTCACCTACGCTATCCCTGAAGCTAACAAAGTCCGCCCGCCGGAGATCGAGCTTACTGCCTCTCGAGTTACTACGCTTCACCCGAGGGACGCACACACGGAACATAATCAGACCGTGATCACTCCCGCCCAACGATTCGTCAACGGTGAGGGCAGTGACGAGGTTGTCTTCGGTCGTGAATACTAAGTCTAGAACGCTTTCGCCTCGTGTAGGCTCATTGACCCACTGAGTGAGGAAGTTCTCATCAGCAAAGTCAACTAGCCTCCTCCCTTCAGCATCAGCAGTCCTGTCTTCCCACTTTATGCCGCGACAGTTGAAGTCTCCTAAAACTACACACACCCTATCCCCTAGCAGGCTACTGAGTTCGGTGTATAGGGCTGTATCCTCCTCGAGGAGGAGATGCGGAGGTCTGTACACCAAGATTAACCTATAGCTCGTCCCTCCCACATTCAGATCGACGTCAAGCAGCTCCCGTTCCGACCGGAACTGGCAGTCAACCGGACTCAACGTGTCCCTGACGTATATTAGTACCCCACCCCCCTCCCCATGGGTGCGGTCTTTGCGAAACATTCTGTACCCTGGAATTTCGAACTCCCCCAACGTAGTCCCTACAATCAGTATGAATCCAGGACTCGGTGATAGCAACGATATCCTGGTATTCTGATGCTAAGAGCGCCCGTAGCTCGCAAAACTTGTTCCTAATCGACCTAGCATTAAAAAGCATTGCACGGAGGGAGCCTTCCCTATTCTGACCTCTCCCTAGCACGACCCTTTTCCCGAACAGCCAGGGCTGTCGGGAGTTGAAGAACCCCTCACTAACGAGGGGGCAACTTCCGCAGGAGCCTGAGCCCCCTCCAACGTGGAAGGAGGGTCACCCACCTGTGCCTGGACGCACCCTTCAGTTGAAGGTACGTCCGCCACCGGCTCATCATCATCCCTCCCCGGTGAGGGCCCATCATCTCTCCCCGGACTCGACCTCACCATTCTGTATAGGTGCCGGTCGAGCAGCGCGCCTAACACACCTTTACCCTTGTTATTGAGGTGGACACCATCCCTCTGGTAAAGGTCCCACCTACCGAAAATGCGTCGAACGGGTCAATAAACCTCACGCCCAGCGGGACGCACAAATCTTGCACCCTCTTGTTGATGCCAATGACCTTACTGAGAGAGAGAGAGAGAGAGAGAGAGAGAGAGACCTTTGGTTTTTACATAATTTTGATTTTGATTTGGTAATAAAAGTGAATAAATAATAACCGATTCATTGAATCACTGGTCTACAGCCAAAATGCTTCGGAAATAAAAGTAGTCAACCTTTACTAATTTTGGGTCACTGAATACGAAAATGATGCCTAAAATTGCCAATTAGCTCTATTTATAAAGATATCAGGCAACCCTGCACCCTACAAACTGGACTGCATCTGTTGCGTAATATGTAGACGCCTGTGACACATCGACGCATTGACTCTACTGCGCATGCGCGGTTATATTTTTTTATTTTAATAAATTAATGTAAATATATATATATATACAATAAAATGTAATTTTAAATTTATCTATTACATTATGTATTTGTAAATTATTTATTAAGAAATAGATTGGATCATTTTAACAATGTTTTTGATATTAATATAAATGGAATACTACCCTAACTTAACCTTACCTAATTTAAAATTATTAAAATGCAATGTAATTACATTAATTTATTAAAATAAAAAATATATAACTACGCGCATGCGCAGTAGAGTCAAGGCGTCGATGTGTCACAGGCGTCTACATATTACGCCACAGTATCACTTCATTCGCGGAAGTCATACAGTGCACCCTTGTCAAACTCTTTTTAGTGTTTGCTTTTGAAACTGAATTTTTTTCAGCCTTGAACAAAGATGCCTCGTAATTGCGTGAACAGTGTAGATAACTTCTGTTATGTTTGTGGAGAATTGACTTTTGCATCACAAAAGGGTGCTATAACCGCCGTGATTAGGAAAGCCTATCACCTTTATTTTGGCTGTAAGATTGGAGATCAGGACAAGAGCTGGGCCCCACACATATGCTGCAATACTTGTGCAACAAAACCTTCGCCAGTGGTTGAATCGGAAAGGAAATCTATGCCGTTTGCAGTGCCAATGGTGTGAAGGGAACCACCAGATCATGTCAGCAATTTTACTTCTGTCATTTGCCTCCAGTCAAGAAAGGTATTTGCAAGAAGAAAAAGTGTATTTTACAATATCCGAATATACCCTCTGCTATACGCCCGGTACCTCACGGCGAAGGACTACCCGTTCCTGAGCCCCCCACACTCATTCTCCCTGGAGTCAGAGGACGAGGAGAATGAAGGAACCTGCAAAACTTGTGAGCCTTCAACTTCACAAGACCCTGAATTTGTTTATAACTTGACATCTTCTAAACCGCACATGATAACTCAGAATGAATTAAAGACGCATCCATGATCAGATTTAGAACTGCCAAAGAGTAAGGCAGAGCTGTTGGGCTCCAGATTGCAGCAGTGGAATCTCCTCGTTGAAAATGTTAGTGTGTAAGTTTCGTGACCGTCAAAAAGATTTTGTCCCATTCTTCATCATGGAAGGTGACCTTGTAGCTTGCAACGACATCGATGGTCTGATGGCAGCTCTCAACATTATTCACAATCCTGATGAGTGGAGACTGTTCATTGATTCATCGAAGTTGAGTCTAAAAGCTGTTTTGTTGGATGTTGGCAACGTATTGCCATCAATTCCAGTTGGTCATGCAGTCCACATGAAGGAAACATATGACAAGATGAATAAGCAACTTTATGAACTGCATAAACTATGACAAACATCAGTGGCAGGTTTGTGGTGACGGACAAGTTGTACCATGATGGCTTGGACTGCAGCCGGGCTACACTAAGTATTGCTGTTTTATGTGTGAATGGGATAGTCGGGCTAGGACTTCTCATTACATCAAGAAGGATTGGCCACTCCGACACTCATTGGAACCTGGAACAAAAAATGTTCAGTATCCTCCACTCGTAGAATCAGGCAAGATTTTGTTACCACCCTTACACATCAAACTGGGCGTCATGAAAAATTTTGTTAAGGCTATGGATAAAACGGGGGCTGCTTTTAAGTACCTCGGTGGTAAATTCCCAAAGCTCAGTATTTATTGGTCCACAGATCCGCGAGCTTCTTAGAGATGAGGAGTTTGACCGTATCTTAGGTGGTGAGGAGAAGACAGCGTGGAATGCTTTCCGGTTAGTAGCAACCAATTTTCTCGGAAATACCAAAGCTGACAATTACAGGGAGATGGTGGAAAACCTGCTGTTGTCCTATCAAAAAATGGGCTGCAATACGTCTTTAAAGATACATTTCCTCCATTCGCACCTGGAATTTTTTCCGGCCAACTGCGGAGCAGTCAACGATGAACATGGTGAACGTTTCCACCAGGATATCTCAGCGATGGAGAAACGCTACCAGGGGAAATGGAGTCCATCATTGTTAGCAGACTACTACTGCTGGACAATAACAAGAGATGCTCCAGAAGTTGAATACGAGAGACAAGCAAAGAAGCGACGGGTTGAATCAATATAAGTGACTGCATTATACAGGTATGTTACTAATATATGGTATACATATACGCAAAATGTGTAACTTAAATTTTCTTGGAAACTGTAGCCAATCGACTGCTTTTATGGTCATATTCGTTTTCAGCACCCCAAAATCCATAATAGGAAACACATTTTAACTCCGAAGCACAAACTTTTTCAAAATTTGTAGACCAGTGATATACTGTATATTAAGAATGGTGTTGCTTTCCCTTTTCCATTATGTAAAGATGACATACGTTCTTGCATTACACTGATGAATTTTGCTATTGTTCTTGAGGGCAATCATCGTGGTCGTTTTACTTTTGTCCTCTCTCTCTCTCTCATATATATATATATATATATATATATATATATATATATATATATAATATATATATATATATATTAGGGTGGTCCAAATCCATAGGGGGAAATTTCAAAATTGTCTTAGATAGTCTCCACAAGTGTGGTGTTTGTCCATTTAGTGTCACATGGTCTGTGCAAAATTGCAGCGTGATTGGTGAATATTTAGAGGTCGCCCCACTCTGAATATATATATTATATAATGTACTTTTTCTTCCGTAGGTCCGATGGCTCAAACTCGATCAATTCCAAAAGTTTGGCTTCTAGGGATGGCAACTGGAACTTTATCACGTCAAGGCTCCCTACATGCCTTGACGCCCTCCTCTTGGGGCAATACCACCACATCAATCAAAAGCAAACCACCTCCGACAGTCCAGTCTGAACCAGGCATGCCAGAGGGTGATTGAAGTCTGGACCCGAGCGCGGATCCCAACTCAACGGATCGACTCCTGTGTCCGTAAGCTTTCAAAGCTTTTAGACCGCTACAAAACACTCAAGAAGCACAGGACCAGGCAACGTGCCAGCGATAGAATGAATGAAGACATCTTCAAAGCGGACATCCAGGAACTGTTTGACATCGCAACCAGTGATGCCATGAGCACAATCGTCAACGTTGAGGACCGAAATTTCTGTCCATGCAGCGCAAGGACGTCAATTCTTGCAGTATGGCTGGCATTGATAAGGAAACGACTACACAAGAGGACAGAAAGCGATCCAGAATGGAGAAGGAAGCCAAGAGGAAGGCAAGGCATGAAGCAACACAGAAAGATTTGGAAGAAGCAGGAGTGTCATCAATTGATCTTTCCTCTTCTTCTTCTTCCCTTTTTTCGCAAGACGACGACTATAGACCATCGGTTCCGATTCCTTCTTCGTCTGAAGCTCCGGCACCAAAGCGTCCCAAGAACAAGGTTACGAACATTTTCCAATCTCCAGAAGTCATTGGAGCAATGGATCGCACCAATCTTTCTGACTGGAATGCTGTTTTCGTAACTGGAGCTGTATTACAGGTCGCGGGGCATGATCTGTCTGGGATGACGTGCTCTCGGAGCTCTATTCATCGCTACAGAGAAAGTGGGCGAGAACAGGCAGCTCGAGAAGACCTAGAATCATTCTCTCTAGAAGACCCTGTCCTTCTCCATTGGACGGAAAGCTTCTCCCCGGCATTGAAGGGAAGAAGACGAATGTGCATCGGATAGCAATCCTTATAACATTCAATGGACAGGAGAAGCTGCTTGGTGTCCCAAAGATGAAACAAGGAACTGGAGAAGCACAGGCCCAGGCATGCCTTCAAACTATGAAATTATGGAACGTGGAACAGCATGTGAGAGGTCTCGTCTTCGATACCACTGCGTCAAACACGGGTTTACATCGCGGAGCCTGTGTCAGGATTGAAGAAGCATTGGGTCACGAGCTAGTTTGGATCGGTTGTCGACATCATATACTTGAAGTCGTACTTGCTGATGTCTTTGCCTCAATATTTGGCTCAACAGGAAGTCCTGAAACAGGCCTTTTTAAGCGATTTCAAAAGGAATGGCCATCTCTCTCCCACGAAGCATTTGTCTCAGCATCGGACAGCTTGTTCGAGAACCCTCATCTCCAAGAGATGAGAAAAGAGATGCTCACTTACTTACCTAACGCTCTTCAGGCAAGCCAACCTCGTGACGACTACAAGGAGTTCCTTGAACTATCTTTGCTCTTCCTGGGGGGAAAGACTGGTGGTCAACTCTTTATCCGAGGCGACTCTGATGCAGAAGAAATAATGAAGATACACCCATTATCATGTCCTATTGTCTTACTGTTTTCTTTCATATTCTTTGAGAACCAAAAAAAAATTTAGTTATTCAGTTGTCTATATATTTTCCCAAATTTTCAAAAAGGGGGCAAGTGGGGCGACCCCTAAATATTAACCGAATAACGTGAAACCTTGCACAAATACTGTCCACACCAAGAGGCATAAAACCAACCTTGTGGAGAGAACTTAGTCGATGCTTTAACATTTTGGACCACCCTAATATATATATATAGAGTGAACCAAAAGTAGGTGGACAGTAAATGATAACGTTTATTTTGAGAATACATATTTATTTTTTTGTATACTATAATACAAAATAAAATTTAAATAAATTTAGTTATAATTTAATATAATATAACACAAACACCAATGTTATAATGAACACCATAGTTATAATATAATATAACACAAACCGTATTCAACCTACTGTCCACCTACTTTTGGTTCACCGTGTATATATATATATATATATATATATATATATATATATATATATATATATATATATATATATATATACGGGATTGAACTCAGAATGGCCCCTGAGGTTTTTTCATGATACACATAGACCGTGCATGGAACAAGGAACTCTTCTGTCCCAAAGCTGGATCCTATCTGCTTTGCAGATAGCTGGTGAGGGAAGCTATATTTTTGGCGTAATAGCATTAAAAAGAAAAAACTATAGTGTTTGTCATTTACCATTACTTATTCGGACTATAGTGGATTTAATTTTCCCAGGAGAGTTCCTTGTTCCATGCACGGTCTATATATATAAAATGCTAATAATAAATAATAAATATACTTATATTCAAAATTGCAAAAAATATCGTTCAGTTGTTTGCATTGATCCTATATAAAAGATTATTGTTTCCCCGCATTGAAGGATTGTCGTGTTTGCACACAAATAAATTGAAAGCTTTGGATAAAAAAAAAAGATGGTTGGGATTTGTCTGCTCTTGTTGTTTATTATCAGTCTTAGCTTCCAAAACAAATACATCCTTGTCCCAAATTGAACATGGAATTTCATGAAGCAAGACTTTTTAAACCGACTGTATACAGAACTACATAAACAGAGGAAATGAGAAAAGTTGCTGCACTTTTCAGTTTGTTTTCATTTTGCGGAAAAAATGAAAAAACTGTGAGGGATTTTTTCTTAAGGAACCTCATTTTTATACGATGAATTGTAGGAAAATAGTTTGGAACGTTTTCCTTCTTCTTGAACGTATAAACGTCTCGGTGGTTCTCATGGCTGAATTTTATCCTTCTTCGTTGAAAAAAATATATGTACACACGCTTATATTTACGCCTCAGTGGTGTAGTGATTAGCATCGCTGACTACGAATCCATCGGCCCCGGGATCCAGACCCGGTGACGGCAGGCGGCGCGCAGCAAAACCCAGCTGTTCATACTTCTATACAATAAAAAAATTGGTTGGTAGATAAATGGGTACCCTGGGTAGCCTAGTGGTTAAGACGCTGGGCCACTGATCGGCTGATTTTTGACCACTGTGGTAGGGCGTGGTTCGGATTCCACGTTAAACTGTAGGTTTAAAGTGGAGTGACAAGCTTGACCTTCGTCAGAAAGAAACAATTCGGCGGAAGCAAAACCAAGATATATATATATATATATATATATATATATGAGGAAATAAACCATACAATATTTTTGTTGTTAAATTTGATTGATTGAATTATACCAACAGAGTGATTCTTTGAACTGATGATGGGAAGATTAAGATTCCTGAAACGTTGTTTGGTTGCTAAGAAGAATGAATGATTCGAATTTGAGGTTTTCAGAAACATCTACTGCGTGGAACTGGGCAAGAATCAATTAATAATATGCAAAAACTCTGCAAAACCAAGTTGAACACGCCAAAAAATCATTTGCAAATAATTTAGCCTTTGCAAGGCCCTGTTTTATTTCCGTTTCTAACCTAACCTGACGGGCGTCGTGAGAATTTGCAGACCGATAGAGAATCTTATACTGTTCGTATTTACCAGCGGTGTTCATTCAGTGAAAGGACGATTAAAGAGAAAGTGATGATTTTTAACTGTAGGTCAAAATCTTGGCCTTCCAAATGGGATACGTTCATATAGCATCATCCCAAACTGGAGCTACCCATCGACCAGGAAGGCCATCATTGGTTACAGATCGAACACAAAGAGACTGTTCGACCATTGAAGTCCGATCCACCAACGAGGCAGTTTTAAGTATCGCAAATATCGTCACTTTGTCACACTAAACTTCTCATGAGCGTATATCAGTGTTATTTGTACAGACAGTGGCAAAATAATTGATATCGTGTTCCAGGCCATTGAAAAATCTAAATTAAAACACACACACTCTCTCTCTCTCTCTCTCTTCTCTCTCTCTCTCTCTCTCTCTCTCACACACACACACACACACACACACACACACACACACACATATATATATATATATATATATATATATACACACTGTATATATAAATAAAATGGTTTAGTTTCTGTGGTGTCTTTATTTCTTGCATTATCCATGTATTACATATCACTAGTTTGCAGACCTGTTGATTTGTCGACGGCGCTGCAACTTCGACATCATCATCTATAAAATAGATGACCATTCCTCAAAATTTACATTTATGACGAGAGAATCCGTTTTCCTTTTCGGATTCTCTTGTCACAAATGTAAATTTTGTGACAAGAGAATCTTCTGAATTCTCTAATCACAAAATTCGGTCGTGACAAGAGATTTCCGATACGTAAAGTCCGTGACATATATTTGAATTCTCAGAGTCGTGAAAGACTGAATTACTTCGAGAATTCCATATTATCCAATATGTTGTTCACGATAAGAGACAAAAAAGGAATGGAAATTCGCCTGGAATGATTATTTCTCACTTCGTAAAAACACATCGCTTTGAGTATGTTAATGTCATTAACAACAAGTACTACATAACATTATAACATTAATTGTGATTATATAGAACGGGGTCATATATATATATATATATATATATCACAAGCATACCAATTGCCCTTCCCCTAGACACATCCCCTTTTGCGATAAATTGTTGGTTCGCCAAAACGAAGTATCTCCCTTGGTGCCCTTTTGGTCCAACTGTACCGTTGCTGTACAGCCACATCCGTTATCCCAGTAATTGCCCGTTAATATCATGTTCAAATTGACTTTTGTTTTTCTACTTTCGCTAAAACCCTTATTAAATTTTATACTGCCTTTTACCCATTTAAAATTATTTAAAACATTACGTATTAATATACACAGGGCTGGCCCTAATGGATGCGGGACCCGGGGCAAATCAATCTGTGCGGGGCCCCCCTTAAAAAAGTTTATAGAATTAAAAAAAATACTCGCTCATCAGTGTTGCACTGCCTACTTTCTAAAATCTACCTTCCGTGACTTCCTCGCAGCAAACTCTGCTATAAAATCTCGGTAATCTAATGTTGATGCTGTGTCTTTCTCGATAGAGAATATGTCGAGTCCACCAAACTCTCTTGAAGCGTAGTTGTTGTCCTAAGGTAGTTTTTTATTATTTTTAATTTGGAAAAACTTCGTTCCCCTGAAGCCACTGTAACTGGGATTGTCAACAAAATCCTATACGCCATGACTGCGTTTGGGAAGGAACCGTCTAGTGACGTAAGAAACTGAAGGGCTTGAAGAGCAGTTCTTGTTTCTCCGGGATGAGTTCTCGGAGACCCGCAGCTCTGAGAAAATGCTTCGTCACACATTGCATTGTTCAAATTCATACGGTGCTTCTTCCATGTCCTCTTTTGTCATTTCTCGAAGCTGCTTCCAATCATACAGGAAACTGAAGTAGCTGGCGTACTTTTGCGTTTGTTCGAATCGTGTGGTCAGTGACATGAGAGCTTGGTCCATGATGGTCAGAGAGTAGTTCGTTTCAAGTGCTTTCTCGGGCGAATTCACTGGTTCGTCTTCTGGAATTTGTGTTCTCTTCCATTTCACTCGTAGTTCTCTGAATTTTGCGTTTTGTTAAACCGTTTTTTGGAATGAATTTTTTTAACGGTTTTATGTTGGAATTAAGTTTTGTCAAAAGGATTTTTGACAGCAGCCACCCACCTGGCTCAAGAACTGACTCCAGAAAACGATTTCGGTAGAACAGCTAGTCAGCTCAAGGCTCAGTCGGCTGTAAACAAAACGCCATGTGGTTTTAGCCATATCACTTGAAAAATGAATGCAAACATAGGAAAGGTGTGTGTGTGTGTGTGTATATATATATATATATATATATATATATATATATATATATATATATATATATATATATACCTCGTACCAGTTCCGTGCGTTGGTCTCTCTTCACACGAAGGTCAAGTTGGTGGTCCCACCTTTTATATATTATAAGATAAAATAAATGCTTATCTATACGGCAGCCTTAGCGATTAGCTACTAGGATATAGCATCATATAGGTGTGTGTGTGTACACACACACACACACACACACACACACGAGGTCTGTTCAAAAAGTATCCGGACACGGTGTTTATTTTTAGAACAAGGTCACGCTTGGAGTTGACTGTGCTAAGCATGTCTCTGTATTCGAGAAAAGTTGACTGATAGGGTTGCACTTCATTGTGTAGCGTCAGTCCACTGTGGTGAGCCGATAAAGTTAAACGTGTTTTGTTTCGCGGTGATTTCTTACGATGTCGGAGAGTACCGATTTTTTTTAAATGTGAAGGCGTTGTGCACCATGAATATGCTCCAC
>JAJOZX010003332.1:250000-395000 GCA_023014485.1 Bathynomus jamesi
TCGCATACTGGACCACAGTTATCTTCTCTGACGAGAAGACGTTTGCGTCTACAACTCACGGCCGTCTTCGGTGTTGGCGACAGGACAACACGAGATATGCCCGCCAAAATATTTATGAATTGGCACGGAGTGGGCACGTGACGGCGAATGTGTGGGGATGGATGCACATGCAATGCAAGGACTAGGAGAGCTGACTGAGATCCACGGGAAGTTTACGGCAGCTCAATATATAGAGATCATGGAGAAGGTGATGCTGCCTTCTGTACGCGCGTATGCCTTGCCCTATCCTGAACAGATTATCTTTATGCAGGTATGTTGTATTTGTGTGTTATAGAATATTGTACTATTACTAGAGTAAGATTTATGTATTACACGCATTTGTATGTCCGGGTTCCACATTTACATGAGACAAATAATGGTCATAAAATTGAAAGCGGAACTGTAAACCTCGCCAAATAAACTCTTAAACTCAAAAGAAATCCACCATCACTCCGCCTGGCTCCATCTTTCCAATATGGAATTTTTTCAACAAGCAACCATTCCCAATCTGCTGTACAATTAGTCTCTCATTACGTTAACAATTTGGTAAGAACCCCCTCAATTCTGTTTCACCTTTTAACCGTTTTATATTTCACTTATTGTCCATACTTCTATACTTTATATCATTTCATTTTTAATCTTCTAATTTAATATATATTGTAACCATACTATTAATTCTCGCTAATTGTCGCGCCATTTTAATATATTGTTCGTTTTTGTTTATTATACTTATTTATTTCTATTTGTTTTTAAACGTTTTAGCACTGATAATGGAAATTGAACTTTTCCGAAACGTCTGTAAATAAACATGTACCATCTTTTCGTCCTCCTATTTCTCGCTATATATATATATATATATATATAAATCGTGTAGATTTGTAAGTTAGTAAAGATTTAAAGCTGCACACGGACTCTACAAACAGCTTTATTAGTATTGTTACATAATGATTTAATATACGCGAGACTGGTGGGTGGGGGAGGGGAATGAGGGAGTGTGGAGGATGGTTGTGTAATGTTTTTTTTTGGTTCAAATTCACTAGTATATAAAAAGTTGTATTGTGGTATCTGTTCATATATACTTGCAGTAATCATAATGGAACCTTATTACTGTATAAGACTAGTAAATATGGAGTTCATCGCTGTTCACGATAATATTAATCGTTTATCTTTATGAACACAGACATTACATTATAATTAGGGGCCGTTCAAAAATTACGTAACGTTATTTTTGCTAAAATTTGACACCCCCAGATCCCCTCGGAACGTTCTGTAACGCTAAACCAGGTACCCCCTAAGATGTTATGTAATACTTCCCCCACCCCACACGTTAGAACGTCGTTACATTGGGGGGGTCAGGTTTTAGCAAAAATAGCGTTACGTAATTTTTGAACGGCGCCTTAGGGCCTTTTCTGAAATTTGGACTGTTTCCTATTTTTTTAAAGTAAGACACTTAATGTAGATTTTTACGCTGATTTCAAAAATGGAAGTCTTTTTTTGGAGAAATTAACCTAACATAACACAACATAACCTAACCGAACCTAACACAAGGCGTTGAATCTATGTGGAATAAGGGCAAACGAAGGAATAAGAGACAATCAGGGACTCACCGGCAAATGATTGATACCTACTTGTGCGAATTCATGTGGCAACAGAAAAATAACCATCGAAATCTATTCACATAAATACTTAGTGACATATTACTAAAGAATACAATAACTATTGTATTAGTTTTCAGTTGTATTGTTATAGTTTTTGACCTAATACAAAATTACAATAACAAACATAACTTTTGAATCGCTCACTTCTAAAAAAAAAAAGACTTACATTTTTTAAATCAGCGTAAAATTCTACATTAAATGTCTTATTTTAAAAAATCGGAAACAATCCAAATTTCAGAAAAGTCCCGCCCGCGCCTTACCTATATGACAATGTTATATGGGTACTTGTAGGTTATCTCCCCCCCCTACGCTTGATTTGTCATCGTGGCAAATAGCACGCACGCAGAACAATCAAACGAGCATTTCGTTCTAGAATGTTTGATGCACATTGGTTGTTGATTTGTTATACAACTTACATTAACTTTGGATCACCTGAAGATCAGGGTCCCCAGCCCTCTTTAGTTAGCCTTATAACGCTAACTAACAAAAATATCACGACCTAACCTAACCAATCATTAGGTTAACTGTACGCCCTTGATGATTGGTTAAGTTAGGTCGTGATATTTTCGTTAGTTAGCCTTGTAAAGCTAGCTAAAAAAGGCTGGGGGCCCTGATCTTCAGGTGATCCTTAACTTTATAATGGCGATCCTTCAGAATCCGGCCATAAATTAGTTTAAAAAATAAATCGTATCAATAATTATTACATGAGCCAAATTAGATATTTAATAGTATCTATTTCAGTAGATACTACCAATCCTTTGCACAATTTAATTATTGCTTTTTCAGCCAAAATGAATTTACTGCGACTTCATGCTATTTGCCACGATGACAAATCATGCGTGGGGGGGAGATAACCTACAAGTACCATTATATGTTGTTGGACTCGGTTGTCCCCCCTCCACCCTACCTTCCCCCAGTTGGGGTACCTTGACTATCGATGCGGCGTTGCCACATGTCCGGAGTCGCCTGTGAGGCGAGGAACATTACATACGCGTGCAACTGTACGTAAGGCAAATGTTTAATTTTTCTAGTTCGATAAAAACACAACACACACACACACACACATATATATATATATATATATATATATATATATATATATATATATATAATATATATATATATTATATATATAATAACCCTGATAAAAAAAATGGGAAAAAATAAGATGTTACAAAATGGTTTACTTTTACATTTAATAAAACCTTTGATTTAGATTTATGCGATCCACGTGTGTCAATTGAAAAACCACATGTGAATAGATACTATTTGACTGTACATTATTATTATTATTATTATTATTATATAGAATGTATACAATATAAAACTTTTATTGTCATTATTGTCATCATTTGTGAGAACTGTAGAAGTTCATTGTAAAAGCTTACTAAGTCCGGAGAAAGAAATGGCTTATGAAAACGTAAGGAAAAGAAAGGCATCA
This sequence comes from Bathynomus jamesi, assembly GCA_023014485.1. NCBI lineage: Eukaryota > Metazoa > Arthropoda > Malacostraca > Isopoda > Cirolanidae > Bathynomus > Bathynomus jamesi. Next base: position 253,139 of record JAJOZX010003332.1, read on the forward strand.
TCATTATGTTAATTAATTAATCTGACAAACTAAGTATTACTAAGTATGTCTTACTTATTTTGATTAATTAAAATAAAATGTAACTAGTTTCTTTTTAGTCCAACGGCGACAGTAGATAAACCACTAAAATTTTATTTCTTAAATAGTTTGCGTAACTTTCTAAGATACAGTATTTGCGGGGGAGGGGGTATATTATAAAGTGCAATTATTTTTTTGGTTATTTAGGGTGGGAAATTGAGAAGGAAAGGCAAAGAAACGCCTTTTCTCATTTTTTTTTTATCAGGATTCTATATAGTTTATTGGGCTACATCATAACCAATGTCGTAACAAACACCGCTTCCCGAAGTTAAGTTAAGCGACATTGGGTCTGAGTAGTTATTGGATGGAGAACTGGCCTCTACGTCCAGATGATGTAGTAATCCGTGGTTTGGATTCCACGTAAAGCCGTAGGTCCCCTCCGTTACATGACCTTAGATGTTGCCAACGACAGTAAACATCCCATCAACCACCTACACTATTTACCGTAGTTCATCATATACTTGAACAAACGCTGCAAACACCTTCCACGTTATAAGTATGTGTTGTCCAACTCAGCGACCTCACGACATCTGATCAACTTGACATTTTATCGACAAGTTATTATTAGGTTAAGTTAGACTTTTAGGGTGTCGATGTTTTGGACTTATCGACGGAATAGGTATAGGTCCCAAGTCAGCCAGAATAGCGAACTGTGTTTAACTAAATTATCTCATATTTAGTCTAGATCATTGTTCTGCCTAATATTACTTGGATCTGAGTATACCATGATTATACCCTCCAGGGTAGGTAGCCTATACTGGTATAGCGCCGGTCTATTAATCTGAAAGTCCTGAGTTCGAGGCTGGCCCCAGATTTCAGATTTCTGCGATTAAACTTCTTCTCTAGGTCTCCCTCACATTTAAAGCCGTAGGTCTTCATCGTCGTATTAGCTTTATAGATGTTACGAATGGGGTTAAACAACCCCAGACGTTATTATTATTATTATTATTATTATTATTATTATTATTATCATTATTATCATTATTGCAAACGACCAAAATTAAAGAGTTTTGAATTTTGTATTTTAATTGTCTTTCTTGGTTTTAACAAATCTCTATTCCTTTATTAGTCCAATACACGTAATTCATTAATTTATCAGACCATCAAATGTGGTTAATTTAGAATCGACCTGTTTTAATTAGAAGTTAAAAACACGCACCACAATTAACTATTTTATATTTAAAACTGCGAAATTTGGATTGTGACTTTCATAGCTAAATGATGCTTCGATTTTGCTTGTTTCCACTAACTAACCCGCTCGATTTACGAACCAGTTTGTGCACCTCTTCGCTCGTTGCTATTAAACAAAAGCTTAATATATACTAATATATACTAAAGGCCCAACAAGGGATACCCTCAACGCTGAAGGAAAATATCATAGCTTGGTTGTCAGGGGGCCAAGACTTTTTAACCAGCTTCCAAAAGACCTCAGGAACGTCACAGCGGTCAAAGTTGAAATTAAAAGAAGACTAGATGCCTGGCTCAGGACGGTACCAGATGAGGGGTGTGCCTGGCTCTGTGCGATGGAGAGCTCAAGAGAGCGACTTGCTTCTCCGCCAAGCTAGGCCTAAAGGCGGTGCCACCAGCTTGCTCTTCGTGTGAAAAGAGACCTACGCACGGAACTGCTTCGAGGTAACGAGGCATATATACAGGATTGTATACAAAGTTTTGTCCGATGAATAAACGCTGATATTCTTTTGTAATTATGAGGTCTATGGCTACTGAAATTCGGTTGATTTATTTAATATATAATTCTCGTGCTTCGAACACTATGCGTAGCTAGGCGCTACATAGCGCCTAGCCTACCCAACCGTCAGCCATCATCATTTTCTCTTCATTCATTTCGCTGCATTTATCATTTATTGCTTATTTTTAAGCATGGAATTTGAACGAAGAGACGTACGTAAGCTGATTTATTTCTTCTGGAAACGTGGAATGTCACCTGCAATCATATCAGAAGAGATAAATTCGACACTTGGTGCTGAAACAACAAATGAACGTACATGTCGTCGGTGGGTGGCTCAATTCAAGGAAAACAATTTCAATGTCGATGATAAACCACGTTGTGGTCGACCATCACTGGATTTGAACACAGGTATACAAAACTTTCTGGATACAGAGAAGTATGCTACGACTAGGAGTATTGCATTAGAACTGGGAGTTTGTCACAGAACAATTCAGCAGCATCTTATTCAGATGGGGAAACGTTATTTATCTAATCGATGGATTCCACATTATTTAACTGTTGAACAAAAGGCAAACCGTGAACGAATATGTTTAGAGTTGTTGGAGAAATATGCTGCAAATGATTTCTTGGGACAATTAATTACAATGGACGAAGTTTGGATTTATTGGGACAATGATGGCAGCTATCATCATATGAGTTGGAGAGGAGATGGTGATATCCCAAATGTGGAAATTCAACGGACGTTGACCATTCGTAAACATCTGCTCTCGGTATACTGGGACTGCAAGGGTGTTCTCCTTTTGGAGGTATTGCCACGTGGACAAACAATAAATGCTGATATTTACTGTCAGCATTTAGATCGCTTGAAGGTAACAATTCAGCAAAAACGTCGGCGACTAGTTAATGGGGGATACCACCATCTTCACTACCTCCATGATAACGCGAAGCCTCATACAGCTGCTAAAACTGTTCAGAAACTGCGCGATCTCGGTTTTACAGTATTGCCACATCCCCCATATTCACCAGACCTCGCACCGTCTGATTTTTACCTTTTCTCCCCACTTAAATCTTCAATTCGTGGTAGGAAGTTCTCATCTGCGGAAGAAATTCACGCTGTTCTAGATGCCTGGATTACCGCTAAACCACGGACATTCTTTGCACATGGCATCAAGAAATTGCCAGGAAGATGGCAAAAATGTATTGCAAATAAAGGCGATTACTTTGAACATCTTTCTACCACTGAAGATTAATTATGTTTGGTTTTATTGAATAAATTTTATTTATCGGACAAAACTTTGTATACAATCCTGTATATATATATATATATGGTGGTGTAGTGGTTTGCGTCGCTGACTACGAATCCATCGGCTCCGGGATCGAGACCCGATGAGGCAGCCGGCGCGCAGCAAAACCCAGCTGTTCATTCTTCCACACAATAAAGAAAGTGGTTGGTCGATAAATGGGTACCCTGGGTGGCCTAGACGTTGGGCTGCTGATGGGGCGTGGTTCGGATTCCACGTTAAACTGTAGGTCTAAGGTGGAGTGAAAAGCTTGAACTTCGTCAAAATGAACAATTTGGGCGGAAGCTAACCAAAAGGTATATATGATTAAGGGTGAAATTAATAATGATTAATTTAATGAAATTTTGGATCATGTCAAGAATAGCGAACCCAATTTTACCATGTCAAGAATAGCGAACCCCAAAATTCCCTTGTCAAGAATAGCGAACCCAAAAGTTCCCATGTCAAAAATAGCAAACCCAATATAAATATCATGTAAAGGAAAAAGCTAATCTCTATTGAGATTGGTAGTCCTATTATTGTAAAAATACTTATTTTATTTATTTGCATTTATAAATTTGTTTATATAATTAATATTAAAATATTACAATTTCTCTTATGTTACAACTAGCCTAAGACCCGCCCTTCGTGCGGGTCGCGGGTAGCAAAAATTAACCAAACTATCACGACTTAACCTAACCAATCGTCAAGGGCGTACAATTAACCTAAAAAAATAAATAAAAAACAATAAATTTTTATTTATTTATTTATTTTTATATATTAAGAGAAGAGGATTCTTTATACTGTACGGCATTGACGATTGGTTAGGTTAAGTCGTGCTAGTTTGGTTAAATAAAAAAAGACTAATATAAAAGCATTTAATACGTCCTTAACTAATTACTTAAAATTGGGAAACATAAACCTACCGTCTGAAGTTATGAAAACGTCCTTGAGGACTTCCCATGTCAAGAATAGCGAACCCAATTTTACCATGTCAAGAATAGCGAACCCAAAAATTCCCTTGTCAAGAATAGCGAACCCTGCAGGTGTTGGGTTCGCAATTCTTGACATGATCCGAAATTTTAATAACACTTTATCGACAGTTATAACTGTAGCCCTTGTTAGGGAGGGACGGCATGATGTCTGAACACTTCCTAGCACGCTAACGCTGATCATGGAACAGTAAACTCTAATTTTTTCTTTCAATTGATCTATGTCTCTGAGTCATTCAACGTAGACGACAAAGAAACAGTAATTAACAATTAACAAACATCGTATGTACAACAAATCTGAAAGTGTTTTTAAATTAATGGTCACCAGTTCGAATGTTGAATCTAATTTCTTCCATGGTGCGCGATTTTTGCGCCACCCTGTATATCGCCAAAATATTTAAAAAATAGAGAGAACAATTCGGCTTTTTTTACTTCTTTTTTTTTGGAGACAGGAAAGATTCAATGAAAACCGGCACGGATTCCGATCAGGAAGATCATGCCTCTCACAACTTGTTTGTTTGATTGGTTTGTTTAACCTCCTTCGCAACATCTAAGGTCATATGAGGGAGGGGACCTACCTGCTTTACGTAGGATCCGAACTATGGGTCGCTACATAATCTGGACACAGGGGACGGTCTCCTGTCCAACTACTCTCCATACCTAGTGTCGCTTAACTTTGCTGATCGACAGGTGTTAGACATTGGCCACGACGTAGCCCGCACGGTATATCATCACATAAAATGAATCATATAGGAATAGGGAGCAAAGTGGGTAAATCATGCTAACAGACAGAGACAGTGAAGTAAACAGCAAGAGAATGTAACATCCTTTGCAGACGATACAAAGATCAGTAGGAAAGATAGAAACGCGGAAGATGTGGAAACTTTACAAACGACCACAAACAGAATATACAGATTTCCGAAAACAACACCATGACATTACACAACACGGAAAATTTTTAGCTCTTAAGATATGGGAGAAATGAGGAATTAAAACAGACAAAATATTATACCCGAAATAGGCAGGAAATTCAAAGAAACAAAAGCAAATGATTTAGGAGTTATAATGACCAACAGTGCTAAATTTGAGACACAAAATAAGATAGCGATAAAGAAGGCAAAATGAATTAATGAGGATCTTTAAAAGAAAGGACAATAAAGTAATGATTCCTCCTCTAAAAACACCCATCATACCAAAATGAATACTGCTCAGTCTTGACGTCCGTACATAAAAAAAGAAGAAATTAATAAACTAGAAGAAATTCATAGGAATTTCAAAGCAAAGATCAGTAGCTGCAAAGAACTAAATTACTGGGAAAGACTGCGTGTATTAGAACTATATTGGCCTGAAAGAAGAAGAAGAGAGAGGTACACAGTAATATATGGATAGAAATTGGAAAATAATATGGAAACTAGCACCTAGCATCAAAGTGAACCCGATGACTATCCAAACAACATTGGAAAATAGGAAGGATAGAACGTGTATTAGTCCCATACCAAAAAGCCAGATGAGAGACAGCCTTAACAGTGAAGAAAAATAGCTTTTTGTCAGAGGGCCAAGACTATTTAACCAGTTACTAAAGGCTATGAGGAACATAACTGGTGTTCAAATGGACGTATTCAAAAGAAGCCTAGACACCTGGCCAAAGGTGGGCACCCGGGCCTCAAAAAGGACCGACGGTCCCGGTCCCGGTCCTTGCCTCAAACTGGACCGACGGTCCCGGTCACGGTCCTTTCTGGAGATAGGACCTAGGGACGACTCGGTCCTCGGTCCTTATATATAATATAAGTGAAAAATTTGATTAAAATGAAAAATGAAATTAAAGACACCGGAAATCTTTAATTTTATTAACGTAAATTATAATTAATACAATACATAAATGATGAAAAAAAGTTAAGTTAAATGCTTGAGTTTCCCTTCAAGAAGACTAACATTTCAAAATGGCTGTCACTGAGCCCTGACCTTTTCGGCTTGAGGACGTCCTTCCCCTAAGAGAAGAGCCTCTCCACGGCGGCACTGGATGGGATAGGCGTGTTAAACTTGATGAACAAGTCCTTCAACGCCGGGCTGGGGAACGAGTCCTTGTTGAAGATGAAGGGTTTCACAGGCCTCTCGCTGAGAAATGTCTCCACCAACTTGGTCCCGGTCTCCTTCGTCTTCTCCCCGCCCTCGTAGAGAGCCTCAAAGAAGTCGTCATTGTCCTGGTCATTCTCACCCTCGCTGCTGCTGGTGTCCTTGCCTGAGTCCGCTCTTGCCAGAATCCTCTCCACCATAGACATCATCTGCTTCTTCACCTTGGCCTTGATCTCCTCGACGTCATACATGACGTCGTCCTCCACCAGCCTCACCCAGCCCAATTTGAACTTGGGGTGTAGCGCAGCTGCCAGGAAGAAGTCCATATCCTCAAAATGGGGACCAAACCGACGTTTGATCCCATCCCTGACAGCTAATACCAGTGGCTGACACATCTTGACATCGCTGCTTTCCATCTGCTCCTTCAACATTTTGAGAGAGATGGCCAGGGTGGGCAGGAGTGCCCCCATGTACGCCTTGTCCTCCCCTTGCAGGATGTCCAAGGCCTTACAGACCGGCTTCATCACCTCAAGATACTCTTTGAAGAAGTTGATATCAGCTGAAAAAATAGTTAATATTTTAGTCCTGTACTTAAACTTTTTATATTGTACTTTTTACTTTTTACTTTTTACCTTTTCAAAAAGAAAAGTAAAAAAATCAAATATGTATATTGCTCACCAGACGAGAACGAAGGCACCCCAAGAATGTTGCACGTTTGGTGTAGTCCATGAAGCTTCTCCCTGTTTCCGAAGATGTCGACCAGGCGGGACACCCCGTCGTAGACGGAGTTCCATCTCGTAACGGTGGGGACAGTCAGCTGCATCCCTATCTCGGCCTTGATGGTGTCTGAGGCTTGTGAACTTCTTGACTGCTTGTTCCACAGCTCCGTAGCTTTACCAAAGGCGGTCCGGTACGCCTTCCTGTAGGATGGTGAGTTCTTCAGGGCCTTGTCAGCGTCGGAGGTGGCCACTACGTTCAGGGTGTGGGCGGCGCACCTTGTGTGCTTCGGCAGGACGTATTCAGGATCCTCCGTGGCACCGGCTAAAAAGAAATGTTTAATTTATTCAATAATATATTTGAGTGAAAAGAAAATACCTTATAAGACTTGTAAAAAGTGAAAAAAAAATCAAGAAATAATAAATAATCCATAATTTACCTTCCAAAACGATGCCAGATCCTCAACCTGAACGACGTCCTCATCATCGGGCCGCCCCAGACCTTCTTCCTCCTCTTCCTGGACCTCCTCAGGCAGCTCCTCGTCCGTTTTGCCAAAGACACTGCACAATGAAACACAATTATTATATTTTTTTATTTTTTTTATTCAATGTTATAGAAAAAATTAAAAATGTAAAGATTTAAAAGTAAAAAAATTTGAATGAAGACCTTGGACTCGATGGCGAAGTCGAAGAGGACCTTGTACATCTCCTTCGCAAGGACCTCGAAGGTGTGTCGTCCGGTGAGTTGTCTGCACGCCAAGACTGCCTTCTGCCTGAGGAGGGTGGCCTGGTCAATCCAGTGTACAGTCATCCCCATGTACGACCTTAAATAAAATGGAATGCTTTGAATTGAAATGTAGTATTATAATTTATATTTTCACAGCATTGTAATAAATTGATTAAAAAACTCACAGTTTATTAGTTTCTTTTTGATTGAAGTAAAAAGTAAATTAATTAAAATTTAAACATACTTGTGGGCACATGTCCAAGCGTCTGCTGTAGTAGAGACCGACTGTACAGAGTTGAGGACGTCCCTCAGGTACTGCCTCTTCTCGTCAAACCTTAAAAAGTTTATTAAAAGACAAAAGTAAAGTAAAAAATTATAATGTCATCGCTCATCACTAAAGGAAAAAGAAAAGAAAATACTGTTATCAAGAATGAATTCAAATAGCCAAACAAAAAATACCTGTCTTCAATACGCCTGGTAAGCGTCCTCCTAGACATGGAGTGTTGGCCAGGGACACAGGTGCTAACAAAGTCCTTCCACGAATCGGAGTCGACGACGTCGAGAGGCAACATGTTGCCCACAAATAAGGTGATCAACTAATTAAAAAGAAATAAAAATTTGTTACGTTTCATCATAACTGACTGACATTTGAGTGTAATTTAATGATTATAAATACTTCTAGACAAAGTTGTAAGATTTTTAATTGAATTTACTGACCTTCTCTTCAAAGAGAGCCTTGGTGACTCTGGACGGTCCAGCCATGGCCTCCCGTATAGTCGGCTGAACCATGGTCCTCTGCCTCTTGTCGTCGGGGCGCTCCTGAGGGTCTCCTCGCCGCTTCTTCTTTTTCTGGAGCTCCACCCCGTCCTTGATGCACTGGTCGAACTGGTTCTGGACGTGAGGGTGGCGCCTGGAGACATGTCGCTTGAGGTTGTTTTGGCTCTTGTTGCTTGTCGAGAGGATGTTCTTGTTCGGCAGGCACAGCAAGCACTTGTACTCCAGGTTCTGCTCACCCTTGGGGCCCAGGTATTCAAAGTATTTGTCCAGGTACGGCCAGGGATTGCCGGGTTCAGTTCTTCCGCTAGGAGCTCCAGTTGCTTGACTTGAAGTTGAAGCACTAACATCAGTAGATTCTTCGTCTCCTCCAGGTGTTGAAACAAGTTTCAGTTCAGTCTGTCTCTTTCTGAGTCTTCTGGAGGAAACGATCCATCTTCTTTAGAACTTCAAATAATCACTAAACACACTAAAATCACTAAAAAAGACCGTCCAAAATTGCTTAAAAATGGACCGTCGCTCCTCATTTCGGTCCTCATTGAGAAAAGGACCGACTTTCCCTCACGGTCCTTAAAAAGGACCGAGTTCCTGGAGTTCGGTCCTTTTGGAACTCTGTCCTGCCCACCTTTGCACCTGGCTAAGGACAATCAGTGATGAGCCGGGTGTACCTGACTATGTGAGACTGACAGCCCAGGAAAGCAAATCTCTAGAACGTCAAACCTCCGTTGCGAAGAAAGACCTATGCGCGAAACCTATGACAGATTGATAGGTACGCTAAATTTTAAACTCTTTTGAGTCATTTTAACCCAAACTGTGACAAATAGCTCCGACCCATTTACTAGTTCAAATTGCTACATTATTTTTGGGGATGGCCAGAAACTAGCACAGCTCTCAAACGAACTTAAGCAACCCATTTTACTAACTCATTAATTATTCAGGAGTCATATCTCCGATCTCAGTGTCTTTACTTCGCTAATAGGGAAAGTGTTACCCCTTTGAGCCATCATGAGTAGGAGTAACATTTTAATAAATTTTCAGCTTCAGAAGTCTTACGTTTTGCTTTGATTTGTAAGTTTCTGGTTTATGCAAACTTTTGTAAACAAAATTTGTACTCTCATTCCATTTGAATGCGTTCTGTAAACAGTGGCAATAAATGTCGTTGAAAATTAATTAGATGTATTTTACTGTAGTGAGGGTATTTACGGGATCAAATACAGGGTGGCCGCCCAAAAGGTACATACCAAGTTTAAGCCTTTATTTCACCAAAACTATTGAGAGTACAAAGATAGTTCAAACGCCATTCAGATCAGCATCTCAAGCCATTTATATGACAAATGTGTTCGATGTGTTGTCCCTCCACTTCCACGATTTTTCGCAACCTCATCCCAAAATTTGATACCATGCTGTGGAGAACCTCTCTCGGAATGTCTACGATTTGAACCGTTCAATCGATGATTTCAGCTCCTCCAAAGTCTTTGGGTTGCTATGGTAAACTCTACCTTTGAGGTATCCCCACAAAAAGAAGTCACACGGGTTGAGATTGGGCGAATAGGCAAGCCAATCAATGCCGCTTCCATTGTGCTTCCGATAGTCCAAACCAATGACATTCGCTCTAAACTGATGCTAAACAAATGACGTGAGTAGTATAGTGTGTCAGCAAGTTTTCATCGAATTCTACTTATTCGTTTCGGAGAAAATGTAAATTAATGTTGGTAGGTACCTTTTGGGCCACCCTGTATGATACATTGTATAGAAAACCAATTATCTCCCATCTAAAAATTGACTTTATATACCTCGTTAACCTCGTTTAGGTTCCGTGTATTGGTCTCTCTTCACACGAAGGTCAAGCTGGTGGCCCCGCCTCTAGGCCTGGCTTGGTGGAGGAACGAGTTGCTCTCTTGCGCTTTCCACCGCACATAACCAGGTACACCCGGCTCATCTGGTACCCTCCTGAGCCAGGCATCTAGTCTTCTCTTGAAGACTTCAACTTTGATCCCTGTAACGTTTCTGAGGTTCTTTGTAAGATGGTTAAAAAATTTTGGCCCCTGACAACCAAGCTATTTCCCTTCAGTGCTGAGGGTGTCCTTTGTCGGGCCCTTAACTTGGGAACACTACACAGTCTGCCTTTCCTATTTTCCAGCGTTGTTTGGATGGTAATTGGGTTTAGTTTTAGGTTTGGTACCAGTTTTTCGATCATTTTCCACATGTAGATTATGGTGTACCTCTCTCTTCTTCTTTCCAGGGAGTACAGATTTAGTTTACGTAGTCTTTCCCAGAAGTTGAGTTCTTTGCAGCCATCAATTGGCTGTGAAATGTCTCTGCGTTTCTTCTAGTTTATTAATTTCTACCTTTTTATATAAGGGACGTCAAAACTGAGCACTATTCAAGTTTTGGTATGATCAGTGTTTTCAGCAGGGGAATCATTACTGTCTTGTTCCTCCTTGTGAACGTTCTTAGTACCTGTACCGCGACTCTTTTTGCTTTGTTTATCGCAATCTTATTTTGTGTCTCGAATTGGCATCATCGGTCATTATTACCCCGAAATCGATCGCTTTCGTGCTTCTCTGAATTTCCTGTCTATCTGGAGCATAATATGTAGTCTGTTTTAGTTCCTCATTTCTACCATATCTCAAGAACTGAAATTTCTCGGTGTTAAAAGTCATATTGTTGTCTTCTGACCATTTGTACATTTTGTTCGTGTCCCTCTGCAAGGCCTTCACTTCATTTGCATCGCTGATTTTTCTGCTGATCTTTGTATCGTCCACAAAGGATGTTACTATACTGTTGCTGTTTACTTCACTGGTCTATGTCTGTTAGCATGATAATGAAGAGGAGTGGGGCCAGTACTGTCCCTTGTGGTACTGAGCTGCACCTTGAATTTTGACTACCTGTGACGTTCTCTGAGAAAGTTGTAGATCCATTTTCCCACTTTGGCTGTTATTCCCATATTTTTCATTTTATGTGCTATTGTACCATGATCACATTTGTCGAAAGCTTTAGCAAAATTCGTGCATATGACATCATAGTTTTCATTGCCTTCAAGTGCATCTAGGATATTGTTATAGTGCTCTATATTTTATGATAGGCATGATCTTCCTGATCGGAATCCGTACTGATTTTCGTTGAATCTTTCCAGTGTCTCCAAGAAGTCATAGATTTTCTCTGACTATTCTTTCAAATATTTTGGTGAGGTGGGACGACTGGGACGTCAGTGACACTGGTCTATAGTTCTTTGCTTGATATATATATATATATATATATATATTAGGGTGTGACCGTTGCCCTCCAAAAATAAAAAAATGGTCCTACAATGCTGTTCAAAGTTTTAGTGTTGTGTATTTATCTAGGAAACACCCCTGTAAATTTTCTTGGAGATCGGTGCATGTTTGAGCTAGCACCGTCGTACCAGCAAGTATTGCTATTTCAGCTTATGAACTTCATAAATAAGTGTGAAAATAGCACATTTTATCAGATTTTCATTTCCGGGTCTGGAACGCTGACCCACAAATTTTCCACGTATTATTTTATTGCATTTAATTTTAATGATGCTCTTTTCTTTTCCCTTGACAGTGATTTTGATGTTGTGAATAGAGAATTTAATCATGGATACACGGCAAGATGATGAGTATGTCAGAGTGTTATTGGGCACCGTACCCCGAGAAGAAGAAAAGGAAATAAAGGGCTGCAAACTGCCAACTAATAGGCAGGTCTTACTATGTCTGTTAGCAAACCTTCGGGATATGCATTGGGACCAGGCTTTATCTGCCACCATTGACAATGTGCTTTTGTATTACCAGAAGGCGAATGTCCCGACCATTACAGGCAGGAACAGTATTGGCCGAGTGATTAAAACTTACTATGACAAAGACTACATGATGCTTATGAAAAAGAATGAGGATAGAAGACGGGCTGATGATCCTGGAATTATGAAGTTTAAATCAGAATTGAGCCTGACGATGAAATTTTATAAGAACAGTGTTGAAAGACATGGCGGCTGCGAAAAAGGGGAAAACTCAGGCCGAACAAGATGCCATCGATACTGACATACTCTTTATGAAAAGCATGCTAAGTGACAGAGTAGCTACCTACTCTGGGGTAAACAAAGTACTCACAGAAAAGGTTCAGAAGCGACAGAAAAGGCAGATGCGAGAAGAGAAGCGACAAGAGAGAGAGCAATGTGATCATGCTGAGAATGTACAGGCTGATATTGATTCACCTATTAGCTCTGATGAGGACGATGACATTGATGAGGCCAGCACTGCTGAACCAAAGAGAAAACATCGGAGAACAGTGAAAGAGGGAGTTTTCAATTTTTGTGCCCCATGATATTCTGAAGTCGGCAGAACTTGTTTCATGCAGTGTTCGAAACAACATCTCGCCGACCCAGCTGAGTGCAATTGTGTACTCCCTTGTATCTGCATGTGGTGGAGATACATCAAAGCTGAGTCTAAATGCAAGGACGGCCCACCAATACCGAGCTTCCATCGTGTCAGAAATAAGTTTAAAAATCATGGATGAATGGCAACCATCAGACAAAGTACTGGTGCACTGGGATGGTAAACTTATGGACACGCTGGATTCCAAAGGCACTGATGACCGCCTGCCCATTCTTGTGTCTGGTGTCAATGGCACAAAGCTTCTTGGAGTCCCACCTCTTCCGCATTTGATTCAAAAAGCTGGCCTGGTTCAAAGAGACTTGATATCAACAGCAACCAAACAACTTCTGGTCGATTGGGAGTGTGAACAGAATGTCGTTGGTATGGTTTTCGACACAACTTCATCCAATACAGGTAAACCTATTTCAAACATCAGCGTGAATTTATCACGACATTAATACCAAAATACAGTGAATGATTTAACAGAAATCTGCAAAGAGCACGTGCCTGAAATGGTGGCCTTAAACTACAATTACATTTTTTTTTCAGGACAAAAAACAGCTGCTTGCGTCTCCCTCCAAAAGGAATTAGAGCGTGCCGTATTCTGGTGCGCCTGTCGCAGGCATGTGGGCGAAGTCATCCTAGGTGTTTGCTGGGATTGCTTGAAAGTGGAGGGCTCTTCAAGTCCAAACATAATGGTTTTCCAGAGGTGAGTCATAAGCTTTACAAAATAACAAGGAATATTATTATCTAATGAACAAATTTAGTGGAATTTCTTTTATTAGACTTATAAGATATACTAACACCAAGCAAATGATCGATCATATCAATCTTAATACCCCTAAAACAATATTATAGATTAGTACGAAATACAATAATCCCAATAATTGCATTTCTAGGTTCAAGAACCATTTCTCTCAACTGGCGTACAATGAAAAAAAAGAAATACTACTACCCCGCAATGCCTGGAGTGTTTGAGGAGCGCCAGCAGGAGATGGCTGACTTCTTCCGTGAATCTCTAGCCTAACCATTTACACGTGGCGACTACAAGGAGCTGGTAGAGCTTTGTCTGCTGCTTGTAACTAAAGGATCCGAGCCAGTAAACTTCACAATGGTCTACCCCGGCGCACTTCACAAAGCAAGGTGGATGGCTAAACTGCTCTATACCCTCAAGATTGTTCTTTTGTCAGGCCAGATCAAAGAGCAGTTTCCCAAAGCCAAGGTTGTGACTAAAAGTCAAATCAGCAAGTTAGAACGGTTTGCTGTGTTCACAGTCGCTGTTTATGTCCCATGGTGGATTGTTTGCCCCGTTCCAGCAAGTGCGCCACTGAATGACTTGAATTTGGTCGAAACCTTGGCTGAATTTGCCCCATATGACGCCACAATAGTTGACAAAGCACGTGTGGCACTCGGTAGACACACTTGGTACCTAACTGAGGAGTTGGCCCCACTGGCTTTGTTCTCGTCCCAAGTACAAGAAAGGACAAAAGAGATGAGGAAGGCCCTTCTTTGCCATGAAGGCACTGAAGTTACTAAGAGAGTGGGGCTCAATCATGGGGGCTATGGAAAGCCATATCTTCCCCCTGTCCCAGAAAGTGGCACCGCCCTGGTGGACCTAATTGGGCCTGACTCAAGCCGGTTCTTCACCATTTTAGGCATGCCCTATCAGTTTCTCCACAGTCCAGCCAGTGAATGGGCGGATCATGACGACTACCTGGACATGAAACGGGTTGTGGACAAGCTTCAGGTCGTCAATGAGGCTGCAGAGCGTGGTGTAAAACTTTGCCATGACTTTCTTAATGTTGCCAGGGATGAGGAGCGCTTTCAAGAAGTCCTTCAAGTAGTTGAAAATGACAGACTCCGCGTTCCTAATCAGCGCAAACGATCATCTGTTTCCGAACAGAAATCATGGTTTCTTGCTCTAGAGAAATAATACCTTGTGAATATATGATAAAACCCCTTAATGTACCATGAGAGAATAAGAATGATTAACTTTTTTGTGTTAGTGATAACAGCTTTTAATTAAGACAGGCAAATGATTTGTGTTAATATCCCTTATGATGGTTGTGTAATCTCATATATAGGCGCGTATGCCGTATAAGCAAAATCGCTATTTTTCAAATTGTTGGTGCTCACTCGAATATGCATGAATCTTCAAAATATTGCACGTGGGTATTTTTTATGTCAATATGCAACACCAAAATTTTGAACAGCATTGTAGGACAAAGTTGGGGCAACTGTCACACCCTAATAAATATATATATATATATATATAATATATATATATATATATATATATATATAATATATATATATATATATTATATATATATAATAAATAATCACGAAGGAAAAAGAAAACACAGAATGGTGTCCTTTCAGACACACACACACACACACACACACACACACACACACACACACACATATATACACACAAACTAACGAAAATTGTAAGAAATTGAATATGGCTAAAGCTGTTCTTTTGATTAGACTAACTCGGAGCATTGTTGCTTTCAGTAAGTACCACATACGGAAGCCTCGTCAGTACTTTGACCCACTATTTTCATGTCAATGCTGCTGCGAGCTGCTCGTATCCTGAAATGGTCGGAATGATGCTCTGTGTGAAAAAAATGTTTAATTCTTCATATATTCATTAATAAGTCTTTCGGGTGTTCCGTGCAGTGATTCTTCATTTCACGGAGGTCAGGCATGTTGCCCCTTCTCTTCAGTTGGCCCGGTGAAGTCTACAGTTTGTTTCTTGCGATCTCCATTTCAAATAGCCAGGTACCCTCGCTCATCTGGTTTTGTTTTGAGCCAGGCGTCTAGTCTTCTTTAGAAGATTTCCACCACCACACCAGTCATGTTCCGTAGTTCCTTCGGCAGCTGGTTGAATAGTCTTGGCCCTCTCACCACAAAGCTGTTTTCCTTCAGGATTGAGGATGTTTCCTATCTCGCCTTTAATTTGGGAACACGACACATTCTGCCTTTCTTACTGTCCACTGTTGTTTGAGTGGTTATAGGGTTCATAGTAAGATTAGGGACTAGTTTCTCCACTAATCTCCAAGTGTAAATAATGGTGTAGCTCTCTTCTTTTTTGCAGAGAATATAAAGTTAATTTACGTAACCTTTCCAAGTAATTTAGTTCTTTGTATCTATTGATCTTGGCTGTGAGGCTTCTTCAATCCCTTCTATTTGACTAATGTCTTTTTATTATGGACAGTAAATTATGGTCAGGGTAAGTCTGAGCAATATACGAGTATATATATATATATATATATATATATATATAATATTATATATATATATATATATATATATATATATATATAAGATGATTCATTTATCCAAGAGAATCTTTATTAAAAATTTAGCAACGGAAGTCTAAACCGTAATTTATTTACGCGAGATTCGCTTCAGTAACACTCAAACAAACAAACGAAACAAATAGGAATCGGACAGTTTTTTTTTCATACTGCCGTTATAAAATAAAAAGAAATAGATAAAGAAATAGACAAAGAAAAAGAAAAAGAGTTCCGTGAACACAAAGCATAAAATTGATCAAATAAAAAGTTAAACTCTGAGCAGCACTCTTTTAAAGGAAGCAAATGGCCATTAGTTTAATAGATCGTCTATGTCTCCGACTTTGGGGACTGGGGGAAAGGGGAATTGAGGAAAGAGGGATGAAAGAGGGGTCTTTATGGGGCGGGGGGTTCATACTATTTACTCGCCATCGCAAACTTTTTCCTCATTCAACCTCGGATCAAGGAAAAATTTCCCTATTAGCGGCCTCGACGCTGGTGTAAAGATTTTACATTATTAAAGGAAGAGTAATCCAATCTCATTTATTTTAAACTTTAACTCCTCCTCTTACACACACACACACACACACACACACACGTGTGTGGGTGGGTGTTTATTGACAGTTTACTCTCTATTTAGTTTATTTTATGTTTAAACTTGGAATTATGATAGGCATGATCATTTAAAACGTTTCCCCTAAGTTACACAGTTAATAATAATAAAAATCAAACAATAAAACGAAAAAAAATAGTAGTAAAATCTTTCATTTTTTGTTAAGGCTATTGAAGTTATACTAATGTTAAATATTGATTTGAGTGTTGCATAAAAGCTATATGAAAATGTGCGAATTGTTTTTAAATAAGAAGGTTACCTATTAGAAATTTCGAATTATATATCATCATCATCATAGACAGTGAAGTAACCAACAACGGTATAGTAATATCCTTTGCGGACGATACAAAAATCACCAGAAAAATCAGTAATGCGGAAGAGGTGGAGGCCCTACAGAGGGACACGAACAGAATGTACAAATAGTCAGAAAACAACAAAATTAATTTTAACACCGACAAATTTTAGCTGTTGACATATGGAAGAAATGAGGAACTAAAACAGACAGCATATTATGGCCCCGGATAGACGGGAAACTCGGAGAAGCAAGATGATTCCCCTGCTGAAAATACTGATCGTACCAAAGCTTGAATACTGCTGAGTCTTGACATCCCCATATAAAAAGGAAGAAATTAATAAACTAGAAGAAATTTAAAAAAATTTCACACCCAAGATTGATGACTGCGAAGAACTCGGATATTGGAAAATACTTCGTAAATTAAATCTATATTCACTGGAAAGAAGAAGAGAGAGATACACCATAATTTACATGTGGAAAATGATCGAAAAACTGGTACCTAACCTCAAACTGTATCCGATACGAAAGGTGAAATGTGTAGTGTTCCCAAACTAAAAGCCAAACAAGGGACACCATCATCCCTAAAGGAAAATAGCTTGGCTGTCAGGGGGCCAAGACTATTGAATCAGCTTCCCAAGGAAATCAGGAATATTACTGGTGATGACGTGGAATGCTTCAAAAGAAGATTAGACGCCTGGCTTAGGACGGTACCAGATGAACCGGGTGTGCCTTGCTATATGCAATGGAGATCGCAAGAGAAGAAGAGAGAGATACGAGATACAGTGGCTCCTCCACCAGGCCCCACCTAGATGTGGGGCTACCATTTGACCTTCGTGTGAAGAAAGACCTATTGGGTTTGCAAAATTGGGAATTTATTAATAATATAAAATATAGTAAAAATTTTAACATAAATAAAAAAAACATAAGTTTGAATATAAATTCCAAGTAGGCCTCGGGTAAATCCCAGAAAAGGCTACGTGAATGCCTGCACGAAAACATCTGAACGGGTCTCATCGTGTTTGTCCTGGAATATGTGAAGTTGTTTTGTTGAACCAATAGGGTATGAGAGAATACGTCACGTGATGCCACACCACCATTTCAAAAAATCATGTATTCGTAAATAATCTCAGCCTAGGCTTTATTCCCGTTTCCTTAGACATATTTGATTTCCGATCATGGCCTACTTCTCTTTATTAATTGTATAATGTAAGTGTAATTTAATTAATTTTGTGAATGAATATAAGATTAAAATATTGAAACTTTGTTGCGTTTTATAAAAAACAGTTGAAGGTATATTTTAAATTGTTACGATAACCAGTGTCACTTTGCTGAGGTTTGAGCAGGGCTTTCATTTCATGAATTTATACCTACTTTATGTTTCGGCTCCACTTTCTCTAAATTGCTTCAATTTACCTCAGACTTTTTCCAGAAAATTTTTCCAAATTTCCTTAGATTTACCTTAAAACTCGCATTACCTTAAAATTTACCTCAGATTGCTCCAAATTACTCAATCTAAGGTAATTATCTAAAAAATGAGAGCCCTGGTTTTGAGTGAGTAATAATACGAAGGAAAACGACATAAATAGGTTCACGCTCCCATCTTCGTGTCATTAATAATATTGCGCATTAATACGTTAGCATGTTAGGATTGTTAGCACTAACCCACCAGTTACCGATCACAAGGGCCACCAGGTATGCAGCACCGACCACCGGTGGTCACCGGGAAGGGACGTTACCCGTGAGAAACATCGCACCCACCAGACCAACGCGCGGAACTGCTACGAGGTTACGAGTTACTTACAATTATTTAAATTTAAACAAAGCTTTTATTTTACTTATAATTTTAAACATAAATTATAAATAAAAGCACTTTCATACAGTTTTCGAAAAATCCATTCCTTTCATCGCGGTTCATTCTATCCCCTGTGGTTATAACTGTTCGCCAAGTTTCCTGCAACTATATTTTACGATAAGAATAATACCTTTTTTAATGTAAAATTCACTCATTTTTGGAACTTCGCGCGAAATTCAAGCGCGAAATTCAAATGAAAAGTACTTTTTTACCTGTTTTTTAGTTACACCATTTCCAATCTCGTTCAATCACTTTCAGTACCTTCTTCAACATTCTTTAAAGCGAGTGCCTTTATATAAGCACGAGTTTACGACTCCATATGATTCGAGTGCCATTCTACTACAATATCAGTTCCGGAGATACTAATAAATATTTTATTTTTCGCTTCGGATTTCATATATATATATATATATATATATATATATGAAAATTATTTCACGAAAGTAACACGTGAAAAATATTTATGATGAATAAAACCACGAAGGAAAGGAAACACAAAATGGTGCTCAAGCGCTTTCGTCTAATGACATCCTCAGGAACACTGAAGTACATACAAGGGTTACAGCCTATATATAGGTTACAGAAAGAAAAAAAGAAAAAAAATATATATATATATAATATATACCTATATATATATATATACACAGTATATATATATATATATATATATATATATACTATATATATATATATATATATACATATATACCTATATATATATATATATATATATATATATATATATATATATATATATGCAATAAACGGAGAAGTAAAAATAAAATTAAAATTAAAGGATTATCAGAGAGGCATACAGATTTGTAAGGAAAAATATCGATTTTTAGCACAAGATCAAATGAATTATAAAAATACAAATTTATACTGGAAATCTGCCCGGGTATTAACACTCTGCCCTTTATGGTCAAATTTCGATGTATATAAAAATAAAATGAAAATTAAAAGTTAATAAAGTAGCATACAAGTTTACCAAAGATTTAATGTTCTACGCTTCTTATCTAAATCTGTTTTGAAGGAATTCAAAACAACAGGATCGAGTTGAAAAGACCTTTGCTTATGTTGAAGTTATTTGAAAGTTGGATAATGGCAGACTCAAGAATATTTCTATTAACAATGTTGCTAGAGTGGAATAAAACTGAAGCATTATTCCAATCAATACAGTGGGATAACTGACAAATGGACAAAAAGGACACTGGACATTTAACAGGGCTGGGCATTTGCGGCATATTTTGCGGTACTGCGGTACTTGCGGTACCACCGCACTACCACCCCGGGCCCCCATAACGCAGTACCGCAAAGGATCGCTGAAAGTACCGCAGTACCGCTACCGCATTCAAATTTCCGCGTACGGTTTGGTACCGGTTTGGTAGTGCAGCAGTACCGCAGTACCGCAATATGCCGCAAGTGCCCAGCTCTGCACGGTGGACAAGTGTCCTGTTCTAACGGAATATTGATGCTGTTTTATACGTGTGTGCAAATCCTTTCCCGTCTGACCTATGTAAAAGGAATCACATTGTTTACAACCAATTTTATAGATAATGCCTGAATTATTGGTAGGGCTATTTCTTACTATGATATTTTTCACAATATTGTTATATGAAAATACTACATTAATATCCAAAAGTTTAAGTACATTAGCAATGCCTAAAAAGCCCGGGAAAATGGAAGTACTAAAATATTTTTTGACAAAGTACGAGTGTTATTATTGACACGATAGAAAGTTCGTTTTGCCTTGTTGAGACAAGATTCCATAAACGCAGATGGATAACACAGATCACTTCCAATACCGTTGATTTTTTCCAATTCGGCATCGATGTATTCCGAACTGGCGATCCTAAGGGCGCGGAGAAACATTGATGAAAAAATGGCCTTCTCTCCCAAGAATTACATAAGTATGACCTGCCACTACCTTCACACATTGTTTTGGAACTTATTAAGCTTTGCATCAAAGACTGTAAATTCACTTTCAATAGCGAGTATTATCAACAAGTTTTTGGGATGGCCATGGGCAACCCCTTATCGCCCCTCCTCTCCAATATTTATATGGAGTTTTTCGAAATTACTTACATTCCGAGAATCCTGGGGGTTGGCATCCCTTGGTTGCGGTACGTCGACGATATTTTGTGTATCTGGCCCATGAATCGTGACCTGGATAACTTCCTCCTTCAGTTAAATGATCAAGTCCCCTCCATTAAGTTTACTTTAGAAGTGGAACAAGACAATTCAATCCCATTTTTGGATGTGCGTGTTCATAGGGAAAGCCCAGGTTTTAAGTTAGTATCTATCGGAAAACAACAAACAATTTGTCCTACGTACACTTTTACTCGGGACATGACACCCCCACTAAGAAGGCCATTTTTTCATCAATGTTTCTCCGCGCCCTTAGGCTCGCCAGTCCGGAATACATCGATGCCGAATTGGAAAAAATCAACGGTATTGGAAGTGATCTGTGTTATCCATCTGCGTTTATGGAATCTTGTCTCAACAAGGCAAAACGAACTTTCTATCGTGTCAAATAAAACACTCGTACTTTGTCAAAAAATATTTAGTACTTCCATTTTTCCCGGGCTTTTTAGGCATTGCTAATGTACTTAAACTTTTGGATATTAATGTAGTATTTTCATATAACAATATTGTGAAAAATATCATAGTAAAAAATAGCCCTACCAATAATTCAGGCATTATCTATAAAATTGGTTGTAAACAATGTGATTCCTTTTACATAGGTCAGACGGGAAAGGATTTGCACACACGTATAAAACAGCATCAATATTCCGTTAGAACAGGACACTTGTCCAGTGCCCTTTTTGTCCATTTGTCAGAGTTATCCCACTGTATTGATTGGAATAATGCTTCAGTTTTATTCCACTCTAGCAACATTGTTAATAGAAATATTCTTGAGTCTGCCATTATCCAACTTTCAAATAACTTCAACATAAACAAAGGTCTTTTTCAACTCGATCCTGTTGTTTTGAATTCCTTCAAAACAGATTTAGATAAGAAGCGTAGAACGCTAAATCTTTGGTAAACTTGTATGCTACTTTATTAACTTTTAATTATTTTTATATACATCGAAATTTGACCACAAAGGGCAGTGTTAATACCCGGGCAGATTTCCAGTATAAATTTGTATTTTTATAATTCATTTGATCTTGTGCTAAAAATCGATATTTTTCCTTACAAATCTGTATGCCTCTCTGATAATCCTTTAATTTTTAATTTTTATTTTTACTTCTCCGTTTATTGCATATATATATATATATATATATAATATATATTATAGGTATATATATATATATATTATATATAATATATATATATATATATATATATGTAATTATTTCTTTTTTCTTTTTTTTCTTTCTGTAACCTGTAACCCTTGTGTGTACTTCAGTGTTCCTGAGGATGTCATTAGACGAAAGCGCTTGAGTACCATTTTGTGTTTCCTTTCCTTCGTGGTTTTATTCGTCATATATATATATATATATATATATATAAATATATATACTGTATATATATATATATATATATATCGAGAGATAATCATAATATATAGTGTATACATTTATTACAGATCCTTCCTTTCCATATTCTCATTGTCTATCTTTATTTCGAGACTCTTCCCCAATCTATCGCTCCTTCTGTGGTTTAGTGAAAAATGGCGTATACATAAAAATGCATTTGTCCTGGAAGAACGGTCGGTCGCCAGGCGTAAGCTTTGTAAATTGATAGGACTTGAGGCGGACAGATTCAGGCAGAACCCCCATGACGATAATAATAATGCTTTCCCCCCAAAAAAATTTCAGGTTTAAGCCCCTACCCCTCAACTTTTTTAAGGGAGTTGAGGCATGACAAGCATGCAGAACCCTTCGAAATAAAAAATAAATAAGAATAATAAAGAGAAACAACTTTTGGAGATTAAAGAAACCCTTTCCCATTAATTTCCCTACCGTTGATTTTTTCCAATTCGGCATCGATGTATTCCGAACTGGCGATCCTAAGGGCGCGGAGAAACATTGATGAAAAAATGGCCTTCTCTCCCAAGAATTACATAAGTATGACCTGCCACTACCTTCACACATTGTTTTGGAACTTATTAAGCTTTGCATCAAAGACTGTAAATTCACTTTCAATAGCGAGTATTATCAACAAGTTTTGGGATGGCCATGGGCAACCCCTTATCGCCCCTCCTCTCCAATATTTATATGGAGTTTTTCGAAATTACTTACATTCCGAGAATCCTGGGTTTGGCATCCCTTGGTTGCGGTACGTCGACGATATTTTGTGTATCTGGCCCATGAATCGTGACCTGGATAACTTCCTCCTTCAGTTAAATGATCAAGTCCCCTCCATTAAGTTTACTTTAGAAGTGGAACAAGACAATTCAATCCCATTTTTGGATGTGCGTGTTCATAGGGAAAGCCCAGGTTTTAAGTTTAGTATCTATCGGAAAACAACAAACAATTTGTCCTACGTACACTTTTACTCGGGACATGACACCCCCACTAAGAAGGCCATTTTTTCATCAATGTTTCTCCGCGCCCTTAGGCTCGCCAGTCCGGAATACATCGATGCCGAATTGGAAAAAATCAACGGTATTGGAAGTGATCTGTGTTATCCATCTGCGTTTATGGAATCTTGTCTCAACAAGGCAAAACGAACTTTCTATCGTGTCAATAATAAACACTCGTACTTTGTCAAAAATATTTTAGTACTTCCATTTTTCCCGGGCTTTTTAGGCATTGCTAATGTACTTAAACTTTTGGATATTAATGTAGTATTTTCATATAACAATATTGTGAAAAATATCATAGTAAAAAATAGCCCTACCAATAATTCAGGCATTATCTAAAATTGGTTGTAAACAATGTGATTCCTTTTACATAGGTCAGACGGGAAAGGATTTGCACACACGTATAAAACAGCATCAATATTCCGTTAGAACAGGACACTTGTCCAGTGCCCTTTTTGTCCATTTGTCAGAGTTATCCCACTGTATTGATTGGAATAATGCTTCAGTTTTATTCCACTCTAGCAACATTGTTAATAGAAATATTCTTGAGTCTGCCATTATCCAACTTTCGAATAACTTCAACATAAACAAGGTCTTTTTCAACTCGATCCTGTGTTTTGAATTCCTTCAAACAGATTTAGATAAGAAGCGTAGAACGCTAAATCTTTGGTAAACTTGTATGCTACTTTATTAACTTTTAATTATTTTTATATACATCGAAATTTGACCACAAAGGGCAGAGTGTTAATACCCGGGCAGATTTCCAGTATAAATTTGTATTTTTATAATTCATTTGATCTTGTGCTAAAAATCGATATTTTTTCCTTACAAATCTGTATGCCTCTCTGATAATCCTTTAATTTTTAATTTTTATTTTTACTTCTCCGTTTATTGCATATATATATACCTATATATATATATATATATATATATATATATATATATATATATATATATATATATATATATATATAATATGTATATTAATTTTTTCTTTTTTTTTTTTCTTTCTGTAACCTGTAACCCTTGTGTGTACTTCAGTGTTCCTGAGGATGTCATTAGACGAAGCGCTTGAGTACCATTTTGTGTTTCCTTTCCTTCGTGGTTTTATTCGTCATATATATATTATATATATATAATATATATATATACTGTATATATATATATATTATATATATATCGAGAGATAATCATAATATATAGTGTATACATTTATTACAGATCCTTCCTTTCCATATTCTCATTGTCTATCTTTATTTCGAGACTCTTCCCCAATCTATCGCTCCTTCTGTGGTTTAGTGAAAAATGGCGTATACATAAAAATGCATTTGTCCTGGAAGAACGGTCGGTCGCCAGGGGTAAGCTTTGTAAATTGATAGGACTTGAGGCGGACAGATTCAGGCAGAACCCCCATGACGATAATAATAATGCTTTCCCCCCAAAAAAATTTCAGGTTTAAGCCCCTACCCCTCAACTTTTTTAAGGGTTGAGGCATGACAAGCATGCAGAACCCTTCGAAATAAAAAATAAATAAGAATAATAAAGAGAAACAACTTTTGGAGATTAAAGAAACCCTTTCCCATTAATTTCCTCACAAACGACTATGGACTATGGACATCAAAATGATTTGCACAGTAGTTTTTGAAACATCCTTAGGTCTAGTGTATGTCATGAATGTTGAAGCGTACACACACACACACACCACACACACACACACACACACACACACACATATATATATATATATATATACAGGGTGGGCGGAAAGTAGCTCCCTAATTTAAATTACATATAAATTATGTATAAATTGTGATTGTATTGTTATATTGTTATGGTGTGTTCTCTAAGTGGTACAATTGTAACGTTCATTTTTTTTTTTTCATTTCAGATTGAAGGGTAACATGGCTGAGCGTTTAACACTGCAGGAGCGTGCCCAGTTGGCGGCACGGTACGAAGTTTGGCAATCTGTCGTTCGAGTTCAAAGATGGTGGCGGGCCATTCACGGACCACGTGCCCAAGTGGACCCGAAAAACAATCAAGAACTGCCACTCGAAGCTCATGACCACGGGGTCTGTGGCAGATGTTCGAAGATGTGGTCGCCCTTCGACATCCAGGGCCCAGGAGACGTGCAGGCAGTTCAGGAAATGTTCGCACGGAGTCACGAAAGTCAACTCGCCAGGCAGCTCGGGAAAGTGGACTCTCCCGCTACTCAGTGCGAACTGTGCTGAAGAAGGAGCTGAACTGGCGTGCGTGGAAGCCGCATTACTGCCAATCTCTCTCGGACGAGGACTGCGACATTCGCATGGAGTTCGGGGAAATCATGCTGGCTTGGCATGAAGACTGGCCCCATCTCTTCCGCAACATCCTCTGGAGCGACGAGGCGGTGTTCCACGTCGGAGGCTTTGTCAACCGCCACAATTGCCACTACTGGGCAGGAGAGGATCCCATGGTTACCGTTGAAAAACGGCAGAATCGGTTCAGTGTAACGGTGTGGTGTGGTATGACCTCAGATCAGGTTGTGGGCCCGTTTCCTTCTGCGCAACACCATGAATGCTGAGCGGTACCTTGCTATGTTGCGAAACGAGGTCTGGCCGGTTGTCAGCACATGGGAGAACATCGACGATCTGATATTTATGCAAGATGGCGCCCCTCCGCACTTCGCTCTTGTTGTCCGTGAGTGGCTGGATGCCCACTTCCCTGGGCGTTGGATGGGTCATCGTGGTCCACATCAATGGCCAGCCAGGAGCCCCGACTTGACACCGTGCGACTTCTTTCTTTGGGGGTGGGTAAAGGAAGAAGTCTACCGCACCAAACCGAGGACATTGGAAGAACTGGAGGACCGAATTCGGGAAGTCATGTCCTCCATCCCGCCGGAGTTCCAGCTAAAGTCAGTGGACGCCATTCCTGGGCGGCTCCAGAAGCTGGTGGAAAGAGTTGGAGCCCACATTGAATTTTACAGAAAACCTACCATGTATTCCTACCTTTTCATATTATTTATTTTGAAATAAATGGATAATATACGTATTTTTTTACCAATCCAAAATAGGGAGCTACTTTCCGCCCACCCCGTATATATATATATATATATATATATATATATATATATATATATATATATAATATATATATATATATATTATATACTGGAACAAGCAAAGCTATGTCGTAGCCAATGTAACAACGCTTCCCGTTGATTTGATCAGCTAAGTTAAACAACATTGAGTCGGATAGTGGTTGGATGGGAGACCGTTCTCTACGTCCAGACTATGTAGCGACCCGTGGTTCGGATCCCACGTAAACCTGTAAGTCCCATCCATCAATGACCCTAGATATTGCGAATGAGGTTAAACAACCCCAGCTTTACATTACTAGAACAAGCAATGACAAATACCCATTTTAAAATAGAGCAGTACAACTGTCATATATTGAAAAATACACAGAAAAGACATTGTTTCACAAATGAGGCCTTAACTTAACCATAGATTTCCAACATTCCGGCGATTAAACTCTTAACAAACATCACTGAAACGACTCCAACATTCTCGACAATTAAATAAAACTTAAGCGTGAAAACGAGATTTCATGACGCGCAAAGACCAACGTAGTGTCAAATTCAGCAGATTGCCCGTCACATTTACTCAATATCAAACATCCGTTGAAGCGTAAATTAAATCAGTTTGCGATAAAGCAGAGTTTCAATTACCATCCTAGAAATAAACGTGTGTAATATTGTTTTGGATTTTATAGAAGTGACTTAGAAGCAGTATAGAATTACCGGATTCACACTCAACCTTCCAATTAGAAAAAACAAAAGCGAAAAAAATTATTAAATGAACGATTTCTCAAATTTTGCGGGTGTCCATCCTGTCTCGCGGAAAAAAGGTCTCAGAGAAGGGATCGAGGCGACGAGATAAAGAGAACCAGTGTGTGTGTGTGTGTGTGTGTGTGTGTGTGTGAGAGAGAGAGAGAGAGAGAGAGGGTCACTGTCACAGATTTTGAAGTGTGTGTATGGTCAGGGCATTAAGTTAAGAACTTAAACTGCACAAACGCAGTGAGATAGAACGATGGAATTCATGAAACTTGAGAAGGTTTTGAATGACGGTTCAGGATCGACCTGCAGGTCGGACCCTCTGCAGCATCCCACCTCATTTGCGGAATTTAGTGGAGGAGGGAATTGGTTTCCGTTTTCTTCTTGCCCTCGTAGCTACCAACGCATGGCTGTCAGGGACTTTGCACAAGAACCTCTCCAGCTGGTTCTTGAAATTATTCAGGTTGGTCTGCCGGAGGTTCCTCACTTTTAAGGAGGATAATAAAAAGTTTTGAGAATCATATTCTTAAGGTATTTTCAATCCTCATTTTCATGTCCCCCTCCCACCACAGCTGAGAGACTATAGACTCTGCCTTTTCTTTCATTCCAGTGTGTTTCTATTTCATCTCATAGGTTAGGGACACACCCCTCAAGTATTTTTCATACGTATATTATTGTGTGCCGCTCGCGTCCTCTTTCCAGAGGGTAAAGTTTCAGGGATTGCAGTCGAGACAGTTGTAGTCTTCATCTTTCGTTTACTCTATCTTAGAGGTAAAAGTTCTTTGTATAGCTTCTATGTTTGCAGTGTCTCGTTTTCTGTTTGTGGTTGTGAGTACTGAGCAATACAGCATATATACAGAGTGTATGGAACAAGGAACTCTTCTGGGATAATTAAATCCACTATAGTCCGAATAAGTAATGGTAAATGACAAATACCATAGTTTTTCTTTTTCATTTCCTTTCAACCTTTCAAATGTTCCGTGCGATGATTCCTCATTTCACGAAGGTCAAGCTTGCTGACCCTCCTATCGAGTTGGTCTGGTGAATTAGAGAGTTGGTTTCTTGTGCTCTCCACCTCACATAGCCAGGTGCGCCCGGCTCATCGGGAATTGTTCTGAGCCAGGTGTCTATCTTCTTTTGAAGATATCCACTGAAACACCACTCGTGTTCCTTAGCTCCTTGAGAAGCTGATTAAACAGTCTTGGTCCTCTCACAACAAAACTATTTTCCTTCATATTTGAGGATGTTCCCTGTCTAGCCTTTAATTTGAGAACACGACACATTCTTCCTTTTCTACTTTTCACTGTTGCTTGGGGGGTTATAGGGTTCAAATTAAGATTATGGGCTAGTTCCTCCATTATTTCCCCAAGTGTAAATAATGGTGTTCCTCTCCCTTCTTCTTTCCAGTGAATATAAGTTTAATTCACATAACCTTTCTCAGTAATTTAGTTCTTTGCACCAATTGATCTTGGCTGTGAAGCTTCTCTGAATCCCTTCTAGCTGATTAATGTCTTCTTTTTTATATTGGGATGTTAAGACCGTGCAGTATTTCAACTTGGTATGATTAGTGTTTTCAGTAGAGGAATCATTATATTCCTATCCCTTCGTTAAAAGGTTCTCAGTATCTGCCCAGTTATTCCTATTGCTGTTTACTGCTATCTTATTTTGTGTTTCAAATCTCGCATCATCAGTCACTGCAACTCCTGAATCTTTTGCTTTAGAATTTCTCTGAATTTCCTGTCCATTTGGGATATAGTATTTCATGGACTTTCGGTCCTCTCTTTTTCTGTACCTCAACAGTTGAAATTTCTCAGTGTTAAATTTCATATTGTTGCTTTCAGACCAATTGTAGATTCTGTTCATGTCTGATTGTAGAGATTCTATATCCTCTGGGTTTCTTATTTTTCACTAATTTTTGTGTCATCGGCAAAGGATGTTACTGTGCTGTCACTGGTAACTTCCTCATCTATATCAGTTAGCATGATTATGAAGAGTAATGGAGCTAATACTGTTCCTTGTGGTCCTGAGCTAAGGACCTTTGACTCTGATGAACATATTCCTTGAACTGTAACGACTTGTTGCCGCGCACTAAGGAAATTATATGTCTATTTTCCTACTTTTCCTGTTATTCCCATGTATTTCAGTTTATGTAGTCGTTCCATGATCACATTTGTCGAACACCTCGGCAAAGTCTGTGTACGTATATTACATCATAGTTTTCAGTACTCTTAAGTGCATCAATAATGTTATAGTGTTCCAGTAGTTGTGATAGGCATGATCTGCCTGACCGGAATCCATATTGGTTATCATTTAATTTTTTCCGAGTTTCTAAAAAGTAATACTTTTTTTTTCTAACTATTCGTTCAAATATTTTGGTGAAATGAGATGTAAGCAACACTGGCCTAGAGTTTTTGGCCTCAGATCGATCTCCTCCTTTATATATATATATATATATATATATATAAACGACGTAAGTTAGAGGAGTGTTCTGCACACGAGGAAGAGAAATAACGAACAAATGAAAAAAGAGGTGACCGCCCGGGAATCGAACCCAGGATCTTCCGATTGCCGGTCAGATATGCTACCACTACACCACGGGCCTCGATCAGTCAGACGTCGCAATTCTCCTACATAGGGCAGAAACCAATGCCTTGAGAGGGCACCCTCGCAAATCGTGAATATGTACATTTAACTGCAATGACCACGCAGTATATTAATGTATAGAAACGACGTAAGTTAGAGGAGTGTTCTGCACACGAGGAAGAGAAATAACGAACAAATGAAAAAAGAGGTGACCGCCCGGGAATCGAACCCAGGATCTTCCGATTGCCGGTCAGATATGCTACCACTACACACGGGCCTCGATCAGTCAGAAGTCGCAATTCTCCTACATAGGGCAGAAACCAATGCCTTGAGAGGGCACCCTCGCAAATCGTGAATATGTACATTTAACTGCAATGACCACGCAGTATATTAATGTATAGAAACGACGTAAGTTAGAGGAGTGTTCTGCACACGAGGAAGAGAAATAACGAACAAATGAAAAAAGGTGACCGCCCGGGAATCGAACCCAGGATCTTCTGATTGCCGGTCAGATATGCTACCACATTAATATACATTAATATACTGCGTGGTCATTGCAGTTAAATGTACATATTCACGATTTGCGAGGGTGCCCTCTCAAGGCATTGGTTTCTGCCCTATGTAGGAGAATTGCGACTTCTGACTGATCGAGGCCCGTGGTGTAGTGGTAGCATATCTGACCGGCAATCGGAAGATCCTGGGTTCGATTCCCGGGCGGTCACCTCTTTCTTCATTTGTTCGTTATTTCTCTTCCTCGTGTGCAGAACACTCCTCTAACTTACGTCGTTTCTATACATTAATATACTGCGTGGTCATTGCAGTTAAATGTACATATTCACGATTTGCGAGGGTGCCCTCTCAAGGCATTGGTTTCTGCCCTATGTAGGAGAATTGCGACTTCTGACTGATCGAGGCCCGTGGTGTAGTGGTAGCATATCTGACCGGCAATCGGAAGATCCTGGTTCGATTCCCGGGCGGTCACCTCTTTTTTCATTTGTTCGTTATTTCTCTTCCTCGTGTGCAGAACACTCCTCTAACTTACGTCGTTTCTATACATTAATATACTGCGTGTCATTGCAGTTAATGTACATATTCACGATTTGCGAGGGTGCCCTCTCAAGGCATTGGTTTCTGCCCTATGTAGGAGAATTGCGACTTCTGACTGATCGAGGCCCGTGGTGTAGTGGTAGCATATCTGACCGGCAATCGGAAGATCCTGGGTTCGATTCCCGGGCGGTCACCTCTTTCTTCATTTGTTCGTTATTTCTCTTCCTCGTGTGCAGAACACTCCTCTAACTTACGTCGTTTCTATACATTAATATACTGCGTGGTCATTGCAGTTAAATGTACATATTCACGATTTGCGAGGGTGCCCTCTCAAGGCATTGGTTTCTGCCCTATGTAGGAGAATTGCGACTTCTGACTGATCGAGGCCCGTGGTGTAGTGGTAGCATATCTGACCGGCAATCGGAAGATCCTGGGTTCGATTCCCGGGCGGTCACCTCTTTTTTCATTTGTTCGTTTTTCTCTTCCTCGTGTGCAGAACACTCCTCTAACTTACGTCGTTTCTATACATTAATATACTGCGTGGTCATTGCAGTTAAATGTACATATTCACGATTTGCGAGTGTGCCCTCTCAAGGCATTGGTTTCTGCCCTATGTAGGAGAATTGCGACTTCTGACTGATCGAGGCCCGTGGTGAAGTGGTAGCATATCTGACCGGCAATCGGAAGATCCTGGGTTCGATTCCCGGGCGTCACCTCTTTCTTCATTTGTTCGTTATTTCTCTTCCTCGTGTGCAGAACACTCCTCTAACTTACGTCGTTTCTATACATTATATACTGCGTGGTCATTGCAGTTAAATGTACATATTCACGATTTGCGAGGGTGCCATCTCAAGGCATTGGTTTCTGCCCTATGTAGGAGAATTGCGACTTCTGACTGATCGAGGCCCGTGGTGTAGTGGTAGCATATCTGACCGGCAATCGGAAGATCCTGGGTTCGATTCCCGGCGGTCACTTCTTTTTCATTTGTTCGTTATTTCTCTTCCTCGTGTGCAGAACACTCCTCTAACTTACGTCGTTTCTATACATTAATATACTGCGTGGTCATTGCAGTTAAATGTGTGTGTATATATAATATATATATTTAGGATAAAAACGAAGACGTAGAGCAAGAAAGTCATTATATTTGTCATGCATTAATTTTAGCCTTTTATTTTATTAGGCCTTGAAAATGGGTAGAGTTGCCCGAAACGTCGGCTGCAGCCAAATATAATGACTTTCTTGCTCTACGTCTTCGTTTTTATCCTAAATGTAAAATTACGTCTCCTTAGGAGGGATCCTATTTCATATGTATATATATATATATATATATATATATATATATATAGAGAGAGAGAGAGAGAGAGAGAGAGAGAGAGAGTTACAAGGAGTTACAAGGAAAAGAAGTACCTCAAAAGGCCTTGCGGCCCATACCGAGGAGGTACCAATGAAAACAAGGGGAAAATTTTCTGCACACTAAATAGTGTGCAGGATTTGGTCTAACCTTTTCTTGAAATGATCCACAGAGGAACTGTTCACAACTTCTGAACGTAACCTGTTCCACGTGTCACAGATCTTATAGGTAAAGTAATTCCCACACATACTAGTCCTAAACCGTTTCAAATCCAACTTCCAACCATTGTTATGAGTTGGGTTATCATTTAAACTAAACATGCTTCTAAAATCGACATCTTTGAACCCGCGTCACGTAAGTGTCGATTGTAGCCCATATGCCTAACGGAAGGGATTAACTTTGTGGCATTCTTCAGCCGGTTTTCAATCAACCTACCTACTTCCCCACCAATACCCAGCGCGCGCACTTTGGCCATTAGCCGGCGGTGAGGTACCTTATCAAAGGCTTTCTCATCAATTGCCCTACTCTTATCATATTCACTCAACATGACGTGGAAAAACTCGAGCAAGTTAGTGAGACATGACCTATGCCGTCTAAACCCATGTTGGAGTCCCCAAGTAGCTTGTAGGAATCCAAATGGTCAACAATCCTACCCGCTATTATCCCCTCTAATTATTTACCTACAACTGAAGTGAAATGGTGTTTATAGAGGTTCCAAAGCCTCTCTTCCCGCGCATGAGGTAGCAGTAGGGTCCTAATAGTAAGAGTAGGGGAAAAAAAAAAATTTAGTATTTAGTCAGAGGAGAGCATCCTTAACCTAAGCTAAAAGGACAGAGTAGGGATGGGAAGGGGTCCTAGTAACCCACGGGACAGGTTTGTACAACAGACTTCACCCGCCCTCCCGAAAGAGAGAGAACCTAAAGGAATTGGCAGCCAATTTCTCTAGAATCCCACGACTCGGGCCCGGAGGCTGTCACACCCCAAGTATAAGGTTTACAACACCCAGAAGGAACGTGCATAACCTTTATACCCCCTGCGGAGAGAGAGAGAGAGAGAGAGAAGGAAAAGAAGTACCTCAAAAGGCCTTGCGGCCCATACCGAGGAGGTACCAATGGCAACGGGTGCCACGGAAAATTTTCTACACACTCAAATAGTGTGCAAGATTTGGTCTAACCTTTTCTTGAAATGATCCACGGAGGAACTGTTTACAACTTCTGAAGGTAACCTGTTCCACGTGTCACAGATCTTATAGGTAAAGTAATTCCCACACACACTAGTCCTAAACCGTTTCAAATCCAACTTCCAACCATTGTTGCGAGTTGGGTTATCATTTAAACTAAACATGCTTCCAAAATCGACATCGTTGAAACCATGTAAGAACTTGAAAACCTCGATGAGTTGACCGCGCAGCCTCCGAGTTTCCAGCGAAAACAAGTTCTCTTCTCTTGAATAATTAAACGTATTAATGAGTTGCCTGTGGCCAGAAATACGCTCAAAGATAGAATAATTATCATGGACAAAGATATATCTGATCAACTTTTATTGGATTTGACAAATGCTGGAATGTTTTCAGTTTGTTTGGATGAAAGTACAGATGTCACATCACAGGCCCGTCTAGCAGTTATTGCAAGATTTTATTCCGAAAATTTAACCTTTGGTTAGCTTCCGCCCGAATTGTTCATTCTGACGAAGGTCAAGCTTTTCGTTCCACCTTAGACCTACAGTTTAACGTGGAATCCCAACCACGCCCCAAACAACAGCCCCAGCGTCTTAATCACTAGGGCACCCAGGGTACCCATTTATCTACCAACCACTTTCTTTATTGTGTGGAAGGATGAACAGCTGGGTTTTGCTGCGCGCCGGCTGCCGTCACCGGGTCTCGAACCCGGGGCCGATGGATTCGTGGTCAGCGACGCTAACCACTACACTACCGAGGCGCATATATAATGACGAAAGAGCTAATTAAATTGATGACACTGTCTGAGAAAACCACAGGACAGGATATTATGAATGAATTGAAGAAGGAATTCATCCAAATGGGTATTAATTTCAGAAATATTGTATCTGTGACGACTGATGGAGCTCCGAGTATGATTGGAAAAATTGTTGGATTTGTTCAATTACTTAAACAAGAAGTGAAACACCCTTTAGTTGAATTTCATTGTATTTTACACCAAGAAGCTCTTTGGGCAAAAAAAAAGTTTAAAATCACTTGAAAATGTGATGTCTCTTGTGACAAAGATTGTCAATTTGCTCACGATCTTAACAAACGTCAATTTACCAAACTATTAGATGAGGTCGACTCTCAATTTTCAGGGTTAGTCATGTATAACAATGTCAGATGGTTAAGTCGTGGTCAAGTTTTGAATCGCTTTGTTGAATTGTTAGAAGAAATAAGATATTTTTGGAATAAAAAGGAACAAGAATATCCAGAACTAACTGACATGAATTGGTTGAATGACTTACATTTTTTCGCTGATTTCACATCGCATTACAATGCTTTAAATAAAAAGTTGCAAGGTCGCGGCTGTGTTGTTGTATTATCAATGTTTGAAAATATTAAAGCTTTTGAAAAAAACTAAATATTTTCTCAAAAGATCTGGAAGAAGAAAAATTTAAATATTTTCCATTATTGCAGAAACACTTCTTGACTTCGAAATATTTTGCAAACAATGAAGAAAATAAATCCGACGTGCTCAAAAAGTACTCTTCGATAATAAGAGATGCCAGACAATCACTTTCTGAGAGGTTTTCACAATTCCGACAAATTGATGCAACATTACATTTCATCCAATTCCCCCATACTATTCAATTTGAAGATCTTCAGTTATCAGCTTTTCATTGGCTTGACATTGGTAATTTAGAAATGGAATTAGTTGACTTCCAAGAAAGTGCAGTATGGAAGACTAAATTTATTGATCTTAAGTTACAAGAAAAGGAATTGGAGTCGTCAATTTTGGGTGTAACCAAAGAACAACAATCAATAGAAAGAGTAGAGAATCTTATTCTTGCAGAATGGAACTCTCTACCAAATTCTTTTGCATCAATGAAAAAGCTAGCATTAGCTCTGCTAGCAATGTTTGGTTCATCTTATCATGAGAACAGTTGTTTTCCTCCATGAATTTCGTCAAATCGACCACTAGGAATCGCCTTGGCACAGATATGAGTGCTGTATGTGTGAGACTAAAGACAACTAAATATAAACCTCGGATCAAAGCATTAGCAGCTAAAATCCAACAAGTTTCTCACTAAAAATAGTAAATAAATTATTGTGACCCAATTTCGTTTTTTTTTAAATCAAAAGTAACAAAAATGACCCGCCAGCAAAAAAAGTTCGCTACCACTGGCCTAGGCATCCGCGGATTCCCCGTCGATATTTGGCAAAGACCGAACTATTCTTTTATTTCGCACTTTGTCTAAATCTTAACATGCAATCTGAGGAGTGCTGCATAGGACTTGTCAAGGTCCAAAGTAAAGTGCTATTTCGGACTTTGCCTGGCATTCAGGCAATCTGTGAAGTACCTAATTAACAGGTTTCAACGTTTTATTTCGTATTTTGTCTAAATCTTAACAGGCAATCTGAGGATAATCAAAAAACTATCGGCGGA
The DNA here is from genome assembly GCA_023014485.1 of Bathynomus jamesi. Lineage (NCBI taxonomy): Eukaryota > Metazoa > Arthropoda > Malacostraca > Isopoda > Cirolanidae > Bathynomus > Bathynomus jamesi. Next base: position 288,832 of record JAJOZX010003332.1, read on the forward strand.
CATCGGAATAACGCACACCATCTCCAAAAACATTTTATTTTTCCATAACTTCTTGGTTTTATAGGTTTCGGCCCGCTTAGGGCATACAGTTGACCTAACTGGGTCTTCAATGTTATTCCGATGTCCGCCATTGAAGGTCCGGTTAGGTCACCTGTATGCCCTTGACGGGAAATCCGCGGAATGCCTGGGCACTCTGCGGTTTACCGTCTCGTCGGAGTTTGCCGGTAATATATATATATATATATATATATATATATATATATATATATATATATATATATATATATATGAATTGTTTGTTTTATTTGTCCTTTAAATTTTTTGTTTTAATGTAATTGAATTTATTTGGTTGGGGTACCCAACTGCAATAGTGCCGTCGATATATATATATATATATATATATATATATATATATATATATATATATATATATATATATATATATAACAGTATATTAGGGCCCTGCGAAGCTTCGAGATTCGATTTGATTTCGAATCGGGAGAGAGGATTCGATTTGGTTCGTTAGCTTGGGCTCCGATTCGATATTTTCGAATCTCCATTAAGTCCAATAAACAACATCAGTGATGCTGTTTTGAAGAACACTTTCGTAAATAAACGCTTTTCTTTTTACTTAGATTATAATTCAATCTGTATACTGAGACCAATCTCTTGCGCAATAACACTTTTATCATACTTTAATACCATTCTTCCTCCTCATCATCAAATACTTAATACATTTTTTTAGAAGGATTTACTTTGTCCTTTGTTCTCAACAAGATTTAATTAATTTTATGCTTATTACTAATTGTGTGTAGAAACACTCTAATGTACAGGGTGGGCCGAAAGTCTGGTTCTATAGGAAAATATTTATTTTAATACATAAATTACAGCAAATGGTAAATACTTAAATGAATATCAACTTTAACTCGTAAATGCGTATCCGTGATACTGTACAGTGGTTCGTACTCCAGTATAAACAACAATTATAACAAATGCTCAAATTGGCGGCCTCTGACATCGAGACACTTAGGGATGGAATTTATGATTTGTAATAATTCTTCGAATTGACGTTCTCGAGATGCGTGTTTCATTTGATAATCTTCTTGTTGACTTTACTGGACTATTCGTTAAAGTTTCACATACCATTGCAGAGGTATTTTCATCAGTTGCAGTTTTTGGACGACCAGAACGCCGTCGATCATGTACACTTCCTGTTTCTTTGAAACGTTTAAACAACTTGCCAACAGTCGCATGTGTTACTGGATGCTTATCAGGATGATTTCTATTGAATTCGGTAGCAACTTCTCTGTGGGTAGCGCCCTGTCTTGCGTACATGAGCACAAGTTCTACCCGGTCTTCTGTTGTTAGATTCGAAGCCGTTTCTGGGCTGAAATAAAAAAAGTATTTGAGTATTTATACTGGAGTACGAACTACTGTACAGTATCACGGATACGCATTTACGAGTTAAAGTTGATATTCATTTTAAGTATTTACCATTTGTTGTAATTTATATATCAAAATAAATATTTTCCTATGGATCCAGACTTTCGGCCCACCCTGTATATGTGTACAGTTGATTCGATTCGATTTGAATTGTTTGGGATGATTTGATTCGAGATTCGATTCGAAGAAAATGTGATTCGCAGGGGCCTAATATATATATATATATATATATATATATATATATATATATATATATACATATATACAGGGTATCCCATAAGTCCTGCATCATAGGAGAAATTCATATATTTCTATTTCTACAAACCATAATTCATATTTTTCTTATGCTCGGGATGCCAATTTCCCGTCCACCATTCTGTTCAGTGACGAGGCTGTTTTTTATGGAAATGGTGAGGTAAATCGACAGAACACCCTCTACTGGTCTCAAAACAACTCTCACTGGTATACCTCTTCAAAGGAACAAGGTGCATCTCGGGTGATGGTATGGTGTGGCATTTGGAAGGATCGCATCATAGGCCCCCTCTTTTTCGATGAACATGTCACTGGAAGCACCTACCTACGTATGCTCAAGAAAGAAGCATTTCCCAGTGTCTTGAACGAAGAAGGAAATTTCCCAGCATGGTTCCAGCAAGACGGCGCTCCTGCACATTACAGCACCCAAGTAAGGGAATACCTGTACCAACAATTCCCTGGTCTGGTCATTGGATAGGACGTCGAGGGCCTGTGGAATGGCCAGCTAGAAGCCCGGATCTCACGCCACTAGATTTTTATCTCTGGGGCCACTTGAAAGCGCTGGTATACACAGAGAAAATTAGGAGTGTTGAACATTTGCGGCAGCGCATTACTGGGGCATGTAACACCATTACTCCTGACATCATTCACCGTGTGCTTGCTGACTGGGTATCACGTCTGAATTTGTGTATTGAAAACAATGGTGGACATATTGAGCACGTTCTGTAAATAAAAGCTTTTGTTTTGCCTTTTTTTATTATTTTTCCTATGATGCCGGACTTATGGGACACCCTGTATATAATATAATATATATATATATATATACACACACACGGCTTGTATTAAATTTCATGGAGACCACATTACACAATACACAAGGGTAGGTGGTTGTTGTAGATTGGTTAGTTGTTTCCTACGTGATCAATTTCGGCCAGTCACGATTTTTGTAACAAATTTCAGCTTTGTTAAAAACTAGTCTCTGGGAAACTTTATATATATATATATATATATATATATATATATATATTATATATATATAAAATCAGTTGTGACGTGTCATCCAGAATCAATGCTTTGATGCTTTCGGGGGAGGCGGGTGGGTAAGGAAACTTGAAACTCCTCAACCCCCCAGCACGTAGATGCAAATATTTTCTCTCGCTGATTCATTAATAGAAGATGTATCTTGCTTTTATGTTGTAGAAAGCATATGCTTGCATCTGATTGGCTAATAAGTTCCAACCAATCATAGTGAGCCATATATTTTCTGCAGTGAATTATCAACCCTCCACACAACTGAGCCTAATTTAATTACGAAAGAAGGCCATAATCAGTAAAAATTTTCGCATCCTATTCATTCGATAGGAAGGATTTATTTTATGTCCTCTAAATGTGTGTTGATATCATAACAACATTGTCCGTTTGGGAGAAACATTTCATATTAACAATAAACAATTCTTTACGTCCATATATATATATATATATATATATATATATATATATAATATTATATACATACATACCATTTTACAACAACCATTATGGTCTGCTTTATATTTGTAATGCATTCTATAAATTAGCAATAGGAATTTCATGTATCTATGTGTGCGTGTGGGTCGGGAGTTTGAGTAGTTTTAGGTTCTTCCCCCTTCCACACACGCATCTCATCCAAAAGCAGCGATTCTGGTCGACACGTCACAAAATTTTTATGTGTATATATATATATATATATATATATATAGAGAGAGAGAGAGAGAGAGAGAGAACTGAAAAAAAATTCATTGAAATACTGAATAGCATAAAAACGTTTTAAAAAAATAACAAATGCTCTCGAGAGTCTATGAAAGTCTATAAATATTCGTTTCCGCTTGCTTTCACCTGAAGTTCCAGTGATTATGATTTGTATTTCATTTCTATCCTCTCTTGTTCTTCATAAACGGCCTCCTGTGTCTACAGAAGGGAGAGTACAAAAAAGAATTAATCTACCATGCAAAAAAAAAAGGTGTGTATATACACACGTCATCCTCCTTTTGGGATTTCGATGAAACCTTTGCTATTGTGTTAGATATATCAAAAGCTTTTGATAGAGTTTGGCACAAATTTTTAATTTCTAAACTGCCCTCTTTCGATTTCTATTCTTCTATCTGTGCCTTAATCTCTGATTCCCTTTCTGGCCGATCTATAGCTACGGTTGTAGATGGCCGCTGTTCTTCTCCTAAAGCTATGAATAGTGGTGTTCCTCAGGGTTCTTTCCTGTCACCCACTCTTTTTCTTTTATTTATCAATGATCTTTTAAGTCGTACTGCCTGTCCTATCCACTCCTATGCCGATCATTCCACTCTTCACATCTCCACCCGCTTCAAAAGCGATCTTCTCTCAACAGTCACTCCATGCTTCGCGTAGGACGGCTATGGTACACCTGACCTCTGATCTTTCTGCTATCTGTGACTGGGGCAGAGAGGGACTTTCAATGCCTCAAAAACTCAGTTCCTCCATCTGTCTACTCTTCACAATCTTCCACACGACTATCCCCTTACCTTCAACAATACACAACTTAATCCTTTCTCTTCTCTTAACATTCTTGGCGTTTATTTTTCTCGTCATCTTTCCTGGAAAGACCACATTATACTCTCTTTCCAAAACAGCTTCTAAGAGGTTAGGTGTGCTGTATCGCTTCCGCAGTTTCTTCATCCCCACTAAGTTGCGGTCTTTGTACGGGGGTCTTGTCCGCCCCTGTATGAAGTACGCTCCTCATGTGTAGGGTGACTCAACCCACACAGCTCTACTTGACCGGGTGGGATCAAAGGCTTTTCGTCTCATCACTTCCCCGCCTCTTACTGTCTGTCTTCAATCCATCTCTCTTCGCCGTAATGTTGCCTCACTCTCTCTTTACTATCGCTATTATAACGGACACTGCTCTTCTAAACTCTCTAACTGCATGCGTCCTACTTTAAGGAGAGCATGCAGTACCAGACTTTCGACACATTCTAATTCCTTTTCTGTCCAACTCTCTAACGCAAGGGTTAATCAGTATTTTCAATCTTTCATCCGGTGAACGGTGGAACAATCCTCCTCAGTCCATCTTTCCCCTTGTCTATGACCTCCAATCTTTTAAACGCAGAGTGTCCAGTCATCTCATAAACTCTGGACTTTGATTTTGACTCTCTTCTTCTATGGAGGGGGGTTTTCGCGGGCATTTGCCCTTGTCCCCTCTTTCCTGCATAAAAGGGTGGGAGAAAAGTCTCTAAGGATTTTATACATACAAATAATTTGTTAATAATAAGTAACTTCCAATTATATCACTGCAGCGTATGCAATACTTTTCAAAACAACTATCCAAGGCCAGGAATGACCCTAGGCTAGAACAGGAAGCCCCTAGGCCAGTGATGGCGAACTACTGACCCGCGAGGCAATTTTTAGTGACCCACGAGCTCTTATTTAAATAAAATATGACTTTAATATTTAATATTTTCTGCCTTATAGTTTTAAAATTATTTTATTCTCCCACCAAAATAAACAGCTGATACACATTGAAACGTTTTTAAACATATAGTATACGTTTAAAAACGTGTGTGTATGTATGACAACTTACAATTCATCCAATTCCCCGATACTATTCAGTTTGAAGATCTTCAATTATCAGCTTTTCATTGGCTTGACATTGGTAATTTAGAAATGGAATTAGTTGACTTCCAAGAAAGTGCAGTATGGAAGACTAAATTTATTGATCTTAAGTTACAAGAAAACGAATTGGAGTCGTCAATTTTGCGTGTAACCAGAGAACAACAATCAATAGAAAGAGTAGAGAATCTTATTCTTGCAGAATGGAACTCTTTACCAAATTCTTTTGCATCAATGAAAAAGCTAGCATTAGCTCTGCTAGCAATGTTTGGTTCATCTTATTCGTGTGAACAGTTGTTTTCCTCCATGAATTTCGTCAAATCGACCACTTAGGAATCGCCTTGGCACAGATATGAGTGCTGCATGTGTGAGACTAAAGACAACTAAATATAAACCTCGGATCAAAACATTAGCAGCTAAAATCCAACAAGAAGTTTCTCACTAAAAATAGTAAGTAAATAAATTATTGTGACCCAATTTTGTTTTTTAAAAATCAAAAGTAACAAAAATGACCCACCAGCAAAAATGGTTCGCCACCATTGCCCTAGGCCTAGCCCCAGTTAGCGCCATGTCAGTAAGGATAAAATACAGCAATGAAGCAATGAAGAAAAAGTGTTTCTTGTATCGTGGACTATTTCTTATAATAATTGTGAAGAAAGTTTGCGTTTATTTAAAAAAAATATATAATAAACCACCAGAAAATGCAACCACTCTTCGATATTAGAAGCTCAAACTTTTGGTAACAGGGAACCTGGTAAAAGATCGCCCAAGAAGAAGCGGAAGATCAGTAACGGTGACAGGAGACAACAACAAAGAAAATGTCCTTGCCATTTTTCAAGTCGATCCAACTACTTCAACGAGAAAAGTCACACAAGAATTGGGTACTTCAAATTTTCAGTAGCTAAAATATTGAAATCACGGGGGTACCACGATTACAAACCCATTTACTCTCACCTCATGTACGACGATGATTCTGACAGACAGCTGCAGTTTAATGAAACAATGAGACAAAAATTCAACATTGATCCAGATTTTCTTCGAAAGCTCAAATTTTCAAATGAATGTGTCTTCGGTTTAACGAGTGAAGGAAACAAACACACCGTTCACTACTGGGTGAAAAAAATCCCCAAATACGATTGGGTAAACCCGTTAAAATGGCTATACTAACAGTTTGGGCGTGCATTGGTTATTGAGGACTCTTTTCCTTTGACATATCGAGAGATACGATGGATAGAAAGCGCTATTACCAAGTATTGAGAGACAAAGTTTTGCCACAGTTTACTAATGGCGTTGGCTTTATCAACATGATGGAGCGCCACCACATTACTCCGCATATGCCCGTGAGATTCTGCATACCAACTTTGAAGGAAGATGGCTTCGGCGGCGAGTTCCTATCGAGTGGCCAGCCAGATCACCCAATTTAACTCCATGTGATTTCTGGCTTTGGACTTATTTGCGTGACAAACTCTACACTCCTGGTTTCATCTATCTAAATGTGAATGCCCTTTGCCGCAGAATAGATGACCAGCTGAAAAGGATCCCACTCGATATATTCAGAAGAACAATGAAGAATTTCACAGAGAGAATCCACAAATGTATCATCGCGGATGGAGAACTCTTTGAAGATTAAATTACAATTTAACAAAATATTTGCATGAATAAAATTACTGTAGACTTTTTGTTTGATTTGTTTCATCACCTGAACACTTATCCGGATAAGTCTATTAACTAAATAGTTGTATGTATAAAATCCTCAAAGACTTTTCTCCCACTGTGTGTGTGTGTGTGTATATATATATATATGAAAATTATTTCACGAAAGTAACACGTAAAAAATATTTATGATGAAAAGAAGCACGAAGGAAAGGAAACACAGAATGGTGCTCAAGCGCTTTCGTTAATAACATCCTCAGGAACACATCCTCAGTGTTCCTGAGGATGTCATTAGACGAAAGCGCTTGAGCACCATTCTGTGTTTCCTTTCCTTCGTGCTTCTTTTCATTATATATATATATATATTAGTATCCCAAGAGCGCAATGAATGTAGATTAAAAGTAGATTGAGAGTATATGAAGCGATTCTCTTCTTGACAACGTGGCTCCTCTGAAACTAAATAAAAAATAAAAAAGTACTTTTCCGAGAATTAAGAAAAAACCTTTCAATTTACTCAGTGTACCGTCGACATACCAAATGTACTCTTTAAATATCTTATATTCAGAGTTCATTTAGTCTTTTTTCTCTACTACTCTGTTCTAAATAGATTTTTAGTGTAAATACACTATTTCATCCGTGTCTATATATATATACAAAGTAAATTTGGGAACCATTTAGGAGTTTAAACGTAAATAAACCAAAGAAAAATAAATTGATACGGTCGACAGTACAAATGTGTAAGAAACAGAAGTCCTTATTTGGTGTACAGCAAAAGAGACAAGAGACAGAAAACGTAATTAAGAAATGCGAAATCGGGGGCAATTAAAAATAAGTTAATGTAGATAGGCGAACAATTATATAGGACTACGTATATACAGTAGGAAGCACATTAAAATACGGTTTCGTGCATAGAAAATATGTATATAATAAGATAGGGAAATGCGAGCGTGGAGGGAAATACAAGCATAAAAAATCACGAAATATAATAAATGCAAAAAACTTCACTTTTCTACGTGAAGGTCAAAATATGATAATAAAAACCCACGCTAATAGACAGAGTTTATTTTCACAACATAAATAAACTCCGTCTATTAGAGTGGGTTTTTATTATCATATCACGAAATATAGTTGGTTGTTAAATAATAAAACGATAAAGTTCCGAAAAAAACGATTAGTAAAATTAGAACAGTCGAAGGAAAAGAAAAATCAAACTTGAGTATTCTCGATATTCTGTCTGGAATTATTATTATTATTATTATTATTATTATTATTATTATTAGCCTTATTAATGAGGTTAATAATGATGATAATAACATTAATGACAACGTTAATAATAATAATTATAATGGTAACGGTACATAACACGAATAGTATTATTGGTAGTGGCCAAAAAAGTGAATGATACTTGCAGTGAAAAAGAGGGGAAAACTAAATTGTATTATAAAGAGGTATAATGGAGAAATATTGAAATCGTAATTACAAAATAAGGAAAAAGGTAAGATATTAAAAGTTTTTCCGAATTTTATTCTAGGTTTGGTTTGGTTTGAGGGGGGGGGAGGTTATTCTACCTCTTTAAATTCTATTCCGTTTGAATTTACAAATAGTGTTTTTCCGTGTTCTAAACAAAATTTAGGTTTGTATACGAACGGTTTGCGATTGCGGATACTTGTGGTTTTTAATCCAGTTTGTTTAGAGCAAGGCTGAGGTAGTACGAGTATGACTGATTGATACGGATAAATTTGTGCTACCTTAGAGAGGAAACACACTTGCGGTGCATATTGCTCCTCAAGAATCATACACAAGGACTGATAATAACTACTGTAGGTGTCTGCATTACAAACTAACGAAAATTGCGATAAATTGGATATGGATATGGATGTATTTTTGACTAGACTAACACGGAGCATTATTACTTTCAGTGGTGATGAACCACGTACAGAAGCCTCGTCAGTACTTTGACCCCTATTTGCTTATCAATGTTACTGCGAGCTGCTCGTATCCTGAAATGGTCGTATGGGCAGAATGATATATATATATATGTGTGTGTGGTGTGTGTGTGTGTTACAGGGATTTCATGTAAGGTTAAGTCGTGATATTTTAGTTAGTTTCTACGAGAATATCACGATTTAACTCAACCAATCGTCAAGGGTGTACAATTGACCTAACCGGGCATTCATTTAACCGGGCATTCAATAATTTTCCCGTAGGTTTAACGAAAGTATCACGACTTAACCTTACATGAAATCCCTATTTACACAGATTCCCTGTAACACATATATATATATATATATATATATATATATATATATATATATATATATATATATATACAGGGCGTCCCAAAAAATATATACACACTTTAACAGCTGATAGCTCAATTGATGTTTCTTTCTTTCCAAGTTAAACCTATTAGAATTAATAATGGCAGTCAGACTAAGCTTTGAACAAAGGAAATTCATTCTAAAATGCTACTGGAAGTGTGAAAACGCAGTTGAAGTGCAAAGACAGTTTAGGAGGGAGTTTCAAACAGATCCACCAACGCGACTTACCATCACTCGAATTAGAGATAAGTTTGAAGCCGATGGAACTGTTCAGAATGTCCACAAGAAGCGTTCCGGAAGACTACGGACATCGACAAGCCCCACAAAGCAAGAAAGAGTACTGGAAACGTATCACCAAAGTCCAAGAAAATCTGTGCGGCAAGCGAGTCGTGAGGTAGGAATTTCAGAATCGTCTGTCCAACGCATTTTGAAGCGCTGTCAATGGAAAAGTTACATTCCAAGATTAGTCCATGCTATTAATGAAGATGATGATGATCCGGACCGAAGAGTGGGGTATTGCGAGTGGTACTTGGCACGATGTGGATGTGGATTGGACGAAGGGGTTTCGTAGAATACCCTCCGCGTTCACCAGACCTCACACCACTAGACTTTTTTTATATGGGGATACTTAAAAGACAAAGTCTACGCTATAAAACCTGCAACAGTCGCTGAATTGAGAGCAGCCATTGAACGAGAATGCACACAAATACCAAACGAAATGTTTCGTGATGTTTGCGATTCCATTGCTTCGCGTTATCAGCAGTGCCTGGACCAGAACGGACGTCAGTTTGAAAACAGGCGTTGACAAAACAATTAAATAATGTCTGTAGATTCTATTACATTTTGAAAATGAAATGTATTTTAATAAACACTGCCTTTATAATTATTTAAAGTGTGTATACATTTTTTTGGGACGCCCTGTATATACAAACTTAGAAAATGTATTAATAAGCCGGTGAGTATATTTAATTAGAAATGAGGGTACGCATTAGAATTAATTACACGCGTATTAAATTTCATTTGCAGACTTCATTATGGTCGTTACACTACGCGTATTAAAAAGTGGCGTGTGAGAAGAATGGAACTTCATTTCCCCTCTTCCATCATCTGAGGGTAAAGCGAGCCATAAGGCAATTAACTTTTCTCACGTTCCCTTTACAGAAGTGGAAGAAACCCCTGTATATTCCCCTCTCACCTCGAAGAGAGAGAGAGAGAGAGAAAGATGAAATTGGCTATCTCGTCGTGATCACTGTAATATAATTAAGAAAAGACTTTTTTTTCTTTTAACTCTTCCGACTAAGACAACGACGAGACGTCCGCCACTTTTTTTCAAAGCTCCGATTCATTCCCTGAGGTTCTAGTTCTTATTCGTGTCTCGCTAAAAGAAGGCTTTTGATGTTAATTACAAAGGATGCAACGAGCGCCAATCTCCGGGCTAGAATTGATAATGAGACGACGCGTTTCTAATAAGAAAAGCAGCCAAAAAACACCTTTCAAGTTATGTAAAATATTAAGGGGAATTACTCGACTTATTCCGACGACACGGCCGTCCCTCAGTAATTCAAGGGGCTCGTGTAAAGATTAAGGAGACGTTTATTGCGTAATTCCTTTATTCATTATATTTATCTTTAGGTTTGGACCTATCGCCATTTACGAGTACGGTTAACCCTTTGAGGATTAAGGCACATATTTGTCCCAACGGAAATAATAATATAAATTGTACAATGATGCAACGTTTCTACAAATACATTTACACGTTTATATAGGTATCGTTTAGTTATCGGAAAATTAACCCAAAAATGGGTCGTTTAAGTGACAATAGTTACTAACATATCTAATTGTAAATAACAATAAAACTTACACTTTTAAATTCAAAGAAAAGTATACCGGTCGTCAAAGGGTTTGTTCAGAATGTATGTAACCTACTATTGTATTTTTTTTAATGCAGGAAGGAGGGGCCAAGGGCGAATGCCGGCAAAAATGCCCCCCCCCCGGCAAAGAAGAAAAAAGGAGTCGAAATCAAGTTCTGTAAAGCTGTTAAAAACCTACTCCATTTTTGTTTTAAGTTTTGAAAATAATGTGAAGTGTGTAAGATGCGTGTATGTGTAGTGAGGAATAGAGAGAGAAGAGTGTGTTTGAGAGCATGCTGGACTGCTTAAAGAGCATGAGATAGTGCAAATGTTTCGCGTTCACCTCTGTCAGTACTGTCGGGCAGTATGTACAGGGTGTCCATAAAGTCACGCATCATAGGAACATAAACAATGTCTATTTATTTATGTCTCCATCAGACCAAATATGTTGAGGAACCTTCAAAGAAACCCTCTTTTTCGTTCGCAAACATGCTTTGAGATTGGTGGGAATCATTTCGAACAAATAAATAAAACAAACTAAATAAATAAACATATATGTATTTTCCTATGATGCGGGACTTTATGGACACCCTGTAGATCTATAACGTAAGAAACAAATTTTAGAAATATTTTTTTTATAATTACTATGTCCACGATCAAATAAATTTGGAGGAGACGTACGTACTAAATTGTACTTGTCTGTTCGTTTGTCCGTTTGTCTGTTCGTTCGTCACACTTTTGCGTCCAGGCTATCTACAACTTTTGAATAACGCAACATAATGAAACTTCACACTCATATTTATTATCATAAGATGAAGTGTTATGAGCAAGAATAGAGGTGAAAGGTCAAATGGAGCTTTTTCGTGTCCACGCCATAACTTTTGAACTGTTGTATATAAATTAATGAAACCACTCGCGCGTGGATTATCATAAGACGATGTGTTTTGAGCAAGAATTAGGTCCTTGCATCAGAAATCAAGGTCACAACCAGAGATCAAACGTCAAATGGAAGTCCATGCTATTGCGGGCATTTGCCCTTGTCCCCTTCTTCTTGCATAAAAAATAAAAAATAAATTTTGAACCGCTGCACATAAAACTTCACACATATATGGATGATGATAAGACGGGGTGCTTTGAGCGAAACTCGGGTCTCTTCATCAAAGCTCAAGGTCACGGATAGAAGTCAAAGGTCTAATAGAGCTTTTTCGCGTCCGCGCCATAACTTTTGAACCGATCAACATAAATTGATGAAATTGATACATACATAAATTGATACATACGCTTATATGTCATCATAAGATGATGTGTCGCGAGCAAGAATCAGTTCGTTGCACGGAATGTGAAGGTCACTAATAGAGGTCAAAGGCCAAATGGAAGTCCGCGCCATAACTTTTGAACCACTCTGCATAAAGTGATGAAACTTCATACACATAGAATATGTATTATCACAAGACGATATGTTACAAGAATCAAGATCACAAATATAGGACGGAACTTTGATATCGTTCCGACATGCTGTAGTTCTTGTTTATAAAATTTTTCATTATCACGAGTTATCGGAGGGTTATAACATTGGGAACCACTATTTACTTACATGTGGGGTGATGGACATCAGCTCGTAAATACACCTTAGCTCGAGCAGTCAGATAGTAGTTAGCCACCCGAATTTTATCCGCGGTGGCAGCGGTGTTGGGAGTTGAGTTCAATCTCTCAACAACCGAACCACGGGAACTCAAAAGTAACAGAAATTAAAACATTAGAACGTAACAGAAATTATAAATCTTGGAAGTAGCATAAATTAAACCTTTAAAAAGGAAGCAGAAACTAAAACTTTAAAAAGTATTAGAAATCAAAACTTTATAAAAGTAGCAGAAACTACAATAAAACTTTAAAAAGTAGCAGAAATTAAAATTTTAAAATAACCAGAAATAAAAATATAAGAAAATCGCAAATATTACAATTAAAAAAATGTATCAGAAGTTAAAACTTTAAAACGCATCATAATTCATACTTTAAAAAGTAACAGAAACCAAAACTTCAAAAAAGTAGAAGAAATTAGAACTTTAAAAAGAACAACAGATACTAAAACTTAAAAAGGGAAAAGAGATTAAAATTGTAAAAGGCAACAAAAATTTAAAAAATTGAAAGATTACATTTTTAAAAAGTAGCAGAAATTACAAAAAAAATTAAAATTTTGGTTATAAATTTCTGTGTAATTATATAAACTATCGTATTTAGTGTTTGCGAAATTTTTTTTTCTTTAAAGTTAATGAAAAAACACTTAAATTATAGAATAACCTCTTAATAAACCCGAGCATTAACAAGGTGAGTGGCCGGACCAACCCAACCCAGGAGCCAGCAGCTGGAAGCGAACCCACAGTCTCACCGCCTAGAGTCAGGCACAGAGACCATTGAGTTACTCAGAGCCTACAAATTTTATTTGATTCTCAAAAAACAAACCAAACAGATCATAACCTCAAAAGTAATATATATATATATATATATATATATATATATATGCGCCTCGTTGGTGTAGTGGTTAGCGTCGCTGACTACGAATCCATCGGCCACGGGATCGAGGCCTGGTGACGGCAGGCGGTGGGCAGCAAAACCCAGCTGTTCATCCTTCCACACAAAAAAAAATTGATTGGTAGATAAATTGGTACCCTGGGTATCCTAGTGGTTAAGACGCTGGGCTGCTAGTTGGGCGTGGTTCGGATTCCACGTTATACTGTAGGTCTAAGGTGGAGTGACAAGCTTGACCTTCGTCAGAATAAACAATTAGGGCGGAAGCAAAACGAAGGTAACCAAGGTGTGTGTATTCGTAAAACAATGTTTTGAAAAAGTAAAATTTTGTACAAACTTTTCTAGTATGTATATATATATATATATAACCTTTGGCTAGCTTCCGTCCGAATTGTTCATTCTAACGAAGGTCAAGCTTCTCACTCCACCTTAGACCTACAGTTTAACGTGGAATCCGAACCACGCCCCATCAGCAGCCCAGCGTCTTAACCACTAGGCCACCTAGGGTACCCATTTATCTACCAACCACTTTCTTTATTGTGTGGAAGGATGAACAGCTGGGTTTTGCTGCGTGCCGGCTGCCGTCACCGGGTCTCGAACCCGGGGCCGATGGATTCGTAGTCAGCGACGCTAACCACACCACCACCGAGGCGCATATATATATATATATATATAAATTATAAATATGAAACAGAACAATGAAAGACAAAATATCTCGATTCCATTCAGTGTTTGGGGAAAGGTTAAATGATGACAATGATGATGACAATTCAAATATAAGTTAATTAATTTTTCTGTTTATGCACAAGGAACGTCCTGACTCGTATATAACCTTCGTTTTAGCTTCCGTCCGAATTGTTTATTTTGACGAAGGTCAAGCTCGTCACTCCACCTTAGACCTACAGTTTAACGTGGAATCCGAACTACACCTGACTACGGGCGGTCAGAAATTACGAAGTCCTCGCCATGACTCCAGATTTGAAAAAATTTACTGGAGCACAGCTCTGAATTTACTTTTTTTCCCCTTACACCACTAGATAGGTTAATGATAGTAAACGCTTGAATTGACGACATACCAATTACAAATTGTTTTAGCTAAACATAATAATACAATAATGTACAGTTTATAACTCACCTTAAGTTTATTTACTCATTGCAGCAGCAACAGTGAACGATGTTAGACCTTGCATGTAGGCATTTGTTGTGAATTTACCGCCATGTATGCTTGGCCACTGATCAATGGCTTTCTGTGTGATCATTACAGCAGATCTAGTGCCTGGAGCTGGACCCTCCTTCACAATTCTGCACAGCTTAGTCAAATGAGATGGCTTAATGGATCCTTTGTGTTCAACAATGTAACCAAGAATGGAGAATGTCCCTTCAGCTGGTGCTTCACTCCAGGCAGTTGATCCATCTTTATCAAAATGCTTTAATCTCTCTGTGATTCCTTTCCACAGCTGTTCTATATATTCTGTCAGCCAATTTATCACTGAGTCTTTTGTAAAACTACTTTCAGATCTGGTTCTGGATGGTCTAGCAACTTCAGCAACCTGGTAGTAATCAGAACGTTTCTTCATGTATTTGTAAACTTCATTTAGGATGTAATCCTCAGCTGTTAGTTCCTTTTGCTGCCCTGTGGTATCGTGCTTAAATTCAGAAACTACATCATTTGCATTTCCTCCATTAGCTAATTTGGAAATTGTTTCCATCACTCTTAACTCAATAAACAAACATAATGAATTTATTCTATTTTTTTTTAAACACCTGATAAGATATTCTAATATTTTAGTATGTCGCTATGCGTTAATTTTTTCACTATTTAGTAAGGTTTTTGCTATATTTTAAATTTTTCAAAACTGGCATACGGAGGTGTCTTTTTATCATAATGACGTCACAGATACTCGCTATTCCTTATAAAGGTGTATAACTTAAAGGTATTATCAAGGTCATGAGCGCATTTGAGATAGTATTCTATTTTCTTGGTCCGGAGACCGGAGATATCTATCTATCTATCTATCTATCAATTAGTCTATATATATATATATATATATTATCATCGATGCATTCAGAGTTTAAGTGGAAGTACGAAGAGTGAAACATCTTTTTACACAGAGCACCATTCCGCCTATACGCCGATATATATATAATTACACCAACCCGCAAGGAAAAATATAAAATTAATTATAAAACAGTTTAAAAAGGCTAATTAATTTCGACTGGTCACAACCAAACCCTTTTCAAAGCCATAAACTAATTAAAATATCTAAAAAAGTTATAAAACTTCCGTCCTGCGGAAGAGCTAAGGTTAAAATGACTGTGTGAAGGCATAAATACGCACAAAGAAATGGTAGCTGTCGTACGTCTGGCAGTTGGCAAAGGCAAACTATTGCCCAGATTTCAAACCTTCGAGATGAGAAATCTATAAAAATCAATCCTCTACATCTGGCAACGGGTCACGATCCGAAATTGCCCTAAAATATTTTAAAATGTTAAAAATAAGGCTATCCATACTGTACGACAACTTACTATTGGAAATGGTGTTTTCTCCCAAAATATAAAATGCCTCGTATATTTGTCTCTGCTCCTGGTCCCTGACCTTCATGATAGGTTTAGAATCCCGGAAGTTAAAAATATGATTATGCTGTTCCCTGTGTTGAACTAGGCTACTATAAGTATTACCCGATCTCAGGTCACGTTTTTGGGAATTAATCCTTCTCTGAAAATCAATTGTTTCTCCGATGTATTTTTGAGGGCAACCTCCACATGGAATTTCATGAACTACACCAGAATTGTTGGAGGCTTTAGTAATAGGATGACGAATGAACGAAGACAATTTATTTGGCACAACGGAGATCAACTTAATCACTTAATCTGCTTTGGCAAGAGTGAGGAAAGCCCTTTGTTAACCTCAAAGGGCACTTTCAGGAATGAAACGTCTTTATCCCGGTTCCCAGTTGTGGGAAAAAAGAAAGATCTCCTAGCAGCGAAATAAGCTTCATCGATGAACAATTTGGAATAACCCAAACATATAAATATACTTTTACTATGTAAAACTTCATCGTCAAGATAAATGGGGTCATAAATCCTGAAAGCTCTCAAAAAGAGACCGGAAATAACGCCTTTCTTAGTACAAAGAGAATGATTGGAAAAAGCATGAATGTAGCTGTCTGAATGCATAGGCTTTCTAAATACTTTGAAAGGTCTGTTTGAAAGGTCTTAAAATAAGAACATCCAAAAACGAGAGAGATCCACTATTTTCAACTTCATACGTAAACTGTATTGGGGGTACAAAGCTATTAAGAACTCCCACCAGCTCATCCAGATCCACACGAGATTCCAAATAGTCAGGGGGCTTAATCATATAATTGTTCAAATCATTCCAAAAGTGCCATTTTTGGACCACAGGTAGCTATGACCATACTAATTTGAATGTTTGCGGGAGCCCAGCTGGGCTCCCACTGTGGTGGCCATATTGGCCAAATCAAAATGGCCGCTGTCCAAAATGACATCCACTTGAGTACCAATACTAGTACAGGTTACATAGTTAACTTGATAAAAAATAAGAGTCAGCATCAACATATTTTGCTATTAAACTTTAGTATATACGCAAGTACAATCTTCTTTATTCCTTTTACTCACAGTACTGCATCTCATGATAATGTCTATCCAATAGATGGCTGTTCACTGATTAATAGTCGTCATTGTTCAGGCAGCCACCCTCACACTTGCAGAGTGTCGTACATCGAATTCCAGCACTACTGCATTTGCAATTCCCTCTGCAGGCTTTAGTGCATCCGCAATGAAGGAGAAGAGCACATGCCTTACTGGCATCAGCGAGAGTTGTCCAGAAAGGGAGCCATTGGTTGCTGCGCTTGTCATATTCCCATCCCCATTTATCAAAAGCAGGAAGTGTCTGATGGCATGTGGTTGACTGCTTCCACACAAAACTTGCCTGCAACAATGACCTCTTGATATGCTGGAAGAGGGCAGCTTGGGTAGGTGGTATGCTGTCCAATGATCGACTGCCACTAGAAAACAGATGGTGCCTGGCTACGTTTACAGATGCTTGTCCACATGTTTTACTGTACATGAGCACAACAAACCTCTCAATGTGTGTCATTTCAGGAGATACTAGACTGAAGGACTCGGGATCTTCAGTCAATTTGATCATGGTTTCAGTTAAGTTTGGTGTATTATTCCATGCAGTCCATGCTGTCTTCTTCCCACATCCAAGAAACTGAGACGTAGTGTCGCAGCCTGTTAGTGCATGGAACAGAGGTAGAGCCAGCGACTTTGATGGACCAAGCTGTGATTGAATGCTGTGCACTGGGATGTCTCGGTAATATTTGCCACTACCAAAACCAATCCAGAGTTCTGTTAGGTCAAGCTGTTGAAAGAAAGCAATGGCAAGAACGACTATGTCACTGTCAACAGTGCGGATGAATGCTTTCTTGTGACCCTGAGATGATGCGTGAGCAAGATGCAGAATGATCCGCGTATCTGCCTCTGTGTGGTTGCATGGTTGGAGCCCTGATATATCAAATTGCGTCTCACGATCCCTATTGTGACGGATTTGGGTGCTGTCTGATGAAGATGCATATTTTACTGTGTTGAATATCAGCAGTTGGCACAGTGTGCACGCAATCTTCGCCCTTGTGCCCAGTTCAGCATCACTGTTGGATTGCTCTCTACTATGTTTATCGATATTACCTTTAGGACCCTGGAGGACAACATTGATGAAACCTAACAGTGTTTCTTCTATGGGGGACGTCAGGCATTGTGGAGAGAATGAACCATTAAATGGCTCTTGTTTCTGAAGGATTCGCTTTCGTAGTGCCATAGCAGCACGTATCAATAACACAGCTTCATCTTGATTGATTTGTGAGGAATGATAGCTTTGTTCTAGCACAGCACCCACTTTTGCCTTGTGGCTAATGAATACATCTCTCCCCTGTGCATAGGAAGCCCACTCCGGAAGATGCTCAAGCAGATGGTCTTTCAATCTTGTTGCATGAGGTTCTCTACCAGAACAGGGATGTCCTAGATCTGACATCATTATCTTGTACATTTCCTGTAAGTCAGACAACTTGTAGACCTCAGACTGAGAGTCATCCACAAATGCCACTAACTGTGCTATGACCATGGGATCAAATGGGGGAGGCTTGGGTTCACTTGAAGATCGACGTTCAACTGCACGAGCTCCATCACGAAGCCGCCAATAGCATTGTACATGATAACATGCATCCATTGCATGTGCATCAGAACCTGCAGTCAAGCGCCCATATAAATGCCAGTTGTTAGTTGTTTTTGCCCAATTCTTCAGATTTTGATCAATGTTGTCACTTAAGGCTCTATGAAGATCATGCTGATCCTCACCCAGACATATGATGCAGAATAATGTTTCTGGAGGTGATCCGTAACTTCATCTGAGTTTCTTCGGACTTATCCCAGCTGCACATTCATCTTGCGTGGTCACTTTTCCTCGTGCCCGCTTTACCCTGTAACTGTTGCTTGCACTCCTACAACTTTTATGATACACTGCAGCATGTGATTGGAGGGTTGCTGCAATTCCTGAGCCATCATCGAGCTCACTAACCTTGATACCAGATGGAACAGCATTGAGCTGCACAAAATCATTCAGATCTCTTTCAAGAGATGAATATCCCTGTTCTTTTGGCTGTTGTAATGCCTCGTCTTTGCTGGACTGACATAGGCAACACAGTGTCCAATTAATTCCAGTTATGTTAGTAGACATGTTGAGGTATTAATGTTCTACTACACACTACTAACCAGAGCTGGGCACTTGCGGCATATTTTGCGGTACTGCGGTACTGCGGTACTACCAAACTACCAAACCGGTACCAAACCGGTACGCGGAAATTTGAATGCGGTAGCGGTACTGCGGTACTTTCAGCGATCCTTTGCGGTACTGCGTTATGCGGTCCCAGTTTGGTAGTACCGCAGTACCGCAAAATATGCCGCAAGTGCCCAGCTCTGCTACTAACTACCAGAGCTGGGCATTTGCGGCATATTTTGCGGTACTGCGGTACTTGCGGTACCACCGCACTACCACCCCGGGCCCCCATAACGCAGTACCGCAAAGGATCGCTGAAAGTACCGCAGTACCGCTACCGCATTCAAATTTCCGCGTACCGGTTTGGTACCGGTTTGGTAGTGCAGCAGTACCGCAGTACCGCAATATGCCGCAAGTGCCCAGCTCTGCTAACTACACACTAACGAGATCTTCATATCTGCAGGCCTGAAGAGACTAGAATGTGAAGAAGACCACCACCGCATAGACTTGCTTCAGAGGAATACAGGTATGCTAACACCTGCAAAAATAATAAAAAATAGATTAATAGTGGACAAAATGTCAGTAGAAATCCAATGTAAAAGTTAATATAGCTGTTACAACCACAAATCTAAGTGCAATAATTATGTATCATGATTCAATTGACATAAAATGTACATTTCTTATAAAATAATATCAAATGTGGATATATACGACCTGACGTATATCTTGAATTAAAAAACAAATATCAGAACTGGATTCTCTATACTCAAAAACATACAAAAAGTGTCATTATTTGCTGTTCTACTATGATTGGTTGTTATTTTATCGCCCAATGTCAGACCAGATGGCGGCCATCTTGGATTCGTCCATAATGGCCGCCACAGGGAGAGCCCATGTTGGCTCCCGCAAAAAAATGAATGCTTATGGTCATATCTACCCCTGGTAAAAAAAATGGTACTTTTGGAACAAAGGGAACAATCGGGGTGATTTTTTGGATTAAGCCCCCTGACTAAAAATAACACACGTGTCATCAACGGAACGGAACCAATTGACCCCCGGCACCAAAGATTCCGGCAAAAAATTAACTTCAAAAAATTCCATAAAAATATTAGCTAAAATTGGAGAGAGCGAAGAGCCCATAGGTAAACCTGTCCTCTGTCTAAAAAATGACCCATTAAAAGAAAAATAGTTATGTTTCGAGCAAAGTCTAACAAGCTCCAAAATAATTCCATAATCAAACGGAATGGTCTCAGGATGATCATGAAGCCACTCTTCCAGGAACTGCAAGGTTAGATCCAAAGGGACTCTGGTAAACAAAGACGCCACGTCAAAACTCACCAATTTCTTTCTCGATAGGTCTGTACCTCGAAGTTTGTCAACAAACTCTGCAGAATTTTTAAGATGTGCTCCAGAGATTTGGCTTACTAATGGCGAAAGGAGGCTCGAGAGCCATTTAGACAACTGTTCAGTAGAACTTCCCACATTAGAAAGAATAAGGCGCAAAGGTACTGAGGGTTTATGCACCTTTGGAAGCCCATATGTATATAAGGAAGATGGGGCAAATAAGATTTAAATCTTTGAAAAAGTTCGGGAGAATCTTTAAGGATTCTTCCCAACTCCTTATTAAAAGAAGCCTAGGATTGATTTTTATAGATTTCTTATCTCGAAGGTTTGAAATCTGGGCAATAGTTTGCCTTTGCCAACTGCCAGACGTACGACAGCTACCATCTCTCTGTCCGTATTTATGCCTTCATACAGTCATTTTAACCTTAGCTCTTCCGCAGGACGGAAATTTTACAACTCTTTTAGATATTTTAATTAGTTTATGGCTTTGAAAAGGGCTTGGTTGTAACCAGCCGAAATTAATTAGCCTTTTTAAACACTGTTTTATAATTAATTTGATATTTTTCCTTGCGGGTTGGTGTAATTTTATATTGTTGCAGTTATTGCAATTAAAGTTTGTATGTATATATATCGTACAGCTTTTTCCTTGTCCTAATTAACCTGTGCTGCTTCAGCACATATGTACGTATATATGTACGTATTGTGGAACATCATTTAATTACATTGGGTAATTTAAAGCGGAATGAAAACAAGAATTATAAATTTTTAAAGCAAAATTGTTCGAATAATTTAGGATTAAAAATAAATTGTTTTTAATTATAAAAAAAAATCTTTGGAATATTTTTAATTTTTCTGAACGAGTTTAAATTAGTTGAAAATACTTTTCTTGTCGTACAATTTTTAGAGAAGAATTATCGAGCAAATATTAAGAGTACGTTTCTTGTTATGTTGTTAAAGTAACAATTTGTATTGGAAGCAAATCTCTTTGTTTGTCTATTTACAAGGTTTGAGAGCTAACTTACAGTTCTGGACGAGAAGTGGTGCATACTCGGATACTGTATATAGAACACCAAATAGCAACAGACCGGCTGGTCTCGAGGCGGCTTCTTTTTTTTTTTTTTTAACAAAGGAGGTTAAAAGAAAGTAAGAAAATTTAAAGATAAGTGAAAATTTTAAAGCGAAGAGGGGAGAATCCGAATAGAAGTTCTACAGTAGTTTTATGCACTAACAAATGCTTCTAACTGCGGGTTTAAGGCGAGATAGGCATCTAATCGCCTTTTAAAGGACTAGACCGAATTACTTTGAACCACGCTGGCTGGCAACCCATACCACAAATTAAATATACGATTGAAGGAAAAAAATGTTCAACTTCGTTGGAATTAAAATGTTCATCCACTAATTTGAGACCATTTTACCTCGAGTTTTATCTGCATTTGTGAAGGTGAAATATTTTTTACGGCGTCCACGTTATCAAAACTTTTAATCATTTTAAACACCTGGATTAAATTTCCTCGAATATAACTTTTTACAAATGAGCATAAATTTAATGTTTCTAAGCGGGCAGCGTATGATTTGTTTCTAAGTCTCGGAATAAATCTTAGTAGCCCGTCGCTGCACTCTCCCGCCATTCTGTCTTGTCGCAAATATGGGGATGAGAACTAAACGCAGTATTCCAGGTGGGGAAGGGGCGTACTAATGAAATATATATATATATATACTAGGGGCACTCAATATATTTTGCCCCACCCTTTTTTCTTAGCTAAATAATAAGCCATGGGGCTGAAATGTCTTTTGGGCCGTAAGTTTGAACTTTCTGCGCTTCACATAACCGGATTTTTCCAGTTTGAACCTCCCCCTCCTTGTATAAAACCGCTTTTAACCGCCCTTATATAAAACTGATGGTTAACGCAGTTTCGAAAATGGCGTCTGACAGTGATGTGAGTCGTAAACAGAGAGCTGTTATAGAGTTCTTAACCGTAGAGAAGGAAACAGTTGGAAATATTCACAAACGTCTACAAAACGTTTACGGAGATGCTGTTGTTGATCGAAGCACAGTTGGATGCTGGTCTAAACGTATGAGATCATCGGAGAGAGGGAGAGCTAGCCTCGATAATGAGCCACGCAGCGGTCGTCCGGATTCGGCTGTGATATCTCACACTGCGCAACGTGCTAACAGCATCATTTGATCAAATCGGCACGTCACATACAAGGATCTATCACTGGAGCTAGGAATTAATGAAGTAAGTGTGAATAGGATTATTCAATAACCGATAGTCAAAAGTGTGTTCACGATTTATTTCTCGCGAACTGACTGAAGATCACAGAACCCAAAGAAAAGAAATTGCTTCTGAGTCGTTAGTTCGATACGAGACAGAAGGGGATGACTTCCTTTCACGAATTGTGACTGAGGATGAGACTCGGGTACACCACTTTGAACCTGAAACAAAACGCCAATCCATAGAGTGGCATCACGCAGACTTCCCACTCAAGAAAAAGTTCAAAATGGCTCCCTCTGCACGAAAGGTTATGGCCACCATCTTCTGGGACATGAAAGGGGTGATTCTGGTGGACATTATGAAGAAAGGACAAACAATGAACTCGCGAGGCATATATTGCTACCCTACAGAGACTCCAGAGACGTATAAAGCGAGTTCGACCGGAGAGAAAACTGGAAGACGTCCTTCTTTTGCACAATAACGCAAGACCACACAACAGTTTGGAAACAAGAGAGGCCCTCACAAAAATGCGCTTGACTGTGTTACCCCACCCTCCATACATCCCGAATCTGGCACCTTCAGACTTCCATTTGTTTGGGCCAATGAAGGATGCTATTCGTGGAAGAAAGTTTCAGAGTGACGATGAGGTTGTTGAGGAGGTTAAGAGGTGGCTCCAGCGGAACCCAGCGGACTTTTACCAGCAAGGAATAAAGGTCCATGTTTCGAGGTGGAGGAAAGCCGTAGAAAAGGATGGAGACTATGTGGAAAAATAAAAACTTGTAAAAAAGGTATGTAACTACTTGTGCACAAAGTTTCTGGAACTTACAAGGAAATTTGGAAAGAAAAAAAAAGGTGAGGCAAAATATATTGAGTGGCCCTCGTGTGTGTGTGTATATACAGGGCGTCCCAAAAAAATGTATACACACTTTAAATAATTATAAAGGCAGTGTTTATTAAAATACATTTCATTTTCAAAATGTAATAGAATCTACAGACATTATTTAATTGTTTTGTCAACGCCTGTTTTCAAACTGACGTCCGTTCTGGTCCAGGCACTGCTGATAACGCGAAGCAATGGAATCGCAAACATCACGAAACATTTCGTTTGGTATTTGTGTGCATTCTCGTTCAATGGCTGCTCTCAATTCAGCGACTGTTGCAGGTTTTATAGCGTAGACTTTGTCTTTTAAGTATCCCCATAAAAAAAAGTCTAGTGGTGTGAGGTCTGGTGAACGCGGAGGGTATTCTACGAAACCCCTTCGTCCAATCCACATCCACATCGTGCCAAGTACCACTCGCAATACTCCACTCTTCGGTCCGGATCATCATCTTCATTAATAGCATGGACTAATCTTGGAATGTAACTTTTCCATTGACAGCGCTTCAAAATGCGTTGGACAGACGATTCTGAAATTCCTACCTCACGACTCGCTTGCCGCTCAGATTTTCTTGGACTTTGGTGATACGTTTCCAGTACTCTTTCTTGCTTTGTGGGGCTTGTCGATGTCCGTGGTCTTCCGGAACGCTTCTTGTGGACATTCTGAACAGTTCCATCGGCTTCAAACTTATCTCTAATTCGAGTGATGGTAAGTCGCGTTGGTGGATCTGTTTGAAACTCCCTCCTAAACTGTATTTGCACTTCAACTGCGTTTTAACACTTCCAGTAGCATTTTAGAATGAATTTCCTTTGTTCAAAGCTTAGTCTGACTGCCATTATTAATTCTAATGGGTTTAACTTGGAAAGAAAGAAACATCAATTGAGCTATCAGCTGTTAAAGTGTGTATACATTTTTTTGGGACGCCCTGTATATATACACACACACACACACACACACACACACACACACATATATATATATATATATATATATATATATATATATATATATATATATATATATATGTGTGTGTGTGTGTGTGTGTGTGTGTTGGACCTTTAATGGCGGGATATGATGGAAGATGTATAACGACATCGCCTATAAACTATGATAACTTATTAAAATAAAAATGACAGTAACTGAAACATACAGGCCTATTAAAATGTAAAGTTCGAGATTGCGAATACTTGAAGTGTTTGGTTCAGTTTGTGTAGAGCAAGGCAGAAGTGATATGAATGTGACTGTGATTAAAAACAGGTATATTCGTGTCGCCTTGGAGAGAAAACGCAAGATAATGGCGCATCTTGCTTCTGAAGAATCATGATGCATCTGGACTGATAAATAATAACTGGAAGTTTTGCGATACAAACTTAAACGAAAACAACATAAACAATGGATAAGAATTTGGATATTCTTCGAACGATGATAACAAAAAAAGAATGGTTTCACTGCGAGCTGCTCTTACCCTCAAATGGACATATAAGCACAATGGTGCTCTTCGTAAAATATGAAAATCTCATTTTACTTCATCTTAACTTATGATTACGACTGGTTTAAGCACACACACACACACACACACACACACACACACACACACACACACACTAGAGTAACTGTTTTTGTTTTTAGTTTTGAATTATTCGAACTTCGAATAAATTATAATTAAAAATTATAAATTTATTGCAGAATGGAAATTATTTATTTATTATTATTATTATTATTATTATTATTATTATTATTATTATTATTATTGTTATTATTATTAATTTTCGTCTTTCGCTTCGTATTTATATAAAAATTTGGTAGTGTCAGATTTTCTATACAGAATTTATATTTTGATTTTGTGGATATGTTGATATCGTTGATGTACGATCATATTTCATATTATATATATATATATATATATATATATATATATATATATATATATATATATATATGTGTGTGTGTGTGTGTGTGTGTAATGATAGTTAATTTTTATGATTTTGCAAATTTTTGTTTGTCTTAAAGAATTTTGTGAAATCGTTCGAGACTAAAAATGAATGGAGTTTGTAACTTGACCTTTTCACTTCATATTAAAGATACCTTCAATCGATTAAAGAGACCCGAATAAAGAAAGACCTTTTAAAGAAAGGCTCATTGCGTAAATTATGATGTTTGTTCAAGATTTTCAAAATCCTTTTTTGCGACTATTTGACGTAATAATGAGTGATTATGGCCAGAAACTGATATACCGCTGAGGCTTATTGCGCCAACTTCTTCATTATTATTAACTATCGGAAGTCGAACCCTCGACATCAGTGTCTTCACTTCG
Source organism: Bathynomus jamesi (assembly GCA_023014485.1). NCBI lineage: Eukaryota > Metazoa > Arthropoda > Malacostraca > Isopoda > Cirolanidae > Bathynomus > Bathynomus jamesi. The sequence goes on from JAJOZX010003332.1 coordinate 315,041, forward strand.
TTTATGAAAGGAAACCAATGTTATTCGTTAACCCTTTTTAAGCCCTGAATTTTTTGTAGGGTTAAGTTATGAATGCGTGTATTTGAAACGTTACCAATTGGCATCTTCAGTCCTTAAAGGGTTAAACTGCTGCCGCTGGCAAGCGACTGTCAATTTGATAATATTCATAAAGTTTCAAGAAATTTTAGTCGCGGGTTTTCAATTAGTCAGATGTTGGAAAGGGAAAAGTGCGGTTATTGTACTTAAAAACGTACTCTGTCAAATGTTCATGGTAAATGAATTATTTAGCCGCCATATATTAAAATAACAGGGACATACCACAGAGGGGACCTAATGTTTAACGTGGAATCCAATCCACGGTCGTTACATCATCCGAACGCGGTAGATGGTCACCTATCCAACTACGTACTAAACAGACCCCAACGTTCGCAACTTTGCTTGATCTCGTAAAAGGAAACTGCTTTCCGACGTGGCCACGATGTATGGTTCCACAGTCTCTCACGTACGCGCGACCGTATCCCACTATATATAAAGTCCGTGAGTGTGGTTGCGCGCAATACCATTTATTTCACTCCTTAAGAAGTTTATGGAGTGATATAAATTTACTCGTTACTTTTACGATGTTGCGTTTGTTGTTTTGAAGTAAGGTGTTATAGAAATGGGAAACTTTGAAATCGCGTTTTATCCACAATTAAATTTAAAGAATGGATTTCTTTAATTTAATTTTATTTTTAATTTTTTGTTCCTCCTCATTTCCTTACAGTTACAAAGGATCTGTTCGTAAAAGGTGTGACAGACAACGCTAGAATCAGCGAAAGCAACCATAACAAAATTCAGGCGATTCTTATGTCTTCGCGAATGCTGTAAAATTGTCTCGTGCTTCTCAGTATACCCGGTATACTTTGTTATAAAAGAAATTTCTTGGCATTTATAGTGCCAGTGCGCGGGCACTCCTGTACGAATTATAAGCCCGGCCTGTTGGTTATATTTGTAAAAAAATGACCTAAAGCCGTAAGTCTCCTCTGTTACGAAGGACGGTAAACGACCAAAGTATTTATTTTTTCATATTCTTAAAATGAAGCGATAAATTACGAGTAAATACAGGGTGTCCATCATTTATTTTTACAAATTCAATTCAGTTTCAATTAAAATCGTAAAGATAATTTATGGGCAACCTGTACTGTTTTCATAAATGAAAATCCTAAATTCCGCCATTCCGAAAAAAGAATGGTCATTAGGTATGTAATAATTAATCAGTGAGTTGAGCCAGAAAATGGCACAGTGCTCAGGCCAACTAATGCACCTCATTGCGTTAACTCCCGGATTACTTTAACAGACACCATACATCCTGAGTCTATCTCCCAATCACAGTGTCTTCCTTCCTTTCGCTCATAGGAGAACATTGTTACTCACTGAACTACGGTCGCTGGTCAATTTTATGTACATTGATATAAAGTATATTAAAGTAAAGAAAGTTACATTGATTTTTACGAACAATAAATACAGCATATGTGAATAATAAAATTGTAATACAATGTAAAAATGTATGATGGACGTTGTTTAACTTCCTTCGCAACATCTAAGGTCATATTTCTTTTTAATGCAGGGGGAGGGGACGGGGGCGAATGCCCGCAAAGACGTACCCCTCCCCCCATAGAAGAAGAAGAAGAAGAAGAGAGCCAAACTCAAGGTCCAGGGTTTTCGAGGAGAATAACAGGACGGAGGGGACCTACAGATTTACATAGGATCCGAATCACGAGTCCCTACATCATTATCTGGAGGCAGACGACGGTCTCCCATCGAACTACTACCCAGACCCACTGTCACTAAACTTCGATGATCGACGAGGAGTGGTGTTACGACATTGGCTACGACGAAGCTCTGTAACACCACTAATAGTAATGTATATGAAAAATATGATACATTTTTAACTAATTATATGTCCCTCGGTGGTGTATTGGTCTGTATCGCTGACTACGAATCCACCGACCTCAGGTTCGATACCCGGTGACGGCAGTTGGCGCGCAGCAAACCCACCTGTTCGTCCTTCCATACGATAAAATTGGTTGGTAGATAAGTGGGTACCCTGGATAGCTGGTAGTTAAGACGATGGGCTGCTGATCGGGAGGTCATGAGATCGAGTTCGGGCGAGGACTTTGTAATTTCTGACCACCCGTGGTGGGTCGTAGTTCGGATTCCACGTTAAGCTGTAGGTCAAAGGTGTAGCAAACTCCGACCTTCGTCAGAATGAACAATTCGGGCGGAAGCAAAACCAAGGTTATCCAAGGTTATTATTTTACAGAAGTGAAAACAATAGCTTTTAAAGTTATTGTTGTAGTTGTATAGATATATATATATATATACAGTATAAATAACGGCAATGCACGCCAATTGATCTTGACTGAATTGAGTCAACATTACTGAGTTCTGCACTAACGTATTCACTGTATTTCATTGAAGAACGTTCCTTTTTTTTTACTTAAAGGTGAACATGTGAGAATTTCCAAGAATAATCTCTCTCTCTCTCTCTCTCTCTCTCTCTCTCTCTCTCTCTCTCTCTCTCTCTCTCTCTGTATTTATATATTTTATGTTTGCATATCTTATGAAAAATAGAATGTAATTTGATTCACATCGCATGCATACAGTATGAAGTTACAAACAAGATTCTCAAGCATCGAAATCGTTATTACAGTTTCGATAAGCGAATGGAATTAATGACTGTAACGTCTTGCGGTAACAAAATATTAATATTCACATTAGTGTGAGTGTAAAAAACGATCTAATAGGTTCAAATGTTCGATATTTCTAACGTAGTTCTATACTCGTTTTGAATTTCGTCGTTTTGCACCTCGTTACGTCATTTTGTACCTTGTTGTCGCTAATAAAAGTGTATGTTTAACTGTTTTTAAATATATTAAGATTAATTTTTTTTTTTACGTGGAATGAACAGTTAACACACTTTTATTAGCGATAACAAAGGTGCAAAATGACGAAATTTAAAACTACGAATATTGAGGTACATCTGTATTTATATTTTCTGAAACACCGATTCTCGTCGATCAGCGAATTAAGCGACATTGAATTGAATTGAATAACCTTTATTAATAATAAAATAAATAAATTGGTTTTACAGTTTACAATGACGTAAATAATTGTGAAGTGGATTATTTATTTTATTTAATTTGACTCTTAAGCTTTAGGCTTTACTAGGCTCAGTTTTGGTTGGGTCTGGGTTTAGTTGGATGGAGGACCTTCCTCTTCGTCCGGTTAATGTGGAGATCCGTGGTTCGGATTCCACGTAAAGATATAGGCCCCCTCCGTAATATGATCTTTGTCGTTACGAAGGAGGTTAAACAACACCTAAACATACGCATAGTCGAACCTCCAACCTCAGTGTCGTGTCTTCTTAGCTTACGAGAAAACGGTGTCCCCACTGAGCTACTGGCTTTTAAATGTTATATTCGTATCTGCGTGTAGTACTTTCTGTACAAAGTACTTTCCGTATCTGCATGTAGTACTTTCTGTACAAAGTACTTTCCGTTTCTGAAAATTAACTCCACACACACACACACACACACACACAAAATATTTGGACCTTGTGAGTAAACGTGTGTCACAAATATTATTACAAGCTATGAACTTCTTCAGAGTAGCTACAAGCAGGATACCTTTGTTTTTCATACTCTTAGGCCGGCTGTACACAGGATCGTCTGGCGACTGACGACTGACGACTGGGGTAGTGACGACTCGAGTCGAGTGGGATTTTACATTGACAGAATGGGAGCCCCGCACACTGCAGCGACAGCGGCGCGATTTAATAATTGTGTGTGTGTGTGTGTGTGTGTGTGTGTGTGTGTGTGTGCGCGCGCGCGCGCGCGCTCGCGTTCGTGGACAAGCTAAAAACAAGAGACAAACGGCATAAAGGAATTTAAAATTCAAATGGTTCCAACGACATGTCCATTTGTTTAGAACATTAAAAGAAGTAGCGAAATTACATATATATATATATATATATATATATATATATATATATATATATATATATATATATATACGCACAGTCGTACACACGTACATACGGAGTGTTAGAAAATATTTTTAACTCAGTTTGGCTGAAAACAAACCATTTTTCACCGCATCTTTGTTAGAATCGGCTAAGTATCGTAAACACTAAAATCATCTTTCATATAATAGTCAGGGATAGGTAGATAGATAAATGGAGGGAGTTACAAGGAAAAGTAGAATCTCAAAAGGCCTTGCGGCCCATACAGAGAGAGAGAGAGAGAGAGAGAGAGAGAGAGAGAGAGAGAGAGAGAGAGAGAGAGAGAGAGAGAGAGAGAGAGAGAGAGAGAGATGAAATCTCACCTTACAGCTTTCTTTCAAATTTGTCATGTAAATATACTGTATCCAAAAAGTCTCTTATCTATTCAGTGGTAAATCTATTGAAATTCTTAACCCGATGAGAAATACATTTATTTCTGGAACTACGTTATAAATGTTCAAAATATTCTACATTTACTTCGAAGCACTTTAATGTAATTCATTGAAGTAATTAATTAATGAAATTGCCAATCATGAGAGACTTTCCGGATACTGTAAATGAAATCCCAAAGTACACAGTATCTTCAACGCGTAAATGGTATAATGTGATAGTAATGTAAAATGATATAATATTATATAATAAATAATGTAATATTATTGGGTAGCGGGACAAAGTCGATCTGCACAATGTTGACATGCGTAAGGTCAATATTAAAAATGTTAGTTTAAATTAAGTCAGGTTAGGTTAGGTTGCAATGTGCCTGGTTAAGTTACGCTAGGTTAGGTTAGGTCAGTCATTTTCATTGAAAATCTAAAATTTTTTCAGCTCTGAAATGCATATATAGTCCTTGTATAAGGGCGGACGTCGACATTATGAAAATCGATTTTGTTCACGTAACGCGCTATTATTTACCACCAATATTTTGTACATTAAATAATAGTAAGAAAAGTCACACCACTCATCCTTCTATAAGTCAGTTCCCGTAGCTCAATATATAACAACACCGTTTCCCTATAAACGACGTGAAAACGCTGAAGTCGGAGGTTCCAGTATCCATGTTGCTGGTTAATGATAATCCAGAAATTAGCGCAATAGGACGTATTATTAGTCTGGCCTAATCGCTGTGCCAGTTTCTGATTATCTTCACTCTTTAGTATTATTATCATTGCTTATCCATCATATTTGTACTCGATTCATGCCTTTTTTTCTCCCTTTTAACTTACTGTAAATAATCTCTGCGGGTTCCCTCCCGGTAGTAGAGTGGGCTCGTTGCCGAACTCTGGGTGGTGTGGCTCTGGGTTTGGATTGGGCAAACCACTCGCATTCTTGATGCTCGCGCTCAGGTGACCCTTCGGACACACTCACCCCCACACTGCTGGGAAACTGAGTTCTGGATGCTGCCTTTTTTAAATAATCTATATATTCTACACGCTCTAAAGATCTAAAAAGATTTGTGAAATAACCTCATTGTGCCAATAAAGCCCGAAATTTACTCGCAAATGGCAGTTCTGTGCTGTAAATACGTATAGGAAATCTCCTATTGATCTTTTTGTATATACACTGCTTATTACAACTATTGTATGTTCTGTGTGCATATGTAAATACAAGAATAAATAAATTTTTTTTTTAAATAAATGAAAATCTTTCTGTAAATTGTATATTTAATGTGTAAGAAAAGTTTAAGTGAAAATGTGTTAACCTTTCTCAAAACAAAAATTATTCTCGGGTCAATGCTTTGAAACTGCTGCGAGTAACCACAAACAGTGTTCCAGCCTGGTACACGAGAAATGAAGATTACCCTTTTCCTCCCCATTTCCACCCATTTCTCGCGTGCCAGGCTGGAACACTTAGATTGTGGATACTTGTATTTTCAAAGCATTGTCTAAGACCCCACGTTTATTACAATTTTCTCATAAACATGATTTAAATATAATTTTTTAAAATTAAACACGAAACTATAAATGATATAAATTATACAAATTATATAAATTATAAATTATATAATTTTATAAATTATATAAATGATCATTTTATTTTTAAACGTTTTAGTTTGTGTCCTAAAGTTGTGAAACCTCCAATGTATTATTATTGCCTCCAACTAATGTTTTGAAAAAAAGTTCGCCTACAGACCTAAAAATTTCATTTAGTTACCCAAAAAGAATAAAGTATACAAACTAAAACAAAAAATTACCAATTAGCAATTTGTATGCATTTTAAGGATATTTCTAGGCGAACCTTTTTCCGAAACTTTTCTACGTGAAGGTCAAATTATAATAATAAAAATTCATTCTAATAGACAGAGTTTATTTCCACAACGGTTTCGATGCCCACTGGCATCCTCTTCGGGTATCCACCCGAAGAGGATGCCAGTGGGCATCGAAACCGTTGTGAAACTAAACTCTATTAGAGTGGGTTTTTATTATCATCTCTTATACTTTGTAGGAAATAATATTTACTCTCATTCGCCTTATAGACTTTACAAAATTAACTTTAGTTAAACTCGTGTTTACAGTGTACCACTCCTTGACCTTTGACCTCCCTGAAAACGGAGTTTATTTTAATATAAACAAAGTAATAAGAAATTCATACAGAAATTGGGCACCAATATTCCAACAAAATTACATTTGCATAATCGACTTTACATTCTGTCGACGAGTATATTGCGAGTTAGGTTAAATAGGCTAGGTTAGGTTAAGTTAGGTTTTTTAGTGTTAATGGTACAAATAGTATACGAGATATTGTTTCCACCATTTCTATAATACTCTCTTCTTGTTCGTGTTTTAAACATGTTCAAGTGATAAATGAAAAAAAAATTAATATTGGGTGAGAAAAGACACTTTACTCAAAGTTAACTTTTTAGTTTATTAAAAAAAAAAAAATATTTGACGCGTATCATTATTTTGAGGCTTCTTTCTATATACTGAATTGTAAAGTTAGTTGGTTGGTAAATTGGGTAATATTCGTAGTCAGTTTTAAGTTCTGAGTATATAGAGTTTTCAGATTATTATAAGATAGCTTTATTCAGTTATAAATGTAATATTTTCACATCTAAATTCTGGAAAGAAATTAGCCTGAATTTTTTTAATTATTATTATTATTATTATTATTTATTATTATTATTATTATTCTTAACTGAATAAATTTTTCGTTCAAAGAAATTCAAAAGAAAAACTGGGGATAAGGATTTTTTTATTATAAATTTAACTCTTTCTGCGAACTTATTTCCACAATTGTACATTTAGTACTTAAAAGAGTTTGTCATCCTGTAATTATTTATGAAGAAACTTAAAAAGGAAACATATATATATATATATATATATATATATATATATATAGGGTGATTCATAAATGTGTTTCATGAATCGCAGCGTGTATTCTTGAGACAAAAGTAAAGAAAAAAGACCATATAAACATAGGTCGAGAAATCCGTAGGTTTCGAGCTATAGCACGCGACAGAAAAATGAAACTCCTAAAGATTTTTTACATTGTACACAAATACACAGTGTGATACATTTGTTTCACTAAAGTAAATGTTTGAAATTCTTTCCTACTTCTTGAATGCATGCCTCAGCACGTCGCACCAGTGATTGTCTGACACTCAAAAATTCCCAGAGTATTGCGGATCGTTTCGCAATTGTCTCGAACTCATTGCCACAATTCATCACGTGCTCGGACTTCTGTAACATAAACTAGGCTTTTCAAATGACCCCACAAATAATAATCAAGAGGATTTAAATCTGGTGACCGAGGTGACCACGGAATAGGACCACCGCGCCCTATTCACCTGTCAAGATATAGAGCATCGAGATATTCCCTCGTTAAACGGGCGAAATGAGTTGGTGCACCATCATGCATGAACCACATTAGTCATCGAGTTCTGATAGGCATATCTTCAAGTAGCAGTGGCAAAGTCTGCTCAAGGAAATGCCTATACGAATCTCCAAGTCAGTCGCTGCGGTAGCAGATATGGGCCGCGTTTCATTCTCCTGTCGCGTGCTATAGCTCGAAACCTACGGGTTTCTCGACCTATGTTTATATGGTCTTTTTTCTTTACTTTTGTCTCAAGAATACACCCTGCGATTTATGAAACACATTTATGAATTACTCTGTGTGTGTGTGTGTGTGTAAATATTATTTTCGGATCACGTTAAGAATAGCGAACCCATAGGGTGTTGGGTTCGCTATTCTTGACATGGATAATTTTGGGTTCCCTATTCTTGACATGGAAATTTTTGGGTTTGCTATTCTTAACATGGAGAATTTTGTAAAAACCTGTGAAGCTATTGGTCTCTTTTGTCATATTACCCTGACTGTTAGTACCGAGGGTAAATCATGGGATCACCTAAAGAGCAGGGCCCCCAGCCTTCTTTAATTAGCCTCATAAGGCTAACTAACGAAAATATCACGACTTAACCTAACCAATCGTTAGATCAACTGTACGCCCTTGACGATTGGTTAGGTTAAGTCGTGATATTTTCGTTAGTTAGCCTTATAAGGCTAACTAACGAAGGCTGGGGGGCCTGATCTTCAGGTGATCCAAATCATGCAATCACCATCGCTATTCTTAACTTGTTGAATTTTGGGTTCGCTATTCTTAACATGTTGAATTTTGGGTTCGCTATTCTTAAGATCCTGATTTTCATTTGTATATTAATTCTCATTAATTTTGATTTTCACGTACAGTCTCCTTCGTAGCATTTCACCATTGGTCATTTCCAATTTTGCATTTTCTTTCACTTTGCAAAAGTATTCGACGTACAATCGATTAAAAAAGTCAACTGTCGTAGACCTGTGTGTGTTTGTTTCTAGCCAGTATTTATAGGTAAGTAACTTGGAGTTTCATGACGAATTTTTTTCAATTGATTGTACCGGGTAAAGCGTTCATATATCAAGAAGTATATATTATATATATATTAACAAATTTTTGCCATTAAATTTTATAGATTGGTGGTAGCACCTGACGCTAATATATTTTAGGAGTGGATGAGCACGTGGTATTTGGAGTCGCACGGCATGCTCCTTATACAAACCGTCAAAATCAGCTGTAATGGAGCATTTCCCTGACTCGATCACCCTTTAAACCCCTCCTTTCATTTAAAGTAATAGACACTAACATGAACAACCAACTAATAGATCTCCGAATTCTCGAGTCTCTTCATAATTTATAAAAGAACCTGAAGTTTCGGGCGGAAGCTCTCCCGAAAGACATAATTTTCCTGGCTGCTCTCCGGGGTTAGTTGAAAGTTTCCAACTCCAAAATAGCTCCTCCCCTCAATCAGACTACTATATTTGTCAGCATTCCAGTTACCAGTTGCCAAATATTACTTTTATTCACAGTATAAAGTTATTTTATTTCACAGTTTTAATTTCTTTTAAAAATGTGACTATTTGTTCTGTTGTTGATATATTTAATATATTTTCAATCTTTTAATTTAATATTAAAACCAGTAATTTACATTTTAATTTTATTTTCGTTCAGTTTTTAGTAATTTTAGTTCATTTTGGCGAGAATTATCCACTAATTTAATTATTTTTGCTTTTAATTTTATACAACTTTAATTATTTGTATTTTATTATCATACTACTATTAATTTTATTTTAAAGTTTTATCGCACTGAAAATGAAAATATATTTTCTGAAACGTTTGCTGTACGATACAGTTTGGCTCTCCTCTTTATCATTCTAATGCCTGGTTAGGCGTACTCTAGATTCGTAAAAGTTTGGCTAGAAAATTTGGGCTATAAACGTCTCCTCGACCAACCAAACTTAGTGAGACCCTGTATCGATTACTCATCGAGAAAATGAGTATGTAAACAAAAACAGCATATACTCTTAATGCAATCATGGGGTTGTTGAACCTCTTTCGCGGTAAAAACACTTCCCATATTTCGTTATAATATTATTTATACAAGAACGTTACGGAAGATTCTATAATAATCCCTAAAAAGCAAAGAAGAGAAACGAGAAAGTAGAAGATGCGGATACACAGAATAAAAAGAAGATAAAAAAAATAAGAAAGGTTTTAAGAAAAATTAAAACGCAGATTACCGCAGTGTTTCTCAGCCAGATTTGCTTCACGATACTCGTGTTAGGATCTTAGGGTCGGCGCGACCCCTTACCATCTTTACAGAGATAAACAAACTTACGAAGCAGGATTGTTTTTTGTTTTTTTTGTGCACAAATCACTACTACATGGGTAGTAAAACATTTCGCGACCCCACACTCGGAACCCGGTCCCGGTCGCGATCGACCGTTTGAGAATCAGTTCCCCAACCAACTTGCCAAACCTTCTATACCTCACATTCCCAACCACTTTTGTTTTGTTAATTAAAAAATGTGTTCCTTATGTTATTAATGTATTTGTAGGTAAAATTCTTAATTCTTATTTTTGTCATATAATTAAATTTTTACTTTTTATATTTAGTATTAGGAAAGTAAAATCCCCAAATTAAATTCTTTCAATTAGTCAAATCGAAAGGGTAACTATTTTATTCTACAATTAATTAAGAAAAAATTCTCTCTCTCTCTCTCTCTCTCTCTCTCTCTCTCTCTTCTATATATATATATATATATAATATATTTTTTTTTTTTAAAGTTCGGGAAGAACCGATTCACCTCTATTTAAAAGGGCATATCTCGGCGGAAAAACAAAGAAAAAGTGAGAGGAAAGACAGAGGAAAAAGAAAGGGTGGAGGGGACAGTCGAAGTGGAAAAAGACCAAGGATGACAAGGACTGCAGGGTCGAGCCCCATCATCCTTGGGTGCTAGGGCCGGGAGGGCGCACGTGAAACCTCCAGGAACAAGCACGTACAAACGAGCACAAAGAGCACTCAAGAGCACGAGCTTAGAACCCCCTTGCGGGGGTATATATATATATAATATATATATAAGAGGCAGTGTGCAATAAAAATAATTTGAATACACGATAAAATACAAAATAAACTATAGACAATTGAGAAAAATCGTTGTTAAGTTGTACATTCAAGACTTGGATGATGAAAATGTCTTTCCATCTAGTGCCGAGAATTATGTATCATTCTACAGATCTACTCTAAGGTTAGCCCGAGAGAAAGAAGAAAGTAAGGGGTTAAAAGAAGAGAATAAGGGGTTAAGTAAGTAGCAAAACCTATCACTTGTGGGTTAAAATTCATTCAGAAAAAGAGAAAGAAAGACACCATCATCATCCGCCGGCCACTGCAGACAAGTCGGAAAAATAGTCGAAGAGTATACTTCCAGCTGTTGCAGACCAGTCCTCTACTCCATAGGGAGGTAGAGGATGCAGCCCACTCTGCCGGAAAGGGGTGAAAGATGAAAAGAAGTAAAATAAGAACGCATTACAGACCATGCAACACATTCTTAACTCAAAGCAACACATACCTCCAGCGGTTGCAGACCGGTCCTCTACTCCATAGGGAGGTAGAGGACGGAGCCCACTCCGCCGGAAAGGGGTGGAAGATGAAAAGAAGTAAAATAAGAACGCATTACAAACCATGCAACACATTCTTAACTCAAACACTATCATACCATGCAAACTACAGACATGCAATGAAGAGAGTTACAGACATGCAAATAAGAGAGAGAGAGAGAGAAAAAAAAAAGAAAGAATAACAAAAAGTGCTTTAGTTTACGCTGCGAGCTACATCTAAGTTCGTGTTAGTCTAATTTTTTTTTTTTTTTGCTGGCATCACACGCTGGCATTATCGTCAACAAACTCATCCTCGATCCCCCCCCCCCGAGCTCCTGTTCCTATTGGTGTTATTATATTAAACAACGTTAATAATTCTAACGAGGGAGATGGAAAAGGGGGCGGCTCGGAGGGAAAAGGGGGCGGCTCGGAGTGAAAAGGGGGATTGTTTTATTATTATATTAAGCAACGTTAATATTTTTAAAATGAATGCCTATCTAAACGGTTCTTAAACATATTAACGCTGGTAGAGTTCACGACGGACGCGGGAAGATTATTATTATTATTATTATTAAATATGTACTTCTGTAATGTAATAAGAGGAGGTATCATTTGGAGATAACTAATATTAATAATGCCGTCTATCATGTTCGTTTGAAAGTTGGCTGCATGAATTCTAGTGGAGTAAGCATATATTATATATATATATATATATATATATATATATATATATATATATATATATATATATATAATATATATATATTATATATATGTTAAACACAGACCGTGCATGGAACAAGGAACTCTTCTGGGAAAATTAAATCCACTATAGTCCGAATAAGTAATGGTAAATGACAAATACCATAGTTTTTCTTTTTCATGATTTTTAGCCCGACGTGAGCACCCGGTGGATCTGTTCTGTAACGTCGACGAAACTCACGCTGCACTGTGACTACGATTTACAGCTCGAAAACTGCAACACACAAAACGCCTTCTGCTGTGCGGACGCCATTTTCACACTGACTGTTTGTTGCTAGGCTAGTCCACGGCGTGACTTTGGAGCCCTCTCGCGGTGATCTTGTAAAACTCGGAGATTTCCTCTTTCATGTGGTATATGCCCAGTTGATGCACGGTTGATAGGTACGGAAGTATTCTCAGTTGAAATCGGATGAATGAATTTGAATAGCCCTGTATATATATATATATATGATCACTTTAACATATTGCTTTCTAGGAACCTCTCTTTAACATATTGCTTCCCAGTGTATATCACTTACATATTGCTCCCCAGTGTTAATCACTTTAACATATTGCTTCCCAATATTTAGGGTAAGGAGTACGATAAAAAAGGGGGCTATAAAAGGGGGAATCATGACAAATATTAGTTCAATTACATTAAAACAAAAAATTTAAAGGACAAATAAAACAAACAATTCATTCTATGGGATATAATGCCCGGTTAGGTTAATTGAATGCCCAGTTAGGTCAGCTGTATGCCCTTGACAATTGGTTAGGTTAAGTTGTGATGTTTTCGTTAGTTTAACGAAAATATCACAACTAACCTAACCAATTGTCAAGGGCATACAGTTGACCTAACTGGGCATTCAATTAACCTAACCGGGCATTATATCCCATAGAATGAATTGTTTGTTTTATTTGTCTTTTAAATTTTTTGTTTTAATGTAATTGAACTAATATTCGTCATGATTCCCCCTTTTATAGCCCCCTTTTTTATCGTACTCCTTATCCTAAATATTGGGAAGCAATATGTTAAAGTGATATACACTGGAAGCAATATGTTAAAGAGAGGTTCCTGGGAAGCAATATGTTAAAGTGATCCTTTTCTTTTTTAAAGGAATTATAACTATAAATAAAAATGTATTTATCTCAACTTTGTTTGAATAATAAAGAAAATAATAAGAATTTAGTGGTGGAAATTCTACTTTGTACATAAAAGAAGAAAAAAAAATAATATGCAAGAGAGCTCTTATCAATGAGATAAAAATAAAAACTTCTCTAACTTTTCTTTTAGAAGTTCATAAACATCATTCAGGTGGATAAATATTTCCTCTCAATAACTAATCATTGAGATACTTCTACACACACACACACACACATACACACACCACACACACACACACATATGAATGCATATATATAAGTGTGTTTCACTCGTACAGAGGAAAATATCAAAGGTCAATATTTTTCTCCACTTTGCTTGTGCTTTTATTCCTTTTCATGTAAGAAAGATGTGCACCAATTTTGAAAACGATTAAGTGATATTTAGGGGTTGCACACATTTGAACCTTTTATAATAAACAATTTTTTTCAGTTACGAAAAAATTCTCCCTTGGAACCACGGAAAATGTAAAACTCTAATAATAAAATTGGAAAATTTAAATCAATACACATTACACAATACAATACAATTTAATAATACAAAATTTTCTTCAGTGTTACAAAAGAATTCTCCCTTGGAAGCACAGAAAATAAAAAACTCTAGTATTAAAATCAGAAAATCCGAATCAATTTTTTAATTGGTACAAAGACGTTCCCGCCTTCATTCTTTTCGTCACCTCCTTTCGATGATGATGTTCAACAATCCGCAACAAGAATTGTTTTTGCTTCTCGTCCTTGACTGATTCATTGAATTGCTTGATTAATGCAATTCCCCTCCGCTGTGTCGTTTACGACTTTCAGCGCGTTGACTGACTCTCAAGCCGTCATTTTTGGTGTACTCCTCTACGTTGTCGACATCCCCGACGCCGAAGTTGTCGAAGAATGTCTTCGTCCTTTGAGTGACGAAGTTGCTCAGATCCTTGCCTTCAAAAGTCAGGTTTTTCCACTCGAGTCATTTGAGCTCATTCCTTCCTCAACGCAGGTTTGTTCAAGGCCTGGAACATCTTTTCTTTCTCATTTGGCGATATCCGTTCATCAAGGAAAGCCAAGCCGACTAGAGTCTCCGAGAGATATCATAGATGTCTTTTGGCAACTCTCAAGGCAGCCTGGCCCAGGTCCTTGTTCGGATATGAAATCAACAGTTGAATTATGTCTAGGTCATTTTTCGGGGCCCACCTACTGACCACTGCCTCGTGCCAGAACCGGACATAAATGAAACGTAAAAAGGGCCACGTCGTGCAATCCCTTCACCTCTCGGTCGGTGAGTTCCAGTTGTTCCCGGAACAAAACCATTTTCAGCACATAGATAGCTTTCGCCATCCACCTGGCTTGATGATGGGCTCCTGGAGTCCTGAAGGAGAACTCAGCTCTACCCCAGCCTCCAAGGAAAAGGAGCGACAGCCTGAGGAGTTCTTCATAATCTTCTCTCGGGTGACATGAACTTTCAATGACTCCACGAAGATAACTCACTATCCTGATTCGTTCATCTTCCAAGTACCTAGTGGCTGGCTCTTGTTCATCGATCATGGTTTTGAAACAATTTTTGTTAATAAAGTCCCAACGCTGCTGAAATCGTCGAAACAACAGGATTTCAGGACCACTTGTTGGCCCCAGGGACTTATGTAAGACCTCCTTCAAAAGGAGCTCATAAATGTGGTGACGGCAAGGCAACCACAAGAGCGACCGACCAAGGAATTGTTCAATCCTCATACATGCCCCTTGCAGAAGTCCGGTATTGGACGCCGTAGTGTCAAACGAGAGGTCAATGATGCGGTCCTGAATTCCAAATCGTTGCAGCTCCTGGATGACGGCTCGAGCCATTTGTTCACCAGTACCATCCTGGGCAACGGGCACTCCAAGAAGATGCTCGAACTCCTTCCCTGTTACCATAACAGCTACTCTGTCTTCCAAGCTTCTAAAGCTTCCGCCAGCAGCTTGGGGTAGTAGCTTGCTGTCCCAGTGCAGAACTAAGAGAGGTGGATCTTTGAAGATCGACTCCTCAAATTGTTTGGCCATTTTCTCTCGATACTTGGCACGTGCTCGATGAGCAGTTGATGGCGAAATAATAATCTGCGATACATCTTGTCCGAGACTTTTAGCAGTTGCAATGAACGAAGTGCTTGCTTGTCGAATAGAGAGTTGTTCTCTATCCCATGTAGCCACGAGTGTTGGATCAAGTGTGTTCTTGGAACGACGAGGTGACTTAGAGGCCAATGGAGCAGCAAAATCTTCATCATCATCATCATCTGTTGTCGCCGTTAAGCTAGAGGATGTGCTATTCAGCTTCATCTTCTCGGAGATCTTTTCAGCTTCTTCAGCATGCTTTCGTTTTCGAAGTTCAAGTTTCTTAGCTGCTTCTCCTTTCCGTTTGACAGCCATGGTGTGTTTCCCATCCACCCCAGCCATTGAAGAACGCATTCTGTCCTCCCTCTGGGAGGACAAGAAAACCTTGTCCTCCTCCGGAACTGAACTCATGCTCATCACACCTTGACAAGCGATGTCGAAAAGGTCAGCAAGGTCTCCCTTCCACACCTGACGCTTCATAATGGCTTTGTCCGTCTCTCTCGACTTCTTCAAGTTTTGGTACTCTTTGTACAGCTTTAGTATAGCAGTTCTAATGTTCTCCTCTGTCTTCACGAGGATATTCGCCTTCTTCCAAACTTCTTGAAGCTTGATACTCGTAGACTTGATGGCAAGGGGAATTGTTTCCTTCAGATCCAGGTGATGGTACATAAGCAGGGGAGGACTCGCTCCCGGGATGGCAATCTTGTTCCTAAGAGCTCTTCGACTGGAGTCTTTCCAATCAGCCAGATCTTCTTTCTTTCCATTTTCAACACTTTTGCACCTGTGAAAGAAAAGAAAACATTACAATATGTTGGAAGTTGGGACGTTCTCGAGATTTGGTCACAAAGGGCTAAGGTATCAGAGGTGACATAAGTGTGCAACCTCTAAATGGTGTTCAATTTGCTTCAAATTTGATACGTATGCTTTACAGATCATAAGGTGTACGGGGAAGAGCAAAGTGTAGTGAAATTCACAACTTGATAAAAGTGGAACACCCTAATATATATATATATATATATATATTAGGGTGACAACTTCTTATAGGGATAAAATTTGAAATTCAAAAACATTTGCCGGCCATTTGTCCAATGCTGCCACCCTATGAGGAAACACCGTAAACGAAATCTCATGGAATTCGGAAAGCATTTAGGGGTGCCTCGAGTCACATGAATGAAACTGTCGCGCGGAAGAAATTTCAAGAATGAACGAGTTTCGACAACGCTTCAAAAGCAAAAATGTTTCGAGAATGCAAGTGTATTATATAATTTAATAGAATTGTTTCCTTTATTTCATACTATAGATTATGCAAATCGATTAATTTATTTCATTAAATTAAAATTTTCATAAATAAATCGTTAAATAATATGATGTGTATCAATCTTTGGATGATCAGCTTTTGGTGCTTCAAGTTCATTTTGCATACGACTGCCTGACTGAAAACAACGCTTAGAAGTTCTCTCCCTTGCATGTCGCCATCACATCCTAGAACTTGTCGTTGAGAAGGCGTACATGGAATGCATGGGACCATCATCTGGTCCAGGTATCCTCCTATTCTCCCGCTTCAAAGAGACGTGGAATACAACTTGCCAAGAGAAGTACAAGACCATGTCAGACCTTCCATCGAGTCTGAATGAGAATCGAGAAGAACTGATCGCTTGCTGGAATCTATATCTGACAAAACATCAGCCGAGGGATGATTACCGTGAATTCTTGGAGTTGTCGATTACAAACCTTGGAGGTAATTTACCTAACTTTAGGTTTCGGCGACCTGGAGCACTTCACCGAGCACGTTGGGTGGCAAAAGTAATTTATTCATTAAAAATCCTGCTGCTTTCCCATCAGTTCAGACTTACAACTCGTGAAATGTCTGGCTTAAAACGATTTGTATTTTTTTCCCTGGAGTTATATGTCAGCGCGTGGTTCACGGCCAGCAGTCCTTCATCTGCTCCCGCGAACGATTTGAAGCTTCTTCAAGACCTAGCAAAGTACCACGATGAAAAGATCTCAGCATCCTGCTTTAGTGTCCTCGGTCGTCACTTATGGTACCTCAGCGAGTACTTGATTAGTCTCGCACTCTTTGATAAAGGTATCAATGCAACGACGAAAAAGAATATCGCTCGATCAATCCTCGAAAAAGAAGCTGCTGAAGATCCTCCAAAGCGAGCCCCAATACCTGCTGTTTCTTCCATTTCAACAAAGCAGCTCTCGGACTTTGCCTCGAAAGGATCAAAGCTTCTCTTGAACTTCTAAAAATTAATGATGGTTTCTTGTCCAAGGAACCAGAGACCTGGCCGTACGACGAAGATTTCAAGACTGGTTTGACTATAGTTGAAGGACTAAAAGTCGTCAATGACATGGCAGAGAGGGGAATTGCCTTGATTCAGGCCTTCAATACAAAGATTACGAAGAATGAAGAACAGCGCCAACATCTCTTGCAGGTTGTTGAGGATCATAGGAAGTCTCTGCCTGGTACATTGAAAAAGGGGTATGGCTTGAGGAAAAGCAAGAATTAATGGGTGGTCTACAATTGAATGAAAGACACCCTGGAATATATTTAGTAATATATTATTTACTTATTACGATTGGAGTACGCCTGCACTTAAACCTTATGAACTGAAACTAACGTTTATTTACATTAATTAAAAAAATATTAATTTTTTTACTAGGTAATGAATTATTATTTTTGTTATAAGGAGAATTATTTACCTCACTTGAGACACCCTTAAATATTATCTGAATGACCTAATATTTACAGTACATTGTTTTCTCATGTAGTAGCAGCATTGAACAAATGGCCAATAAAAAACTCCAACTTTCGATTTTTATTGTCACCCTAATATACAGGGTGGGCGGAAAGTAGCTCCCTAATTTAAATTACATATAAATTATGTATAAATTGTGATTGTATTGTTATATTGTTATGGTGTGTTCTCTAAAGTGGTACAATTGTAACGGTAATCTTTTTTCCTCTAAAGTGTTCTCTTTGTGTTCTCTAAAGTGGTACAATTGTAACGTTCATTTTTTTTTTTCATTTCAGATTGAAGGGTAACATGGCTGAACGTTTAACACTGCAGGAGCGTGCCCAGTTGGCAGCACGGTACGAAGTTTGGCAATCTGTCGTTCGAGTTCAAAGATGGTGGCGGGCCATTCACGGACCACGTGCCCAAGTGGACCCGAAAACAATCAAGAACTGCCACTCGAAGCTCATGACCACGGGGTCTGTGGCAGATGTTTCAAGATGTGGTCGCCCTTCGACATCCAGGGCCCAGGAGACTGTGCAGGCAGTTCAGGAAATGTTCGCACGGAGTCCACGAAAGTCAACTCGCCAGGCAGCTCGGGAAAGTGGACTCTCCCGCTACTCAGTGCGAACTGTGCTGAAGAAGGAGCTGAACTGGCGTGCGTGGAAGCAGCATTACTGCCAATCTCTCTCGGACGAGGACTGCGACATTCGCATGGAGTTCGGGGAAATCATGCTGCTTGGCATGAAGACTGGCCCCATCTCTTCCGCAACATCCTCTGGAGCGACGAGGCGGTGTTCCACGTCGGAGGCTTTGTCAACCGCCACAATTGCCACTACTGGGCAGGAGAGGATCCTATGGTTACCGCTGAAAAACGGCAGAATCGGTTCAGTGTAACGGTGTGTGTGGTATGACCTCAGATCAGGTTGTGGGCCCGTTCCTTCTGCGCAACACCATGAATGCTGAGCGGTACCTTGCTATGTTGCGAAACGAGGTCTGGCCGGTTGTCAGCACATGGGAGAACATCGACGATCTGATATTTATGCAAGATGGCGCCCCTCCGCACTTCGCTTTTGTTGTCCGTGAGTGGCTGGATGCCCACTTCCTGGGCGTTGGATGGTCGTCGTGGTCCACATCAATGGCCAGCCAGGAGCTCCGACTTGACACCGTGCGACTTCTTTCTTTGGGGGTGGGTAAAGGAAGAAGTCTACCGCACCAAACCGAGGACATTGGAAGAACTGGAGGACCGAATTCGGGAAGTCATGTCCTCCATCCCGCCGGAGTTCCTGCTAAAGTCAGTGGACGCCATTCCTGGGCGGCTCCAGAAGCTGGTGGAAAGAGTTGGAGCCCACATTGAATTTTAGAGAAAACCTACCATGTATGCCTACCTTTACATATTATTTCTTCTGAAATAAATGGATAATATACGTATTTTTTTTACCAATCCAAAATAGGGAGCTACTTTCCGCCCACCCTGTATATATATATATATATATATAATATATATTATATATATATATATATATATGAAAATTATTTCACGAAAGTAACACGTGAAAAATATTTATGATGAATAAAACCACGAAGGAAAGGAAACACAGAATGGTGCTCAAGCGCTTTCGTCTAATGACATCCTGAGGATGTCATTAGACGAAAGCGCTTGAGCACCATTCTGTGTTTCCTTTCCTTCGTGGTTTTATTCATCATATATATATATATATATATATATATATATATATATATATATATATATATATATATGCAACCAAATAAATATGAGTGCATATAGGCAACCAATGAAGTTGTCTGTTCATACATTTGGTGGTTTCATATCTGCGTGCGTGCGTACGTGTCTCATACACACATACATGCATCGTGCGAATGCATATGTACTAGTGGTGGACCGGATATCCGCATTTTTAACATCCGCACTTCTGACTGCGGATGTTATGCGGATATTACCTCTAATAAATTATGCAATTTACAATTAAATTAGCTTATAAAGTAGCTTATAAGGCTCAGTCATGCACATTTCATGTAAAGTATTAATTATTAATGAACAAACAAATATATAAACCTCAAAATATAAATAGCTGGTAACACAGAAAATTGAATGAAACTTGTTTCATTGAATTTTCTGTGGCTGAAACTCTTGAGAAAGTTATTATTTTTATCATAATGAAAACATTAATATTAATTTTAATTCTTATGCATTGCCTGCTATAATAGTAATATCACGAAATTTGGAAAATTATGTCATATATTCATAATTCTATATTATATTGATAGATTAACTAAATATCCGCATCCGCATCCGCGGATATTGAAATTAAAGATCCGCATCCGCAGATGTTGAAAAACTGACATCCGGTCCACCACTAATATGTATACACAAACAGACATGAACGTAAGTTTATCCGTGTGTACATTTTGGGCCACAGACCTACACACGTAAGTAAATACCCACACAAATAGACATGAACGTAAGGTTGTCCGTGTACATACTCTGGACCTGATACGTACGTACACGAGTGTGTGAGTGAATTTAGATAAGAACGGTTTCGAAGTGAGATTTGGAAATTGAAACTAAAATTTATTTTCCATTCCCCTCCAAATTACTACTGTGAGAATTGTTACAGTTAGCCTTTTGTATTCACAGGAAATGCAGCTTCGTTGTTCATCATCTGAGGGCAAACACCCTTCGGGATTTGTTTTCCTTGCATTATTTAGGGATTTTCCACGATGACCCGAACAAAATGAAGAGTTTGTGGCCTCAAGGTAAACACATGCAGATGGGGAGAGACTCGAGGATTACCCATCACAGCTAAAATGGAGATGGAATACCACTCTGAAAGGCTCTTAGCAAAATATTTAATGTAACCACAAAGGAATAAAAGGATATATGTATACGGAGAGAAAGAGAGAGAGAGATGGAAAATAAATATTCTTACCACGTTTAAAATGACGCTCTTAATTATGACTTAGTTGTAAATAAAAAATTACACCTCCGAAAACTTTGGAAATATTTATATCGAAAGTTAGACAGGAAAAAAAAAAATTAAAAAGTCGAAAACTTTTAATTTCCAAATTTTAAGTTGCAAATATTTTGTTTAAATAAAAAAACAGACTCGTTTTTTATTAAGAACTCAAATTAGTATGCATTTTCAAAGAAGGGGGTGAGGAGAGTGCAATTCGCGTCACGTAAATGTGTGAAGAGAAAAAGCTTACAAATAAACTTTTTATTTTTCACACAATGGAATCGGTCTAGACTCTTCAGAGTCGATTCTATACACTGTAGATCGTACACTCTACAGAGTAGACTATAGAGAAACCCATTCTACCGTTATAAATTACAGACTTACGTAAAGTCAACGAAGAACTTCCGAAGCATGCATAAATTCCAAGTAACTGAATTCATAACTGTTGTTAGTGTTATGCGTGATTGTTGTTAGTATCATTTATGCTCTATTATTATTATTATTATTATTATTATCATCATCTTTGAAAGGTTATATCAACTTTTACTTCATTATACTTTTTTGAAGCCTTCTCCAAACTACAGTCAACAGATAAAGATGTTTTCAATGGCTCATGCGTTCCATCTAACTTTGAAAACATCGATAATGAAGACTTTAATACATAGAACATCAAAATAACATCTAACTGGAAACTATTCAACATCGAAGTAGAAAGAATAACTAAAAATTTAATAAACAATGGCAGAGGTGTGCAGTAGTGAAGTAACTGGACTTAAGTAACTATTTTCTAACTAACATTTTTCAGGATCCGCTTTCTAGAAAGTATAATTATTTTAAAATACTTTTACTATAACTTAAGTACATTTTAAGAGAATATATTATACTTTAACGTAAGTACATTTTTACCGATATCCGTAAAGTACAAAGTACTTTTCCCAAACATTTGGAAAATTTCTATGATTAAATCAACCAATCTGAGGAGGCAGATAGTGTGGGAATTTAACGCAGCCAATCACGCACCTTTGAAAATCAATTATTGTTAAAAGCTAAATGAAAAGTTCCGCTCATAATAAAGTTTGATGGCCATATGTGCATTTATTTATTTAATTCCCTAATAAATATAATTAATATATAACTTATCGTTGTTATAAGGTAATGATTACGAATGTTACGTTTGAGATGCTAGTAATTTTTATTTTTACTACTTGAGTATACTTTAAACATGATACTTGTTTACTCTTACTTAAGTACGAGTCACGAATTGTACTCTGTACTTCAACTTAAGTAAATTTTTGTCAAATTACTCGTACTTTAACATAAGTAACAAATTTCAGTACTTTGCACACCTCTGAACAACGGCTATCCCTAGTACATGTTTATAGAGGAAACAATCAAGAAACGTTTAACCCCTTTTCTTCATCAATATTTATTGTTATTCAAAACTAAATATTTTAGTAACCACTTACAATTACAAGCATTTTGGTTTCCTTTTCCGACAGATGAACTAAACCTATATTAAACATTTGAAGCATTTGTGGAGAAGTTGTACAGGTATTTTAGTACGATATATATTATTATTATTATTATTATTATTATTATATTATTATTTCCGGTGAGACATTACAGTTCCACTCGTATTTAAAGGGTTAAAAAATTACTGTTAAATAAATAATAATAATAACGAAAAGGAATATATATTTACTATAATCCAAAACTAAAAATGGATTGAAAAACGAAGAATCAAAATTTAAACGAACAATAAAAAGCCAGATTACAATTTAAAAATTAAAGGAACCAAATTAGAAGCCGTTATAAACCAATACAAATGTCCTCGCAATTCTTTACTAGAAAGACTTTTCTGATAGTGAAGTCGTCGTATACCAATTTAATTGTTTTAACTCTTCTTTCATAATTTGGGTAAAATATACCCTTGGTATAATTTACTTTAGCAATGAAATAAAGTTTTAAGCTTATTTCATAGTCTCGATATAATATGCTCTTGGTATAATTTACCATGGTTATGAAATAGGGGGTTAAAGAGGATGTAACTCATTCTATGTTGGTTATACGATGAATATCCTTCGTTTGAGAATGGTATAACGCAATTACAAACCCAGGAAGATATACAAGATATACGAACACGCAAAGACTGAACACAGAAATCTACCAACCAATAAAATCTTGAATAATTTTAAAATTATACAACGAACTAACCGATTCTACGATCTACGAGTAGATGAATCATTTTTAATTAAGTAATGTAAACCAGAAATTAATATTAAGTATAATAAAATGCTAAACTTTCCAAAAAAAATCTTCCATTAAAAGTATTAATTCAAAATGGAAAATCACGGAACAAGGTATTTTGTATCTATTTTTATGTACTGTACATGTAATTAGTTTCTCATAAGTTTTATTTCTTTTATTGAACTGTATGTTAATATGTTATTTTAATTTTAAATTAACAATGTAAAATTTCCAAGAAAGTGTCTGTACAGGGTGTTCACAATGTTTTGTCACCCCAGTAAAATACCAACTGGTTTTCGTTTTTTCTTTTAGACCCATTTGAAATGCGTGACAGCAACAACTATACGATTGAACAACGCATATTGGCTAGTACCTGGGTCTATGAGCGACCACGGAATGGCAAAACCATCGAAAATATTCGTACAGACTTCCAGGACCGATTCAGTCATGCATCTCCTCCAAAAAGGACTCTGTTGAGGTGGGAAAAGAAACTGTTCACAACAGGAACTATAAAAGATAAACCATGAACTGGCAGGCCATCCAAGTGATAAATGGGTCTGAAAGAAAAACGAAAATCAGTTAGTATTTTACTGGGGTGGCAAGACATTGTGAACACCCTGTACAAACGAAAGGTCGCTTAAGAAATCAACAAGTCAGTATCTTTGTTTTATTCAAGAAGAGTCCTAAAGAAGATTTCTTTAGTTGCTAAACTACTTTTCGTATTTTTTGAAAAAAGCTTAAAAACTTATTATTATTATTATTATTATTATTATTATTATTATTATTATTATTATTTGAACTTATATCCGTTAACAACATTGAATTTAGTCTCCATTTTTTTTGCGACATATTTTCCTTTGTGCCATATACAGAGTTACATAATTATCAGGTATAATTTGTTACTTTTGCCATCACACTGTATATTTAAAGACTTCGTCGCGGGATACGTTGTAGCTCGTGTCGTAACACCGTTTCTTCCCATCAGCGAATTTAAACGACATTGGTTCTGGAGAGTAGCTGGATGGGAGACCGCCTTCCGCGTATAGATCATGTAGCGACTCGTGGTTCGGATACCACGTAAAGCTGTAGATCCCATTCGTTATATGACCTTAGAGGCTGCGAAGGAGGTTAAACAACCCCCTTACCCCCCGAAAACAAGGACTCGGTTCCTCAAATGGAAAAGTTTTGAGGTTCACTAAGGCAAAAAGAGAAAAAAAAAAAAAGTAAGCAAACCCGAAGTGGAAAAAAATAAAATTTATACTTTTGCTGAAGACACTCTTTTTTTTAACTATGTTATGGCCACATCGTAACATCGCTTCCCGTTAGATCAGCGAGGTAAGTGACGTTGGGTCTGTTCAGTAGTTAGGCGGATGACCGTCCTCTGCGTTCAGATGTAAACCCCTCCGTCACATGACCTTTGCCATTAAAAAAGAGGTTAAATAAAACACACACACACACACACACACACATGTGCGCATCTTTGCATAAGCGAGGTACCGACTTTTGAAAATCCATATATCTATAAACTAATTAACCTAACTTAACCTAACTTAACTTTAGTGCCATCAAACAAAGAAGGGCGTGATAAGGGTTTCGGACGCAATTGAGTGCTCGAAGAGTGATTTTTGTTAAGTCACTAAATAGCGAGGTGCTCACTATTCTAGCCAAACCTTAACTAACCAAACTTAGCGTAACCTAACCTACTCAGGACCAACATTTCTTTTATCGACAATAAAAATGTTTCTAGATTATTTATACAAATTTTTTTAATGTTCCGAGGTACCGAAAGTGTTACCTCATAAAAAATTACCCGACTTCATCTGTGAATTATCACATGCTCGATCTCACTTATATACCCAGTTGCCTACGCCTCTTCGCTTGTGAGAATGCATTCTGTATTTAGCCTCTTGAATTTCTTAATAATAATAATCTATACTATAATAAGAGAGCTGTCCGTCTGTCCGTCTGTCTGTCCGTCTGTCCGTCACACTTTCAGAAATTGTGAGAAAAAAATTCAGAAATTGTATTACGGGCGGCAATGTGAAGCTCAAGATTTTCATGACTGTGTTCTTTTCTGTAGTTTAGCAATGGGGAAGGGTGGGGATGGGGTAATGGGGATGGGTGGGGTAATGGGGGGAGGGGGTTAGCCCCCAAGTTGTATGAATGGGGGTGAGGAGGTTTGGGAGATACCAGATTCAGAAATGTTGACACAATGTGAAGCTCAAAATTTTCACGGCTGGGTTCTTTTTTTGTAGTTTAGCCTGTCTAACCGTCAGCGAAGCGGCGGGAACTGTACTAGTAATAATAATAGTAATTAGAGATGTACCGACTGCGAATTATGGCCGACTGCTAACTGCCGACTAGTCGGCTTTCAAAAGTCGGCCGACTATAAAAATTCATTCTTACTTTTTGTAGGTTTGCAGACAAATGTATTTTAATTTCATGGTGTTTACCCACTTATTAATTTCTATTTAAATATATTTGTAATGCATACGCAATTTAGAGCTGTTGGTATATCTTTCATATAAATTTAATGCATGCCTCAATGGCGACATCAGTCATTTCACCATAATAGGATATTATTTGTCCTAGTGTTTTACTATGACTACCATTATAGTCACTTACTATGACTACGGTACTGAATAAAGTTAGACTACTTTAGTCTGAAATGATATGCCTAATTATTTCAAACTAAAGTCCTGAAGGAGGACTTCTCTGTAGAGCCTATCCTGAAATGAAATATTTCAAATTCAATTTAATTCATTGTTTTATATAACTTATACTATTATTTTAATAGATCTGGAAAGAAAAAAGGGTTATAAAACTTAATACATGAAAGTTAATGCAAATTCCTAAAATAACACTTCCCAACAAAAAAACATTTTTTGCTGCTGATTTAATTCTGAGACCTGTTTCTGGATAATATTGATGTGCTGATTTCAAAAATCACCTTAGATTTTGTCCATCACATCAGTTTTCGTGCAATGCAATATGCTATTTTGGGTGATCCATGAAGGGCGCTTATCAAAATTGATGATTTTTGAGACCTGTTAACAGCTGTTTTGCTGTTAAAATTTATCTGTGGAATACGCAAATCTGTGCATTAAATCTAAAGGTCATGTACAACATATTAAAATCTTGGGTATCTGTGATTTCCCCAGGTGTGAGCGTGACGTCATGATCTGAGAGAGATTTCCCATGGCGGAGTGAGAGCAGCCGGTTCCGCTAGTGACGTTACTTGTAACTTTCAGCAGTTAGGTTGCAACATGAGCATTAAAGTTCACTATCTCAACAGATCTGGATAAATTCCAGAAATCTTGGTGATGTAGTGAAGAGCAGGGGAAAGGTTCCACCAAGATATCAAAGTGATGGAAGAACGATACCAAGGAAGATGGGATACCCATATGATGGCTGACTATACTGCTGGAGCCTGCAAAGAGATTGTCTTGACATCTCTCATTCTAGGAAGTCCTATAAGAGAAAATTTATCAGCACTGAAAAGTAAGAAAACAAGAAAAAGACAATGTTAAGAAAACTGGTCCCGTGCTTGCTTTAATATGGATTCATTTTTTGCTTATTTAAACACTTTTAATCACTTTGTGTCAATATTACCATTGTATATTAAAGTTCACTCCCTGCACAATTGTTTACTTTTCCATGCTGATTCTGAGTATGTAAAAACTTATTTTTTGAAAAGAAAAAAAATTGGGCGTAACCCTGCCAAAATGCGATATCTCCAAAATATCCGTATTTGATTGCTCGAAAACCTGACGTGATAGGCAAAAACTAAGGTGATTTTTTAAATCAGCACACCAAAGTTACCTAAAAAAAGGTGTTAGAATTAAATCAGCAAAATTGGTGTTGGGCAGTGTAATATATGTTAGAGGATTGTGTGTGTCAAAGGTTTAAGGGAAGCTTAAGAAGTTAAAGCTTAGCTAACTTTGCCTAATTAGGACTTAAAGTTTGAAAACATTTGTATTTGTAGCTCATATTAGATGTATTATATCTCATTTGCAAATATATATATATACACACACATATACTTGTAAGGGAACCGCTAATAAATTTGAATTATTTGGTATGTGTAATTATCGACATAGCAAGCCAAAAATGAGCAACCAATAAATAGTACTATTTCATTTTTGAGTCACCAGTTCACCTCGACATTACCACATGCATTAACCATTGGTTCCATTTTCTTTTAGTCTAAACATCATAGAAAACTAGTACAGTTCCCGCCGCTTCGCTGACGGTTAGCAGGCTAAACTACAAAAAAAGAACCCAGCCGTGAAAATTTTGAGCTTCACATTGTGTCAACATTTCTGAATCTGGTATCTCCCAAAACCTCCTCACCCCCATTCATACAACTTGGGGGCTAACCCCCTCCCCATTACCCCCAGCCCCACCCTTCCCCATTGCTAAACTACAGAAAAGAACACAGTCATGAAAATCTTGAACTTCACATTGCCGCCCGTAATACAATTTCTGAATTTTTTTTACAATTTCTAAATTTTTTTCTCACAATTTTTTCTCACAATTTCTGAAAGTGTGTGACGGACGGACAGACGGACAGACGGACAGCTCTCTTATTATAGTATAGATTGTGTAACTTATTTCAAAAGGAAACTTAAATAAAATGGGTTATGTTTTGTACTTATACTCATATATAATAATATAATAATATAATAATAATAATAATAATAATAAATTAGATATTTAGCAAACATTTAGCAACTAAGCCGACTACGAATAGTCGGCTGAATAGGCCGACTGTGCCGACTACCGACTGTTTACCGACTAGTCTGTATATCTCTAATAATAATAATATTAATGATAAATTTTTCTCAACCAGCATTACTAATTATGATTCTAAAACAATATTTATGAGATTATGAATAAACATATCTTTATACCTAACTTGGCATCTTAAAAGAAAATAAGCTGATTTTTCTTTACAAAGAGATTATATCCTAATTCGGGTATTAACTCCGTTGCTTTTAGTCGAGGCGCAAGTGTTTGTTGGACGCCATAAATAGGTTTGAGAATTATATTTCTCTTAAAAGTCAAGCGTAAACGAACTACGTATTTAAACTGTGAGATTCTTAATCCACTGAAATAAATATTTCCTCCCTTACAAGTTCTAATGGCTAATATGTTGCTCGGTTACTTTATCCGCAGATGCTCTTTTGTTTGTTTATGAATGCACATAAATCTTTTTCGGTGTGATAATTGTTATTATTAATATATATATATACATACATATATATATATATATATATATATATGTGTGTGTGTGTGTGTGTACATTCAAATTGTATATAGTTTTGTACAGGGTGGTCGAAAAGTTACGGTCGTGTGGTTTTTTTTTTCAACTTACCAATTTCAGAATATGATTATTTTTTAAGAATGTAAACCCCAGTTATCGACAGTTTCAGTATTAATTCCACTCCACGTGCAATGACAGGTTCAAATTTACAGGGTAGGTCAGAATAAAGCCGATCCGATCTTCACGTTTGAAGTACCCTGTAAATATTTATTACTAGTCTTCTTTCGGTTTACTCTGTTGATAAATATTTATACCATTTCAGAAAGGTCGATCATAAATCTCAGGCGCTGATTGAGTCTCTTTTCTAACTATATTCCTATATTCTACCTTATTCTTCTTGGTTTTACCACAACTCATTGGCAGCCTTTCGCTTTTTCCGTTCCTGAAATATACAGGGTGTCCCATAAGTCCGGTCTCATAGGAAAATTTATTTTAAATTAAATTTACAAAAGTAATACATCAGAAGTAAAACAAATGTTCAAATTGATGTCTTGTTTTGGAACCTTTTTTTGCGGGTAAAATAACACGCAAAAGCTAATAAATGAAAGTGAGTTACACTCATGAGGAAAAGGCC
The DNA here is from genome assembly GCA_023014485.1 of Bathynomus jamesi. Taxonomy (NCBI): domain Eukaryota; kingdom Metazoa; phylum Arthropoda; class Malacostraca; order Isopoda; family Cirolanidae; genus Bathynomus; species Bathynomus jamesi. The sequence goes on from JAJOZX010003332.1 coordinate 344,317, forward strand.
TCTGAGGTCATCGCTGGCAGTAAGTGTACTGCACGGATACGATTTATACCACTCCTTATAAGTAGCAGCCTACAAGCTTTAGTTTTTATAATGAAACAGACTTTATTGTTCCTGTTGTTGTTGTTGTTGGTTAGCCGATCAGCCCACCCTGATCGAGCAAGCCAGCGGCACGCGGGTAACCGATCGCCCTCTCCGGAGTGGACCAGAGGTTCAACGCACTAGTGGTGTTGTGTTGTGTTCTATGTTGTGCTAGAGCGGTACAGTCTGTCATAATGTGTTAAATTGTTTGTGGTGTGCCCTGGCACAGGTGGCAGGTGTCGTCTGTGGAGTTGTCTAGTCTGTGTTTATATGTCTGTAAGTTGGGGTGATGTTCACATCGGAATCGTGCTAAGTTAACTCTATCCGATCTGCTCAGGCTGGTCTCTGACTTGTCAATGGGTGGCGGCTTCGCACCTAGGACCGCATTCGGGCCGAGTCGTGTCAGTGCTTTGTGGGTTAGGTGTGTGCGTATGTGTTTTCTGTATTGCGTGATATCTGTGGAGCGTGGTATGGAATGGAGTATTTGGTTATAATGTCTCTCTGGTGTTACCTTAATGGTGCGCGGTGTTCGTGCATGATTGTACATGTAGTGGCAAGGGTATTGTGGGTTAGTTGTCGCTGCTGCCATGAATTGTGTTCCCCTCATGTCTAAATATTCCCTAATTTTCAGTATTTTTGTTTGTGTGCAGGTGTTCTATTGGTGTTGTTTGAGTACATCCTGTAATGATACGAAGTGCGTTGTTTTGTATTGTCTTTAAGGTGTTTATGTGTGTGTTTGAGATAATGGGTGTCCAGCATGGGCTAACATAGTCCATAACTGAGCGAATATATTGTTTGTATATGAGTGATGTTGTTTCCTGCTGGTGTCCAAAGTTTGTGCCTGTTAGTACCCTAAGCGTGTTAAGTCTTGACGTACATTTGTTTTTAATATCCTGAATGTAGTTTGCAAAAGATAATGATGTGTTGTATGTGACCCCAAGTATTTTGGTCTTGTGAGTGTGTGGAATGTTGATGTTGTTTAGTGTAAGCTGTGGAGTTATCTGGTGTTCTTTTGTGTTGCTTGTTAGCAAGGTGATGGTTGATTTTGTGGGCGCTACTTTGAGTCTATTGTGTGTGAGCCAGTCTTGTATACTGTTTATGTATGTTTGTAGGTTATTTGTAGCGGTGTCGATGTTGTTGTGGGTGGATGTTAGAGTGATGTCATCTGCATATGATGATAATGTAAGCTTGTTATCTATGGGTGTTGGAATGTCATGCATGTATAAGTTGAACAGTGTTGGTGAGAGAACAGAGCCTTGAGGGACCTCGTTCGGAAAAAGTTTGTTTTTGGATGACTTGCCATTAAATGTGAAATGTGAGTATCTTCCTGAAAGATAGTTGCTCAGCCACCTTTTGATGTTATTGTGCATGTTTGTGTTGAGTATTTTGTTTATGAGAGGGAAGCGTGGGATAGCATCAAATGCTTTACTAATGTCTATTGTTGCTAATAGTGTACGTTGAGCTAGTTGTCTGGAGTTGATGCCATCCATGATGTGCTGCGTGAGGTTAGTGAGTAATATCGTGGTTGAGTGGTGAGGTCTGAATCCATGTTCAGTAAGCGATAGTGGAATGTGTGGGTTGGTGATTTGTAAGATTAATCTTTCTGTTACTTTGGAAGGTGTGCATAGTAAAGTAATGGGTCTGTAGGAAGCTGCTTCTGTTGGATTTTTGTTTGGTTTGAATAGTGTAATAATTTTACCTTGTTTCCATATGTTAGGAATAATACAGTGTTGGTATGAATATGTGCTGATGTTTGTGAGAGCTAGTATTCCCTGTGGGACCAAGTGTTTAAGGTGTATGTTAGATATGTTGTCTGGTCCAGTAGCCTTCGAATTCTTAATGTTTTTGATGATCTTGGTGGTCTGGTCTGTATTGAAACGTGTAATGGTCGTGTCGAGTCTGTAGGTTTTCTTGTGTCTGGCTGTTTGTCTGTCGTGGGAGACTAAAACGGCAATTACGAGTGGTCACTGGGTATAGGACCTATGTCCCTTTCAGGAAACTACCGGTTACTTCGCCTCCGCATAAGTTTTGAAGGAATTTACGAAGGGGTGCGGGGCTAAGGAGATCCCCCATCCCCTACCGATGTTGGAGGTGGAGTTTTGACACGTGACCGACCGTTTCACCTCGGGGATTCGCCTATGATTCCAGTTTCGGGCTAGTAGTCGGGGGGGAAAACGTTTCACCTATCTTTTAGCCTATGGATAGGCCCGCCGGGGATCGCGTATCTCCGGCCGGTGTAGGGTCCTCCGAGTCGTGGGTTCGCCGATAAGTCCAAACGTGGTACGGGACAACCGCTAGATTTTTGCAGACGAGGCATGTAGCCGCGTAAAGTAGCCGCTTGTCGACGTTTAATTAAGTCTCGGTTCCCCGGGTTCCTATCGAAGTTTGGCCGTGTCAAGAAGCACCTATGAAACGGGAAGGCCGAGGTGATCCCAGCCCGACCCCAGACCACTCGATGACCTATGCGTTGACTTATAAGTAGCGCGGATAGGCCCTATGATTCGGCCAAAAATTTTCCATCAATGTCGTAACCAACGCATAGTCGCGCGGGAGACGCCTACTCCCCGGTGCCTACGGCGGCCCCTAAGGGGTACGTTCGGCAATAAGCTCGAGAATGAAGGTCGCGGATTGGGCTCTAAAGGCGCCGAAATCTTGTGAGTTTCAATAAGTAGGTAACATCTATGCGAGGGGTGAGCTTGTGAGTTTTAGTCCCGCCCTTCTCACGTATCTACCAGTTGAATTAATCCCCGTAGCAATGTGAGCGAAGAGTCTACCTAATGGAAATTCTCACAACTTACCCAATGGGTGTTGTCGACCGGGTCTGCGTGTTTCTGGTTGTTGTCTCTGTTTAAGTGACTTATCTTTGTGTAGTAATTAACTAGAATGTTAGCTTGTGTATATGTTGGGATATTATTTTGGCTGTGACAGATAGCTGCGTGTGAGGTTTGAATGCCGCTGTTAGAGTGGGTAATGCTGTTTATAGTCTTGTATAGCCTGGATGTATCTGTGGAGTGGTTTAGTGTTGTTATGAATTCCTTAAATGTTTGTTTTTCTTTAAGTTTGTTGTTTATTTCTATGTTGAGCTGTTGTATCTGCTGTTTTATGGTTTCTGTGTGTTATGTTTGAGGTTGTTACGTTGCCTTATGAGGTGGGCTATTTCTCTAGTGTAATTTGGGTTGTATTTCCTAATGTTCCCTTGGGTATGTATTTGTTTGCATTATTGATGATCTGATTGAATGTCTTGAGTGTTGTATTAATGTTTATGATGGGTGTGCTGTTTAATGTGGTGAATTGTTCCTCAGTCTGTATTTTGAACTGTTTTCAATCAGCTTTCTTGTAATTTATGTAAGTGTGCGTACGGCTGTTGGGGCAGAGTGTAGAATGTGTTGTAATGATGATGGGCAGGTAGTCTGATGAAAATTGTTTTTCTGTTCTCCAGTGTGTATGTGTTGCTAGTGAGGGGGAACAGAACGTTATGTCTGGGGAGGAGTTTGAGTATCCTGCTTGATGTGGTATGTGTGTATGTTCTTAAGTGTTGTTAAGAATGAAGAGGCTGTTTAGTTGTGTGGCTATGTTGGCGCCTCTGGTGTTGTTTTGGTTGTGCAGGTACCAACTAGTGTCTTCAGTGTTGAAGTCTCCTCCTAAGATGACATTAGTGAGAGAGGCCAGATTGTGTAACTGTGGAGTGTAATTGGCTGGCACCTGAGGTGAACTATCTGGTGGGATGTAAATGTTGATGAGTGTGGTGTTGTGTTTTGCGCGTGTTTTAATGTTAACTGCCTGTATTTCTATCGTGTTATCTGCTTGGATTGTGTTTGTAATGTTTTGGGTGGCATCAGTGTAGCTAACGCTTTTACGTATGTAAGTGATGAGTCCAACCCCGTGCAGTGGCCTACTAAGGGGGGTGCGAGGGGGGCGGTCCGCCCCAGGTGACAGCCAGGAGGGGGGTGCCATCGGGAGAGTTGAAATACCAGTACAAGTTTTCAAACCAAATTAAAAATTCGCCAAAGTAAGAAAAAAAAATAAAAATGTTCAAACTATTACAACAGCTTAATGTTAATTTCCACTATAAAATAAATTTTTATTTTTATTGGCAATACAAAATTTACAAACGAAAAATTAAACATTTGCTAAAAATTACATCGAAAGGCGAACGTTTGTTGAAGTTTTAGTCATCAGTTTGTTGAGCATAGCCAGCTGGCTGCAACTGACATTCCAAGTCTTATTCACTTGATAATTATGATAAAGCATAAAGTGCTGGTGTTTATAACAATATCATGGTACTTATACCAGTGTCCAGTAATTTTTGACATGTGGTATCATAGTGAAGTTTAAGTGTTAACGGTCCAATGCCGAGAGACGAGGCATCATTGCCCTCTTCCCTGCCTCCCACTGCAGAGGAGAGGCGTTCGATTACGCCTCGCTCGGTGCGCAGTTCCCCCCCCCCCTCCCACCGAAGAAGGAGGGGCACGTGCGGCCGTCAGGTTATAAACAGCGCTAACAGACCCTCACCAAGCCACAGAGTAACCCCCAAAGGTTGTGCCACCCATCCCCCAGGCAGGCGAACCCTGCCTCACGGAGATCGAGGGAGGAGCACGGGTGGGTCACTGTTAACAGGCGCCCCTCCCGAAGATTTCCTCAACCGGTCTCTGCGGCGAGGCCACCGATGGAGAATCTCACCTTCTTTGTGTCGCGAATTCAGCTCTCGAACGAGGCAAGCGATATTCGACACATGATGGAAGAAGTCATTGGTGAACACAGTATATTGATAGTTAATAAACTAAACATGAAATCTCCGTATTATAACTCATTTAAAGTAATAATCAAAGGTGTAAATGCGCATTTCAACCCGTATAATATGAGTCAATGGCCAGACGGTATTATCGTTAAGGAGTTTATTCACTTTTCCAGATTTGATAACAGGCAAAATAATAATAATAATAATAGACGACCTAGCGGTAATGCCTGAAAGTTGTACTGTGTATAATAATAATAATCTTACTAATAATAAATTTTCTATCAGTCATGGCGGATAACTTGTTGAAAATAGTCTCATATAAAGTAAGGTCAGTGAGGAATTCAACTGTAGATGTTCATAAAATCTGCGACAGTGCAGATTTGATACTCCTGCAGGAGCACTGGCTACCTAAGCAAGAGCTAAAATTCCTCTCTACCATCCATGATGACTTTATGTACCATGCGTCATCAGCAGTAGACTTGTCAGATAAATTAATGTACCGTAGGCCTTTTGGTGGTGTTGCTTTCTTAATAAGGAAAAATTTGTCAAAACATATAAAATTTTTAACAAGCGATAATGTAAGGTTGTTAGGCATTGAATTACAAGTGAACAATGATTGCATATTAATTGTAAACTGCTATTTACCATACAATAACGGCAGTAATCTAGATGAATACATTGATTTGCTGTACAAAATTAAGTCATTATCAGATAACCCCAAATATTCTCACTGTATAATAATGGGGGACTTTAACGGACATGTGAACTCGGAATTCTTTGTAGAATTGGGTAACATGTGGCAGTCGGCCAATTTAAGTATAAGTAATGCAGATGTATTAGGGGTAGCCAGTGGTAATTTTACATACGTTAGTGATATGAGTGGTACCACCAGGTGGATTGATCATTGTCTCACTAGTAATAATCTAAACTCTAAAGGATCGAATTGTTAGAGTTCATATTCTGCATGATTTCCTTCTTTCTGATCATAGACCATTAGAAATATTAATTAACTTTACTAATTTATGCGCAACACGACTTAACAAGAACTCAATAGGTAAGAATAATCGCGTCGATTGGTCCAATGTTACGATGCAGCAGAGAATAGAATACAAAGACAGAACAAGTCACCTCTTTAATAATTTAGAAATTTTGCACCTTGCCTGTAATAATCCTTGCTCAAATGATTCTCAATGTAAACTCATAGATAGGCATTATAGTAAGATAATATCCCTGTTAAGAGAAGCAGGAAGCCCCCTGATTAAATCTTACAACTATTATACTAAGATTATTCCTGGATGGAATGATTTTATTGCCCCCCTGAAGAGGGAATCGAAAGACGCCTATGATTTGTGGTGCTTTCATGGTAGACCCAGATTAGGACCAGTATACATGAATATGTGTAGAAGTAGGGGTCAGTATAAGGCGGCCATAAGGCGATGTAAACAAGAAGATTCTAGTCGAGCATCAAAAGCTTGTGAAGCTCGCATAAATAACGATAATAACAAATTTTGGAAATTTGTTAAGAATCAAACGGGTGTCAAAAATGTCCTCCCCCCGACAATCGATGGGGTGTCGGGGGAGGATGAAATTGTAAAGCTGTGAAAAAAACCACTATTCTAACATTCTTAACAGTGTGAGTAGGGATAATCTTAAGATAGATTGCAGCGAAACGATTGTGGGAGGGACAAGGGAAAATACTTTGATATCATTTTCTGAAGTAAAGAGGTTAATTAAAGAGTTAAAGACTGGTTCTGCGTCAGGGGTAGATGACTTATCGAATGAGCACTTAAAATATGCCAATGACGTAGTATGTCTGCATATATCATTGCTCCTATCAGCCATGCTTGCTCATAGCTATATCCCTGCAGAGTTCATGAGGGTATATATCTTGCCCCTGGTCAAAAATAAGTACGGAGACATTCTGTCCAGCAATAATTACAGGCCTATTGCTGTCGCTTCCTGCTTCTCGAAACTACTAGAAAAACTCTTGTTACTCTGATTAAATTATTTCCTATGGACATCTCCTAATCAGTTTGGCTTTAAAAGGTCCCACTCAACTGACCTGTGTATCTATGTACTTAAAGAAACAATATCTAAATACATTGACAGTAATTCAACTATTTATAGCTGTTTCCTAGATATAAGTAAGGCATATGATAGGGTGAACCACAATATTTTATTTGCAAAACTAGAAGACAGGAAGGTTCCCATGTACATATTAAATTTATTCAAATTTTGTATTCCCACCAATCTTTCACCGTTAGGTGGGGCAATGTACTGTCCGAGTGTTTGGGCTCCTCTTGCGGGGTGAGACAAGGCTCCTTGTTCTCCCCTATGCTGTTTAATGTGTATATTGACGGATTAATTGCTTCACTTAACGAGGCAACAGTGGGATGCTGTATAGATAACACAAGGATAAATAACTTAGTTTGTGCCGATGATATGGTGTTAATAAGTCCCTCTGTTAAAGGTCTGGATCGGCTACTAAAAGTCTGCGAAGAGTATTCGCAGAAACATGATATTCTTTTTAATGTTACAAAATCTAAGGTTATGCAATTTCATCCTAAAAGCTGTAATCAGCCAGCTGATATAAGGTTTAAAATGAATGGTGAGGTAATTGAGGAAGTACAAGAGTTTAAGTATTTGGGTCAAACTATTACCAGCTCCTTGAGTGATGACTCGGATATAAGAAAACAATCTCGAAGCCTGTGTGCTAAAGCGAATATGACCATAAAGAACCTTCGATTCTGTACAAGTGAAGCTAAAAACACTCTCTTTCCTACTTTCTGCAGTAATATATACGGACAGCAACTGTGGGTGAATTATATAATTACAAAAAAGGTTCTGGCAGAACCCTAAATTTGTTGTACAACAGGTTTTTAGACTCCTACATAAATTACCCCCGAGATGCTCAGCTTCGCAAATGTTTGCTACCCGCAATGTCCCGAGCTTCCCAGAGGTAACAAGACGTGCTCAATACAGTCTAATGCAAAGAATTAAAAAATCAACCAACCCGATCATCCAAGCTATCCATGAGTCCTGCCATTTATCCTCTAAGCTATGGACTTCTTGGTACGAAAACGTCTGTCTGTAGCTCCACTTAACTTCGACATTACTGTATTATTTCTAATCAATTGTATATATTTATATCCTTAGTATATGAACTGTCATTGTATTAATAATATTTGTCATATGGACTATAGTCTGCCAATAAACCTTTTCATTTTCATTTTCAATAATAATAATAATGCTCGAAAGCAGAGACTGTGAATCCTCTCTATTTACCTTTGAAGAATAGGCTGAGCGTTGTGACTGGATTTTCTGTGTTTTTTGTATAAAATAAAATGCAGTATTACCTGTTCACTGAATTTTTAATGTCCTGCATTTTTCTTATTTCCAATTTGCTTATGACAGTACCGTACTGTTTAAAAATCTACTTGCAAACATAATATATTTTTCTGTGTGTTTAAATTTTAAAATTATTTATGGGGGGTGCCAAAGGAAGGATCCGCCGCGGATGCCAAATACTTTAGGTACGCCCCTGCCCCCGTGACCCCCAGTACAATCTTGACGGATCGCCGTGAAGTCAGGGATGGTGGGTGTTTTCTGTGTGCGTTTTAGTTTTGTTTCTTGTATAAGTGCTATGTGAATGTTTTGTTTGTGTACGAATTCCCTAAGCTGCATGATTTTTTTTGTGAGGCCATCTACGTTGTACATACTGTAATATGTTAATATTACGCTTCTGTATGTGTCTCATGGTCCTATTGTGTCTATGTCTTTGTGTATGGTGACATGTGTAAGTTGTAGTGGGGCCTGGATTAGTCTTACTGTTCCTGTGTTCAAGATACACTGTAAACAGGAAGAGCGAAGTACATAAATAAGTTTTCTGTAACTTTAATGTTCCAAATAATAAACAATGATGGGGTTCTTTAACTTCCTTCGCAACATCTAAGGTCCTTTCCAAGTAATAAAGGTTCCTAACATTGACTCTCTAGGTTTCCTTTTTGGTATAGCTTTTTTTTGTTTATAGGGTGAAACAGAGAGCCTAAATTCCTGGTTTCCAGTTTGGAACTTAACTCTAAGGGGAGCCTTTACTTAACCTTTTAATAAGAGCCAAAACGAATTATACTGTAATTTCATCTCGTATGAAACTTTGCTTATTGCAGTGTACTGGGAAGCAGTTTTCTACTTTCTATAGCTTCATGATGGAATAATAAGTACCATGCCACTTTTCTTAGTATGTGAAATGGGTTTTAGATAACGCACAGCGATGCATTAAAGCAAAAGGTAGAAGTGATAAAGACAAAGTATCATAACTTCCTAGAACTGTACCCCCCGTGTATTATAATCAGAGTTGGAAACGGGTCTACGGGTGATTTGGGAGTGAATTCAAGACGCGTCAGGTGGGTCACGGGTCATGAGGATGATCCGCCTGACCCAGGAGCGGGTCAAGACTGGTCAGTGCTGTAATTAGGTAGGGCACAAATGTCCAGTCCAATTTTAAAAATTGTATGTTGTTTACTGTTCATCAGGGGTGGATTGGTCTGTGGAGTAGCTAGGTCTGTGTTCGTAATGCAGGCATGCAGCAGCCAGTCGGAGAGGCATTTCAACGCAAGTAATGCCATACGTCCACAGCGCGTACTACTGGCACCGGAAGCAATAGAATACTAAATCCTGATCAGTTATATGATAAATGGAGGTATTGTCTTTTTCTGGTATATGATTCCCTCAACTTATATAGCCTGTATTCCATTTTACAACTTAAAATCTATATAGATTAGCTCCATCCATACAGATAGAATGAGTGAGCTATTCTTTATTATAAAGTAAAAGTAATGTAAAGTACTTTAAAATTGTACATTAAAACTACATAGAATGTACTCCGGCAATGCATATACGCAAAGAAGATCATTTGCAAGTAAATTTAAAATAAAAACATAAAAATAGACAATGTTTATCCCTATAAATATTGTAAACTTGAAAAACAATTACTGACAAATTTTCTGTGTACAGTAGAATACGCTGATACCGCGGGGTTACGTTTCGAGTGACCATGCGATATCGCGGTCGGCGTTATCTATTGTTGAAGATCTTAGGATAAAAAATTAGGTAAGGTTTCGAAGCCCACAAAAACATGCGACGTTTACCTAAAATATTAGAGTAATATTAGACTGTAGTAAATTGGCCAGTAAATAAAATTTAATAATAGATATTAATGAACATTTAAACGCAAATAAAATAAAAAAAAAATATATAAAATATAACACTCGCTATTCACGCCACACCATACGTCACTCACAGTCTCAAGTTCTTCGCATCTACCCACGGTTGCTGGGCGCCCGCCTGTCTTGAATTTTGCTCGTTTAACTTTAAAAATACCGCGTTATTCGCGTCTTGCCCGGGTAATAAAAAGCAATTACCCTAATTTTTTTTGCCTTTATTCACTTGCCGCATTATCAGTTAGTCTATTAAAGTCTGCCTATATCTCGTTATTATAACATCGAAATAATTTTGAAGAAAAAATTTCAAGCTATGTGAGACCTTAACATTTAAGTTCACGTGATAGCTTTTAAATGCAGCTTCACAAATCTTGGCGCATTGATTTCGGATTTGAAGCTCAAAATTCTGATTGTTGTGGTCTTTTTCAAAAATTTTACCACCGTTTTTTCTTGATTTCACAAAAGTATACGAACCTTTGTTGAATGATGGAAGGATATCGTTAATATATAAACTTTGTCGCAGACCATCACGGGGAAAATGATTCTCTGCCAGTGGACGACGCAAACCTTTCGACTAAAAACGTTGTCCTTCCTCTGTTCTAAATTGAAGTGGCTGAACGCTGAAATTAAAATATGAGGTCTAACATGAAACGTACATAGTAAATTTTTTTCGTTCAGTGGAAGTGGCGAGCATTTGTCCCCGCCCATTGTGGGCTTGAGCTTTATCTATTTTGGGTTTGACTCTGTCACGCCATCCGTTGAAGCTCGGCAGAGTCATACTTACAAGAGATGAGGCCGGTACTCGCTAACTTTTACCCTTAATTTTTTGCACAGTAAATTCTTTCTTGTTTCACAAACTAATATATTAACTAACTAATTAGTTACAACTAACGTCTAACAAAGGAATTAGTTGTCGTATAGTTTAGTAGCATAACATTGATCAGATATACTGTAGGTATCTTTTCATATATATATATATATATATATATATATATAACCTTTGGTTAGCTCCCGCCCGAATTGTTCATTCTGACGAAGGTCAAGCTTTTCACTCCACCTTAGACCTACAGTTCAACGTCGAATCCGAACCACGCCCCACCCAGTGGCGGATTATCATTGGGGCAATTGAGGGTAAGGCCTCAGGCCCCATGCTTGGGGGGGGGCCCCCAATCAAAGTGGATCCAGCCAAGTGAGGGTAGTAGTATAGCCGAAAAAGGGGAGAGTGCAAGAATGTTGCAGGTTATTATGTAATGTTGCAAAGGGGGTGGGGGTTGTTGCAAAGGGGGTGGAGTTGTTGCAGAGGGGTGGGGGTTGTTGCAAAGGGGGGTGGGGGGAAACTTGGAGGCGGCGTTATCCCCCAAGAGAAGGAGGAGAGGAGAGGTGTTCACCTGGCAGGAGCCAAGTGCACATTAAGACTTCAGCCGAGTTGGCGTTGTTTTATAGGCTCCTAATCAGCCAGTTGGCGTAAATGGCTTGAGTTGCCAGATGCCGCGATACCATTGTATACATTATTATAGACTCCTAATCAGCCAGTTGGCTGTAAATGGTTGTCAGATACCTCTTTTTAGCAGTATTATTGTATACATTATTATATTATATACGCCTAATCAGCCAAGGGGGAGAGGTACACATGCAGGAGGTACACACACACATACGCACACATGCAGGAGGTACACATGCAGTAGTTACACATGCAGGAGAGAGAGAGCTGAAGGAGGGAGAGAGACGCCTGTAGAGAGAGAGAGAGAGAGAGAGCTGAAGGAGGGAGAGAGACGCCTGTAGGAAGAGAGAGAGAGAGAGAGTAGTTGCCATTGATAGCAAGGCATATTATTTTCGTTTTCCTAACCTAAGAGGCCACTAAGGGGTTTACCAAAGGGCCAAAAAAAGAAGGACCAGAGGTCCTTGCTCGGCTGGAGCCGAGCTGGGAATGAGTATTCACCAGCTTCTCGATCTTTTATAAGCCTCTATTCTGGCTGAGTTGCCAGATCACGCCTTGTATTGGGGTGCTGAGTTGCCAGATCGCACCATGTATTCTAATAAGCATTGTGTACCACAATATGGTAGATGAATTAAATAATTACACACTTAATTGAAATATAGATGTATATAGTGTTTTACAATAGATGTATATAGTGGATTATATGCAAAATATAACATTAACTTGAGCTTCCTTGAAGTTGAACTTATCGAAACAAATAACATAGTTATCCATAATTCAGCCGAAAACAATTAATTTTATGGGTAACTATTTCGACATAAGTTTACTATAATTATATCAGTCTTTTAAATATCTTCTGATATATATTATATATAAAATACCACAATATATATTTATAGTTATTCAGTAACACATTAGAAAGATTTACGCAATAATAGAATTAACAAAGTTACCCAATAAATAATTCGTTAGACAGAAACGAATTTTTATAAGGGATACCCAGCTTCATTAAACTTGAAGATGAACGAAGCAAATAACATAGTTATCCATAATTCAGCCGAAAACAATTAATTTTATGGGTAACTATTTCGACATAAGTTTACTATAATTATATCAGTCTTTTAAATATCTTCTGATATATATATATATATATATATATATATATATATATATATATAAAATACCACAATATATATTTATAGTTATTCAGTAACACATTAGAAAGATTTACGCAATAATAGAATTAACAAAGTTACCCAATAAATAATTCGTTAGACAGAAACGAATTTTTATAAGGGATACCCAGCTTCATTAAACTTGAAGATGAACGAAACAAATAACATAGTTATCCATAATTCAGCCCTCACGAATAACGAAACGAAATCGATCATTTACGATACAATTCGAAACCCACCAAACGAGATGAAAAGTTAAGAAACATACGAGCCTCATTCCCTGCGAAGAAAAAATGAAAAAACGAAATTAAAAGAAACGAAGAAAGTTGGATTTCCCCAAAACACAGTCCACTATAGCGAGGTTGGTTTCGGAGAAAATCTGCTTGCGAGAGACCTTTCTTAAAGACAGCCCTCGATAAGTACCCAATGCTCCAAATATTAATATTGCCATTGTTATTACTTCTACAATGAATCCAATTAAATTCTGCTTATTAAATAACTTTTTTAGACACTTGATTTTTATTATAAATATTTAAGTCACGAATAACAGTGGGAAAAACGTACACACTATATATATATATATATATATATATATATATATGCTACACACAGACCGTGCATGGAACAAGGAACTCTTCTGGGATAATTAAATCCACTATAGTCCGAGTAAGTAATGACAAATACCGCCTCGGTGGTGTAGTGGTTAGCGTCGCGGACTACGAATCCATCGGCCCAGGGTTCGAGACCCGACGGCAGCCGGCGCGCAGCAAAACCCAGCTGTTCATCCTTCCACACAATAAAGAAAGTGGTTGGTAGATAAATGGGTACCCTAGGAGGCCTAGTGGTCAAGACGCTGGGCTGCTGATGGGTCGTGGTTCGGAATCCACGTTAAACTGTAGGTCTAAGGTGGAGTGAAAAGCTTGACCTTCGTCAGAATGAACAATTCGGGCGGAAGCTAACCAAAGGTTAGCCCGACGCGGGCAACGGGTCACTCGCAAAGAGAATTTAATCATTGGTAAACTTCCTTCCAGACCACTATATATATATATATATATATATATAGAAAGAGAGCGAGAGTTTTGTTCAATAAATAATAATCGAAAAAAACATCATAATGCACGATTTTCTATGTAGCAATACTAATTAACTCTTTCTCGCCTACGGCGGTACAAGAACATAATACGTGCACTCGCTCGTAAATTAGACCTCCAGTTTAACATGGGTTCAGAAATACATCTCGTCGATGGGGTTCGTTGCTTACTCTACCACATGGACTTTTATATGTAAGAGACCTAACCTAACCTACGAAATACATCTCGTCAGGGCCGATCCTAGAGCCATATATAGCAATGGAAATGAGCGCGATGTGTCGTTAAATACGTGATTTAAAATAACAGGACCATTTGACCCGAGGCAGTAGTATACCCGAAAAACATCGTAATGCACGATTTTTTCTATGTAGCAATAATAATTAACTCTTTCAAATACGTGATTTAAAATAACAGGACCATTTGACCCGAGGCAGTAGTATACCCGAAAAACATCGTAATGCACGATTTTTTCTATGTAGCAATAATGATTAACTCTTTCAAATACGTGATTTAAAATAACAGGATCATTTAACCCGAGGCAGTAGTATGCCCGAAAAACATCGTATAACCTAACTATAATTTACAACTATAGTTTACCTTGACTTTCATATGCTTCTATCCTGTTTTATTAATAAAGATTTTTAACTTTTAATAACGTATGAATAAAGATTTTTAACATTTAATTTTATTTTAGTATTTATTCATGCCACGCCGCCTTAGACCACAGCTTAACGTTGAAACCGAATGTTCTTTTTAAAATATAATTAGGATATAATTTCTTTATTATAAAATAAGTTAACAATTATGTTAACAAACAATACTAATAATTTGTAAGTAAAAAATATAATATAAGGGACTACCATAGAAATGTAAGTGCCTATAATTCGATTTTATATATATGTTACTCGTCCGGTCTCGTTATAGCGGATTGGTACACGTCATAGCTCCACCCAGCTACATCGGCAGCCAATCACTACGAACATCTGGTCTTTTGGGCGGAGCTTGGCGAATGTGCATATAAAAGGGGATATTTTCAGTTGGGAGTAACAGTAGCTATTTTCGCATCAGTGAATAATCATTCCTCAACCATGGACCTGTACGTCTCCCCAGATTTGTATGAAGAAAGTGATACTGCAGCATTAACCGCAATTAGTCTTTTCAATGCGATTGATTGTGGCGAATTATTTTCGACGCAAACCGTAGAAGATATTTGCAGTGACGCTCCTTACAATCCGACGCAAGGGACTACCATAGAAATGTAAGTGTCCATAATTCGATTTTATATATATACGGAGAGTTGTAGTATTTCGTCAAATAGATACTAGTCAAAAATGTCAATCAATGTTATTTCCCCATCATGCTAAAATCGAAATTGGTAATCGAACCAAAGATATCTTCACATAATGGGGATCTGTCTGTATACTCTGTATATGTTTTCATTATTCCTTTAAGGTCCGATGAGGATTTGACACGTGTTATACAATCTTTTGAAGAACCTCGGAATATGGATGATATACTGATCAGTCAGCAGTGTCACACATCCTCCACCATGGACCTGTACGTCTCCCCAGACTTGTATGAAGAACGTGATACTGCAGCATTAACCACAATTAGTCTTTTCAATGCGACTGATTGTGGCGAACTATTTTCAACGCAAACCGTAGAAGATATTTGCAGTGACGCTCCTTACAACCCGACGCAAGGGACTACCATAGAAATGTAAGTGTATAATTAGAATTTTATATATATATATGGAGAGTTGTAGTATCTCGTCAAATAGATACTCGCCAAAAATGTCAATCAGTGTTATTTCCCCATTATGCTAAAATCGAAATTTTTATGGCGTTCACTCCTCGAACCAAAGATATCTTCACATAATGGGGATCTGTCTGTCTGTATACTCTGTATATGTTTTCATTATTCCTTTAAGGTCCGATGAGGATTTGACACGAGTTATACAATCTTTTGAAGAATCTCGGAATAGGGAGGGTATACTGATCAGTCAACAATGTCACACCGAAATAATGTAAGTGTTTTTCGATCTTTTTGGGATAAGAAGACACAATATATTTTCATAAATTTATTAAATGAAAGAAATCAGTACAATAAACGAATATACCGTTACAAATATACGAACAAAAACATTATAATATACAACGAGTACGTACAATTGGAAAACGGTTTTTTATCTGTCTGCATACCATTTCATCGTTTCGGTGAGTGTGACACGGGTCAAATAAATTTAAAAAATTTATAAATTCTTTATCATTTGACATATGCATGAGAAATGAGACACAGTACATTCCGCAAACATTAGTAAAATATCCCTGCATACGAAATGGGTTCCATACAACTTCGGGAATATGTAACTGAGCGAGAAATTTTACAATAATAGGGTCACTCCAGGGTTGAGTACCGAGTGAATCAAAATAGTACAGGCGCTGTCTATTTTTAAAATAGACAGCGATCCAGTGAATCCCTTCATTACCGATGATGTCTGTGTTCACAATAAGACTACCGCATTCTCGCGTACTTGGCAAACTCAATGTTTCATTCTTCGCAAACACGCCGATAAATTTGGAACGTGTGACTCGCT
Source organism: Bathynomus jamesi (assembly GCA_023014485.1). Lineage (NCBI taxonomy): Eukaryota > Metazoa > Arthropoda > Malacostraca > Isopoda > Cirolanidae > Bathynomus > Bathynomus jamesi. Next base: position 360,652 of record JAJOZX010003332.1, read on the forward strand.
CCATTACTTTCTGAAGTGTATTAGCATCCATTTTAAAAGTCAGTGATAACGCTTCTAAATCTATCTACTTCTATTAGGGCTTGCGATTCGAGATATACTAGTACACTAATAGGAGCGTCTATAGGCTTGGCGAATTCCAGCCGCACTGAGATGTTACCGCTCTGCTGTGGTGTTAAATGGGTATTTACGCTAGCAGATAAGTCAGGTGTAATGTCAAACGGATAAAGGTTAAATTGATCAATGAATTCTTCCTGCGTTACCCCATTACCAAGCTCATCACAATCACCTGCAATATGGGTCAGATTACTATAGGCTCTGGCACAAAGAGGTAACACAGCGTCTGATGAATAGTCCGTACCCATTGTTCCACCCAAAGCAGTGCCATTAACGTATAGAGTTATATTTTTAAGTCCGAAATTCTCGAATTTAAAGGCACTCTTTTTATATTTTCCATTCACCGAAGCGTGGTCCTGCATGCCGATTAATATCCTTTTAGGAAGATTTCCCAGGGCAATGTTTTCTATCTGCTTCGATGCCAACCCTGCAGGAACCGTATATAGTTTGATCTGCACTCTGTTAATAGGATATTTCACTGTAGCGTTTAGTAAATTTTTCTCAATTTCTAGTTGTTTTGGTGAACTTAATTTCACTCGCCGTACGCGGAGGTATGTGTCCATAATGTGAACCACAACGGACTTTGCACCCTCTTCTTGATTCGCATCCAGATTTAAGCAGATCTCAGGACTCGTGCGGGTGAGCTTTATTTTCATATCCACCCCGTTCACAAGCAACTTCTCCTGGAAAGTGAAATCTGTGTGCAACCGTCCAAAACACTCGTATATTTTCTTTTTAGAATTTTTAAATTTGTCCTTTATACTATTTTCATCTTTAGTTTGATAATATCCCTCCGCACTTAAAAAGGTAGCCTTCGCTTCTTTGGAAAAGTTGAGGACATTTTCCAAATAGGCTCGTAGATGATAGTACCCCGTGCCTGCCGATATGTTGGTCTGATTTAAATATACGTCACACTGGTTGAATATGGCGTGCAGAAAGTTTGTTTCAGGGTATACAGCATATTTGTCATCGCAGGCCGTTCCATCAGAATGGGCTATACGTAGCTTAGCGTACATGTGCACACAGCTTGGATCAAAAAAGTAAGGACCTGAGCTGGGTATCACGAATTCTATAGGTGCACTCGGTGAACTAATTGTGTTTAAAGGGTTAATTGTAATAAAGTCACTGTGCTCAATAGAAACTTGGGTTGGCGGGAGCTCAAAAAAGGACAGCTCCGATTTACAGCATTGTGAACTACATGGGTGGATGAAGCGTGCCATGGCGAAATAGTGACTCCTCTCTCGACAAGTGGTAAACAAACTATGATTCATGAGATCAATATCCTTAGCTTATATCAGTCAAAAAAGTGGTCAACCATAGGTTTCATTCGCTTACAGCATTTCTTTTTTGATAGCCTTTTACGTTTAATACCACGTGACCCCTTCTTCTTCCGGGGAGCCCTCTTCTTCTTCCCGCCACCACGCATTTTTCTCTTTGCATCTTTGATGATTTCGTTCCGTGTACGCTTTAAATGTTTTTTTAGAGCTTCTTTAGGTTTAGCCCCGGCCAATATGTCTTCTGCAGTGTTAAGGCCTGATTGTAGCGCTTTCCTTCCAAGGTATCTGGCACCCCTCTTCAGCAAAGGAACAGCCGTACGTAGTATGGATGAAAAAATGGATCCAAGTCCACTACCGCGCTGGTATCGCATCCCTCGATAGACGGTGAAAGGCTTTCTATCCATTATAACTCAGTGCGTCGAAAGTGTAGCTTCACTGTTAAGCTCCCGTTACCGAATGGGAAGTTTTCGCCCTCAATCGTTCTTATATATATTGTGATATTGGTTATTAAATTAGTTGCGACATTCACATAATGGGGCCTGTCATATGTAATACTCAAACTCCTTCCTCTATGGTTGGGGATGTGAGCAATGCGCAGCAGGCGTGCCTGGGTATCCCCAACAAACTGGTGCTCCACTATATTACTGTAAATATAGCACATGTCTGGGGACCTTTCAGCCAATTTCTCCATCTTCAATTGATACATTAATCTGGACAAGTTATACTGTGTCTCGTGAAATGTGTCTCTTTGGAAGGCTGCGCTATATCGGCCGTTGGTTAGAATTTTGAACTTTCTATGTTCTTTAAGACGTCTGTTAGTCTTTGATTTTAGGATTAGTGTATGTGCAGGGTTGTTTACGATTTCATATACTAAATCATTCGTAAGGTTTGAGTTTCTTAAACTCACGTTTAAGCCTCTCACAACATCCTCGGCCGAACCATATTGACCCGGCCCTAGTCTTACTTCTGTACTGTAATACCGTGTAATCTTAGTCCGAGCGATGCGCATAGTTTCATCCATAGCTACCCCAGCTTTTTCACACTCGTCAATGTCTCTAAGAATCGTAAAAACGGTTTCTTTATGTTCAATATTTAAAAAGACGGTGTCCAGCTGAATTTCGCATATCCCCACCTCATACGAATCACGACCCAATTCAATGTGCCCATGGAGTTCTGTTACAAAGTTGGCTAGCGTGTTGTTAGGGTGTACAGACAGGGACGAGGAGGACGGGAGTGTGACGTAGAAATGGTTAGGAGCCATGTTGCATACTATTTAAGCTTCATTATTGCATCAGCTTTTATATAGGTGTTGAAGCTTTCTGGGTACCCTAGCCATTTCACCAGGTACATTTTTCTCCTTCCTGAACCTTTGCTTCCTAAAATTTTCTCAATTTTAAACACATTTTTTTCTAAATTAAACGCAACTTTCTGCAATTCCTCGCGGTAAAAGCCTCCTGAGATTTCTTCCCCATTCAAATCTTCAATGTAATACATCATTATCACACCTTTAGGTCTCACAGCCCTAACTTTAAAAATCTCGCGTGTCCATCCTTGCTCAAAACCCTTTGCGAATTTATTCCCCGAACGCGACAGCCTTACATAATCATTGATTTTGAAGCGCACAGAGTGTGGTGGTGGTGGTGGTGGTGGTGATCCATCTCTTCTCGGGAGCGTACCTCTTTCTAAAACTTCGTTAGGTGTTGCCCCAATCGTGCGATGGTGTGAGCGGTTGTAGGATGATGCCAATGATTCCAGAATGTCTAGAAATCTGTATGTGTTTTTATGTGTAAAATAACGGTGCATGCGTTCCTTTATGGTGCGCTGAACTCTTTCAGCTAAAGAAGCCTTATGTATAGAATTGGTTGTGTAATAGCTGATATTAAACTCTGTCAACATATTCTGAAAAGCACGGCCTATAAACTCCTTCCCCATATCCGTACAAAAATAGCCAGGAACCCTGTTTTCTTTTAACATTAGCGTTTTGGTGGCTTTAGCAACTGTTTCAGGTGATTTATTTTTCAGAGGAACTAGCCACAGATATCTAGAGAACACGTCTATTATGAATAGAATGTAGCGGTAACCATCGTTATACACAGAATATCTTTGCATGTCTGTTAAATCTGCTTGCCAAATAGAATCAATCGAGGAAGCCGTTGTCTTGGCTGTTTTAAACCTTTTTCTCACAGGCTTATGAAGCGTATAAGCGTCCTGCTCCCTCAAAAATCTTTCAACATCTTTTTTTCCTACTCCGTAAACACTTCTGTACAGTCTATCTACGCCGCCGTAAGAGGATGGGGTAGAAATGTCATAATAGCGTTTAGTTAATACGTTAGCCATTTGCGTATTTTAGAGGCACGTGGGTAGGGTTGGTTTAACCTCTTCTTGCTCCTCTTCAAAGGTGTTACCGCCGGGGGTGACGGCGCCTTCAATTGTGTCACAGGCGTTGCATGTTCCAAGTCTTTTAACCTGTTCAGATTTCCTATCAACGTTTTAGGGACATTTATTTGTTGTAGTCTTGCTTTAATATGCTTCCATCCTGATGGTGATGGCCTATCCCACTTTCTCACCAGATCATGGACAATGTCTACGATATTCGATCCCTGTACCTTTGATCCTTCCACAATGATCTCCCCTGTATCGGTCCATTGTATGGCGGGATCCTCATTCAATAGATTATAAAGACTTAAGCCTTTACTCCTCAATGTAAGTGGGAGGGTATTTTTTAATACATGTTCGATATGTTGTGTGGCTAATCTTTTTGGTTGGTCAGCTGTGTCGTCGGGTACAGATCCTATGTCGCCATCGTCCCCCGTGCTGTGCCTAATAACCACAGGAATCTCTGTAGGGCTCTTATAATTTTCGTACTCGTGAAGAAATTTCTGCAGAGCTTCTTGGTATAAGATTCTTTTCTCATCAGGTGTTTTTTCACTGTTTAATAGGGCTAACAATTCGCTTTCCATTCTTTTAAGTCTGCTTTTACGGGGATCTAGATCCGTGTCTCTTTGCAGTGAGGCGTACACCTCGTGGGGAATCACTACCACTTTCTTCATTATATTAATCTAGTCAGTAAAGGACCCAAAACTGAAAATAAGATGGGGAGAAATGACCCTCCTGTTTGTACAATAATTCGTTTTTTCTTCGCTACAGTTTGGCTTTTACGAGCGAGTGCACGTATTATGTTCTTGTAGCGGCGTAGGCGAGCCTTCTGATGGGTTTTCATTGATACATTGCAATTTATAACGTTAAGACAGATTTCACAGATGCATTTTAAAAAGTCGGCATCGATATTTTTAATAAACATCTGCTGCATTGCCCGGGCAGTCGATGATAGATTTTTATTAATTCACGGTATTTCTTTAGTCTCTTTGTCATTCTGGAATATACACCGTTTCAGGCTCGTTTGGAAATATATTCGTTCGCAGAAGCACTCTAAACGTGTTTCGCGGATGAAGGTCGCAAAGCAAATATCCGTAACGCGTGCTTGTAGCTTCTTTATAAACTTCCAAAAACTCCTTACGCTGATTCGGGAACATTTGATTGGCTAATACCCCAATTTGTGATACATCTCTACGTTGCGCGAATAAGACTAGATATTGCGTATTTAACGACACATCGCGCATGTATCTATTTTTGAAAAATAGATTCTGATTGATGAAGAACACGCTTATGTTAAGATGGTGGGAGAATACTGTAAATGTCTCGGCAAACGTTTTATCCATCTCCAACATGAGATCGTCAATTACAATGATTGTATGTTCATTTCCCTTTAACGAATTAACGTCATATACGCCTTTGTGGAACAAAATATCATCTTGGTACTCGTTGAACACTGATTGATACGTCGAATAGCACCATATAACTTTATGCACAAATTTCGAGAACATCTCCCCTTTTCTTTAATGATTTTAAGCATAAACACAGTTTTACCACATCCTGTAGGTCCAGATATAATACATGTGGATGGGCTCGTGAATCTGAATTTTTCTACAGAGTCCATTTCTAACACGTCACACTCCTAAGTGAGTCATTTACAAAATATTACAAATTTTGAGTGCTGATCCTTATATTTCTTCTCCCACAGAACCGTGAATGACGATGAGGTAGAGCAGCCCATCATTACGGATGACCTCGACGACAGTGTAGTTGTGATCTCCTCCCCTGAACCCTCACCAGCGATACCGGTAACACGTCCAAAGCGGAGGTATGAGATACCCACGTCAGGTATAAAGCGACCGAAATACGCGTCTGTTGCAGCGGTAATAGATCCCCAACCCTCAACCTCTTACGCAACAACACCCCAGCAGCACCTAATATATCCCCTTATTCATCCGCCGCCCCCGTTCTGTTAAGTCTACAATAATAGAGCCCCAACCCTCCTACGCAACAGGGCCCCCATCAGCAGCACCTAATATATCCACTAATTCATCCGCCCCCCGTTCTGTTGAGGATGGTATAACGCTGGAATTGGTGCGATCCGCAGCCCCCACCCCAGCCTTGACTAGAAATCGGTATAGAGTCAGGGTCGACCCTAGAGTCATGTATAGCAATGGTATTGAGCGCGGACTACGCCGGGTTGTAGAGCGTATTATAGAGTTTGCTCTTCAGAATCGTGACGAGCGTGAAGTCAGGACGAGTATGTCCTTTGGATTCGGGTCAGATGACGGTGATGTAGACGATTATTGGGTGATAGTGCCATTTAGACGTTTGGCGGCTGAAGATGTAGAATATATATTAGGGCGTATAATGCAAGCCGCCCAAAGTAGTATAGCCTTCAATATGGACAACTTCACGGTAAATATTGACCATGTATACCGTGTTGCGGGTCATAGTGCCATACCGTATACTCTTAACTTCAATTCTCAAGCTATTTATAGACGGCATATAAACGTCGATCGTGGTTGCGGCTTTATAGCAGTACTCTTAGCACGTATGTTTACTGTACAAAATACACGAACTCAAAAAATTTGGTTGCCTACAGTCGTGGAGCGTGCCCGTAAACTAGCTGAAGACTGTGAACTTGAATTTGACTGTAATATGGGTCCTGAAGAGCTGAGAAGGGTAGAACAGGAAATGAATGTCCGCATAGTAGTTGTGTTTGGGTTGGATGATCGTCGTAGGACTGTGTATGTTTTTAAAAGCTGTGTGAGAGATCGTACAAGGCCCCTACTTATTTTAGGATTGTCAGGGACAACGTATCTCCCCATCCGTAATATAAGGTGGCTTTACGCGAGTTATGACAAAAGTCGAAAATATGGGAGACATCATGATTTGTGTAAGGGGTGCCTCGAGTTTGCGGATGATATAGTGAGACATTGTAAAGAATGTCACATGGTATGTGAGCAGTGTAAAAGCACCAAATGTGAAAGCCGTGTAGTTGAAGCTGAGAAGAGAGACTGTGATGTGTGTAGACGCACATTTTTCAATAATAGCTGTTTTGATTTCCATAAATCAATTGGCACGTGCAGGAAAATGAGAATCTGTGAATGTGGTATGTTTCACACAATGGATAATTGGGGAAAATTTAAGCACAAGTGTGACGTAATTCACTGTCCTACATGCCAGGAGGAATATAAGGCGGATGGAGTAAAGCATGTATGTTATATGAAAGATGCTAAGCCTAAAAATAACCCTGTATAACTGTATACTACGATATAGAAACATATACGAACGCTGAAACCAAAGAGGTAATTCCACATTTACTTGTGAGCCAGACTATCTGTGATGAGTGTATGGATATCGAATGTGACGAGTGCCCCAAATGTGGTAAACGGACAAACGTTTTTAAAACGAATGTCAGCGATAGTCCTGTGAAACTATTTGTGTCCTATATTGTCAAGTTAGCCGACAAGTTCAAAAAAATGACTGTGTATATTCTCGCCCATAACGGGGCAAAGTTTGACACGCAGTTCCTTTATAAGGAGTTGCTTGAACACGAATCCTCTGAGATATTTACAGGTGATCCATTGAAAAGAGGCAACAAATTAATACAGATGCAGATAAGAGGCAATGTACAATTTAAAGATACTTTATTATTCACACCTTGTAAATTAGCAAAGCTACCCAAGGTGATGGGAGTAGCAGCTGAAGTTTCCAAAGGATACTTCCCATACACTTTCCTCACCAGCGAGACTTTAAACTACGTAGGCCCACCACCCCCCAAACATTATTTTGACTGCATGGATGAACGTGAAGACTTTGATCGATACTACGACAGTTTTAATGAAAGTAACCCTTATAATATAGCTGATGAATGTGAGCGTTATTGCGTGAATGATGTGCGCGTGCTTAGAGTATGTTTCCAGGCCTTTAGAAGGATGTACATAGCCCGTTTCAAATGCGATCCACTGCAAGTCGCAACCACCATCGCATCATTATGTTTTACGGTGTTCAAGAATAACTTCATGCCGAAAGACACCTTAGCCATTATTCACCGAAACAATCCCCGCAGTTACGGGCACAAGGCTATTTACTGGCTCATACACCTACAGCAACAGACAGGTGTATACATAAAGCACGCCCGCAACACGGGTGAAGTACCCATTAAGATTAATGGACGTGTTTTTTGGGTTGATGGGTTAAGTGAAAACCGTGTCACTGGTGTGAAGACTGTGTACTCCTTTAACGGTTGCTGGTGGCATGGATGCCCCCGTCCTGAGTGCGGAGTCACCGGAGATATCAACGGTAGGTCTCCTGCCGACTGTCTTGCATCGACCCGCACCCGCGATCAACTTATAGGATCACAGTTCACTCACAAAGTCTTGTGGGAGCATGAATATGATGCACGGATGGAGACAGACGAGGTGTACCGTGAGGAAATAAAAGCGATCAAGCGTTCAATGGTGCTGGATCCTCTCAAATGTGGTGATAGCTTGTTTGGAGGACGTACAAATCCTTTCAGACTATACTTCCCACCTACGGAGGGCGTGAAGCTCCATTACTACGATTTCTGTTCTTTATACCCATACGTGATGAAGAGCAATCCGTACCCCGTGGGCGCTCCTGAGAAACTGGTGGGGCCTAGCCTACCATCCATCAATGAATTTTCAAAAAATTTGAATGATCGTTACTTTGGGATCTCTTTCGTAGACGTACTCCCCCCACGCAATTTATGGATGCCGATCTTACCTGTCGTTATCGACGACAAGCTCATGTTTCCCCTGTGCGTGAAGTGCGCGGAAGAGGATAACGGCGAATGTAACCATATACCCCACCAGCGTAAGATCAGAGGCGTATATACAAGTCCTGAGTTGGCCCTAGCCGCGCCATGGTTATAGAATACTGAAGATACATGAGGTGTGGAGGTTTCAGAAGCTACCCAACCTTTTCACACCATATATAAACACCTTTTTGAAGGATAAGGTTGAGGCATCAGGGTATCCGCGAGGAGTTGATACCGAAGATGAAAAGTCTGCCTATATTCAACGTTACCGCGACCGCGAAGGTATACAACTTGATCGTGTCCAAATTGTAAAGAATCCTGGCAAGCGCTTTAGTGCAAAGTTGTGTCTAAACAGTCTATGGGGAAAATTTGCGCAGAATACCGGCAGAGGGAGCATTCATTTGGCACAAAGTTATAGCGATGTCTGGGATTATGCCAATGCCCCCGATAAAGAGGTCATGGAGATCGTAAATGTAGGTAATACTTACGTAATAAAGTACAACAACACTGAATTTGCCACAGATACCTCAAGGGTTACAAACATACCTGTGGCCAGCTTCACAACAGCCTACGCCCGTATAAAACTTTGGGGTCTATTGCATTCTCTTGGGCGGAGAGTATTGTATGCCGATACAGATAGCGTGATATTCACAGAGAGGGAGGGTGAATACATGCCCACTATTGGGGAGTTCCTCGGCGAGCTCACTGATGAGATCAAGGATGAGTATGGGGACAACGCATACGCCGACTCTTTTGCCTCAACAGGACCTAAGACTTATGGGGTACGGGTCAGGGTGGGGGATGAAATGAAATATATCGTGAAGGCAAAGGGTATTACGCTCAACCATGCGAATCGGGAGGTTGTTAACTTTGAGTCGTTGAAGGATCTAGTATGTTTGGATGAACAACCTCACCAACTAATTGTAGGCACCCACAATTTTCGGGCGCAGAAGCTGGGGGCGTGAAGGAACTTAGGGGTACGATGGTGTGCCGTAACACCTATAGGAAACGTTACCAGTTACCTGGTACCTATGATACCGTACCCTTTGGATACCAATGATGCTTCTAACTCACACGTCTTGTATATAATCGTATCTATTTGTAAATATATGATATATATATATATATATATATATATATATATATATATATATAACTTGAATATCTCGTTTATTAAATCGTATTTGTAAATATATATAACTTGAATATCTCGTTTATTAAATAAATCATGTTTCAAATAGCGTTTCACTTTCTCCTGTGTGTGTGTGTGTGTGTGTGTGTGTAGGTGAAAGTTCTAAGCTCCGCCCACTGTAAGACCGTGAGTCATGCTACTATCTGGGAGTCCCTGCGTGGTCAGTCGACCGCAGTAAGCCCGAGAGATCAGACGTGTATTCAGATCAGACGTGTATTCAAATGGCTACCTTTAATATTGCTTGTACAACGTTTACGAAATGGTATTCAGTAAAGTGCCAGGATGTGGTGGATACCGAAAAACTTCCTATTCATCCCTCCTATGCCTCTTTTAAAAACACATTGGATTGTGCGAAGTTCCAAGATGTACAAATACTCTACGGATGTTCTGGTGAGACCGTTGAAGGCTTTCGTTGCACAGACGATGTGCTGAAGTATACTGCAGAGCTAAACTTTATAAAGTCTCACATACACCGTGAAGTAAAAGAAACAACGCGTGCAGAAGAGAAGCAGCAGGTATGGATAATGAGTCTTGCTGATGGGTGGTGTGACAAGCGGTATTACGTCATGCTACACCATGTCGATTACTCATACCCTACGACTGGAAATGTGAATCTCGTGATCATGGACAATCTTAAGTATTTTTATCACTATATTAACGTATATCATGATGAGGTTCGTAGTGAGGTTGTGGCTAGTGCCCTGCGTGAATTTTTAACAGAGTTTAGAGACGAGTATCGTTTGATGGGCAGAAAGGAAAAATATGAACATATGTTCCTCTCAAATAGTGCGCCGGAGTGTGGAGATGTTTAGTAAAATGTTCCTAGTTCTTATCCAAAATGTCTGGTGCGTAGGCTGGTAGGATATTCTTGTACCGGTACAACAATTCGACTCGCGGAACAAGCCCATTCACGTATCATCGAGTCAGCGCCCGTCGAACCATTCCTGCTACCTGCGTGCCTCACACGGCTCATAGTTATCTCAGAGCTTGAGCCGAGTGGACGTGCGCTCTTCGAATACGATGGAACTTCCTTTGAGCAGCATTCTCAACGCCTCGTACGATGTGTCCGTGACGAAATCGTTGCGCGTGTTCAGGCGTAATTCCGGTACCATTAGCTATGTACTGGAAACGGAATGTAGACCGACAAACAAACGGGTTTATTTAAGTATCGAGGAGATGAATAGAATCTTTGTGATAGTTGAGAAGTGGAGTGAAGATCGTTATAAAATACCTGCTAACGTAGGTACAAGAAGAGAGCAGATTAGTGACGCACCCTCATACGCCGTTGTATGTACGTTGTGTATAAATAACGATCGGCCGTGCATTGATAAGGCTGATGTGGAAGAATGCTTCTGATAATAACGCTCTTATTCCTACGCGAAACCGTTTCATCCTCGACAGAATGTTTGAAATCGTCGGATTCCGTAAACTGAAACCTATATTAGACGCGCGTGTTACGGATATGCTTTATTTTGATACAGTACTTGAATACGCATACACCGCTCTGCTCGATGGGTTTACCGAGTGTAGGACTGGTGAGAATGGTCTAGTGCTGGATGTTTATTTAAAAAGTTTAGACTCTTTGAAATACCATGAACTTTGGTACAAAGCAATTGATCGGTACAAGGCTGAGCTCACCTACACCGTTCACCTGAAGAACTATTTCTTTATATAGCGCGAAGTTGTCGTAACGATTTAGAAGATTATTTCAATTGCCGCTATGTTGAGTGAGTTCACGATTGAAAAGCTCGAGTCGGTAGAAATAAACCCTCGATTGGAAAAGCGTTCTTATAAACTTGTGTTTAATAATGTAGCTAACGATGAACTCTTTGTGCGTGCTTTTGATTGTATTCTAGACGTGTTTAAAGATGACTTACCAACCGGTTGTAAAGTGGGAACAAAAATAGTACTGAACGATATGAAAGCCTTCATATCGATACAGGTTTCCCTATACTTTAAGCGGTGAAATATTATTAAGCCGCATATACTGCGTAATGCAGAGCAATAATGATGTAATTGTAAACTCGATTAAGACCGAGTTTAGTATTTTGAAAAAAAAGTGAATTGTATTTATATTTTGCTTGACATTTCCCCGATTATACGCATATTTTATTGATTTGTGTTTATATATATATATATATATATATATATATATATATATATTTTGCGTGATATTTCTCCTGTAGTTATGTACATATTTCTATTGAAGTGTATATGAAATGTATATTATTTTATATATCACCATAATTGTGTGTGTGTGTATTTCTCCTGTACTGTTATGTACATATTTCTATTGAAGTGTATATGAAATGTATATTTTATTTTATATATCACCATAATTGTGTGTGTGTGTATATTTCTCCTGTACTGTTATGTACATATTTCTATTGAAGTGTATATGAAATGTATATTTTATTTTATATATATATATCCATAATTGTGTGTATATATTTCTGTTATACGCATATTCCTCAAATGTATATTTATTTTCTATATATTTATAATAAAAAGAATGATGCAATGTTGTTTATTGTTATGCCTTCTACTACCGGTATTCGAAATATAATAATGTATACAACGGTATTGCGGTATCTGGCAATATTTAAGCCTTCTAAGCCAACTGGCTGATTAGGAGTCTATAATAGTGTATACAATGGTATCTGGCAACTGTCTTCGGAATACATGGCGCTATCTGGCAACTCATTTACAGCCAACTGGCTGATTAGGCGTATATAATAATAATGTATGCAATAATACTGCTAAAAAGAGGTATCTGACAACCATTTACAGCCAACTGGCTGATTAGGAGTCTATAATAATGTATACAATGGTATCGCGGCATCTGGCAACTCAAGCCATTTACGCCAACTGGCTGATTAGGAGCCTATAAAACAACGCCAACTCGGCTGAAGTCTTAATGTGCACTTGGCTCCTGCCAGGTGAACACCTCTCCTCCTTTCTCTCCTCCTTTCTCTTGGGGGATAACGCCGCCTCCAAGTTTCCCCCCCACCCCCCTTTGCAACATTACATAATAACCTGCAACATTCTTGCACTCTCCCCTTTTTCGGCTATACTACTGAGGGTGACTGTGTTAATTTCAGTGGAGTTTATTTCGGTGTTAATATGCCAGATATTGCCAGTGGCCCTTGATTATTATTTTGCAAGTTTCATTGTTAATCTAAAATTTTATCTTTATAAATAATTTTATTTGTAAAAAGCATTTGTAAAAAATAGTGTCTCACTATATCTTTTTTTTAAAGTCTGTGCTGTAGAAACCTAAATTCGCGCAGTTTTTCAAAGCTGAAGCATATAAACTTTATATGCATTATAAAGGATGAAGCTAGAGGAAAAAATGAAACAAGAACGGCTGAATATTCTCTCACTGATGTACCTGGGTGATTACAAATGATCTTCCCGATTTTAAACATTTATTATGAAAAACTAACAAAGCTACAGCGAAAAACAAGACATACAAATAAAGAATATTTCAGGGAATTTTTATTTGTAATATAATATTGAACACATCAGAGATAGTCCTAAAGTTAACGTGTTTTGTGCTCTTACCGCTGAGAAAGTGTACGATCTATCCTTCTTTGCTGAACAAACAATTAACGGTATCATTTACCGCGATATGCTACACCTGTGGCTGGTGCCACCGTGTTAAGGTTCTTTTATGTTTGTTTCTCAATTAGCCTAAGCACAGTACATGTAATTCGTGTAGGCTCTAAATGTACTACGTACTGTACGCGTAAGGTTAATAAAAATCTATAGAAAAGGGTCCCCAAAATAAAATTAGCCTCAGGCCCCAAGTACAGTTAATCCCCCCTGGCCCCACCAGCAGCCCAGCGTCTTAACCACTCGGCTACCCAGGGGTACCCATTTATTGACCAACCACTTTCTTTATTGTGTGGAAGGATGAACAGCTGGATTTTGCTGCGCGCCGCCTGCCGTCACCGGGTCTCGATCCCGGGGCCGATGGATTCGTAGTCAGCGACGCTAACCACTACACCACTGCACACTCATCATCCCTTCTAGAATCTGTTATACGTCCCCTGAATGGTCGCTGATGTATCGGGATTGTTGTTATACTGTCTAATAATTACTGTTAAACTCCTGCATAGCAATTCCGTAATTTTGTGTCTAACTTTATCGTAACTTTTGTACGCCTAACATTTTCAACAAACATAATTATGAAAGAGTTCCTCATCAAACATGATTGCATAAATTCAGGCGTAGGAGTAGAAAATAAACCTTTAAATCGACTTGTTCTTTTTAATTGCTTTTTTTAAAAGAATAAATATGAACTTAAGAAAAAAACGTTTTTATCTTTTCTGTGAAGATATTTTTAACCCTTATTTAATAACCTTGGTAAAATATTACACTTTCGTAAAGTTTACCATGGTTATAAAATAGGGGTTTACCCCTTTTTTGGACCTATATTACATATTTCGTCGACAAGACCAAAACGTTGACACAAAAAACTAACAACCTAACAGCCCAATTTAACAGCCTAACGTAACCTAATTTAATCTAACCTATAATAACTTGTCGATCAAATGTCGTAAGGCCGCTTTTTTGGTATTATTCTACTATTACACCCGTCTAACGTCCAGCAATTATTATTATGTTCATTAAGTAGATTTTTAATTCTAAGACACTTTCCTTCTATAGCGTTTCCGTCGCAAATGCTTCGTTTTCGAGATATAAACATTTTTTGGTGTGTATCTAGTGTGTGTTCGTACGTTCGTTTGTGTGTTCGTTACATGTCTGCCCAATCACTGCGCTCCATCCATTCGAATTTGAATTACTTTCGTACCGGAATGGAACACTCATTCCACTCATTCAGAAGTACATTAGGCCTGGCTCTGTGATTTATAGTGATTCCTGGGCTGCCTACAAGACTATAAGTGATTTAGGTTAGGTTAGGTTAGGATCAATGTTCCCTCTATTTTTTTTTAGTCCGTGTGCGCAAGAAATTTTCGTTGTGCATACATTTAGATTCATGGTGAAAAATTGTGCAAACTTTTCTGAGTGCTATTATCTTGAAAATTAAATATATATAAATATTAAATACTTAATAAATATTATTTCCATAAGGTCATAGCTTGATCATTACTGTACTATTAAATGGATATTAAAAAACTGTTCACAATATTATATGTTCTTAAAAAAGAAAACATTTTATCCATTCTAAAAATATGAATAAAATAAAAAATAGTAAAATAAAATTCAACAAAATAAAGAAATAAAATAAAAATAACATTAATTGAAAATGACTATTTTAGTTATCATTTCTCAAAACAATTTTTAGCATTTAGCAATTTAAAATAGACTATCAAGATTAATACATGATTTTATCCATTCACAAAATAGGAATAAAATAAAAAATAATAAAATTCAATAAAATAAAGTATAATCAAAATAACATTAAATGAAAGTGCCTTTCATTTAAATATGATTATGATTTCTCCCTACGATCTTTAGCATATGCCCATTCCAAATAAACTATGAAGATTAATACATCCGTCATCATTCAGGTAACTTTTAATTCGCATGAGCATGTCCAAATGATTTTCTTTCAAGCGGTTTCTTAATTTGTTCTTTATAGAATTCATTAAACTGAAATTTTTTAAATTACTTCATTTACTGTCGTGACTCATGATACGCTTGAGCCTGTGCGCATTTTATTTTGCTGCGTGCGCGGGTTTCACAACGCGTGTGCGCGCGCACACCTTAGAGGGAACATTGGTTAGGATAGGTTAGGTTAGGTCAATTTTGAAGGTGAAATTTGTTTTTCCTATGGTTTTTGATGTGTTTTAAACGAATCTGACCTTCAAAACCGTCGGAAATGACTCGTTTTCGATTGCCGGCTGGGGGGAGGGGGTTATCTCAAAAACGAGTCATTTCGACGGTTTTGAAGGTCAGATTCGTTCAAAACACATCAAAAACCATAGGAAAAACATAAATTTCACCTCGAAAGGGAGACGGGTGTCATACTGTACATTTACCCTTTTTTTGTCATAACCTCGATATATTTATCTCTGGTATAATTTAGAATGGTTATGAAATAAGGGTTAAAAAGTCTTTCAATGTTAAGAAAAAGAGTTGTTGTATTACAAAGAGATAGAAAAGAATTTAGCTTTAAATCACATATAAATATTAAAATAATTAAATAATAAAGAATTATTTCAAAGTGACTTCAAAGCCGTGAATATTTACATCTAGTCCAGAAGTATGAAAGAATCATCCAGACTTTTAAGGTTTATGCGTTTTAAGGTAAATACCAAAAACAACGCAAAAGAGTATACAAACTCGATCCTTAAATCTTAACGTCTGATGGCCGTGTAGGTACTAACATAGCTGGCTCGCAAAATTCTTATCTCAGTGACTGCGGTTCGAACTCCACTGAGGTAAGGTCAGATTATTTGTAATATACTTAGTGTTAGAAATGAAGTTACTGTTAGTATGTTGTTCTCGATTAACACATAAAAATAAACTTGTATGGAATAACACTATGTAAATTAAGACGAATTGAATTGATAAACTCTAAGAAACTTCTCGAGGAGTTCGTCATACAATCCTTTTGAAAGCTTTTTCGGGCAAAAATAGGATAGAAATATTTTTTTCAAAGCATTAAAGAAGTTTATGAAAGTCTTCAGAGCTTTCAAAGAGGCATTATGGTAAGGCTTGTGCACGATCTACAGAGTTATTTATTTAAAAAAATTTTGAAAGCCATTTTGTGTACACTTGAGAAGGGGAGAGAAGGGATATTTTTTTTTTAACTGAACTAAAGAATTATTTTTCAAGCTTTTCTTTTATGCCTTTAAAGGTTGTTCATGTTTCCCAAATGTACATATAAAAATAACAACCCTCTAAACTTTATTTCGCAATTCTTTAAACGCATTCAAGGGAGCTACGACGCGACGTGGCCACCTCGCAACGCTGTTTCTCATTAGATTAGCGAAAGTTAAGCGACGTTAGATGTGTTCAGTAGATGAATAGGTTACCGTTCTCCACGTTCAAATAATGTACTGGATCCGACGTAAAGCTGTAGTTCCTTTCCGTCACATGACCTCCGCCGTTACGATGGAGGTTAAGCAACTCAAAATATTATTATTATTATTATTATTATTATCATCAATATTATCATCATTATTATTAACGCGTTCAAGGCTAACTTTTTTCTCCTGCAATTTATTTCTGAACGGTTTAAGTGACTTAACCTGTTTTATAATATAATTGACCTACGTATGACTGAATGTAAATGAAAAACTTACAATCCCTAACTTAATTTATGAAACAGGAAATACTTCTTACGAAGAAATCTTTAAAAATATGGAAAAAAGGCTTCTATTACGAAATCTAACAGTATATAGTTAGACATTACTAATGTTAACCCTTTCTGTCCCAGCGATTCCATATGGCATCATCAACAAAAGTAGGCGTAATTTCCTCAGATTAGCTTCAATGATGCCTTATGGCATTTGAATGTAACAATTAACTGTATAGCAACATCTGGCAGTTTTTTGGACATTGGCCTGAGCATTTAGAACCCAAAAAGAGATGCAGAAACTGTATGAAGGGTTACTTTCGTCTAAAATGCAGAAAGTGTGATGTACCATTATGTTTAACAAAGGACAAAAACTGTTTTAATGCATTCCATTCAAAGCAGTATGGGATCTTTTCGGTTTTAGGTCCGGCATTGGATTTTTTCATATTTTTGGTATGACGTACATTTTTACTGATTCCATTTCCGCAATCCGTTCTTCGAGAAATAAACACGAAAAAGTGATGCGCAAGTTTATTACGTTTACAGGTTTCCAGAAACAGAATGGAACACAAACCAAAGTTTGTACTTGTCAAACTGCGCAATATCGTTCAGCATTTGGCGCACTAGATCTTTGCCTGCGTGTCGGCGACGCCAGAGAAACTCGCAGAGATACGAGTCGATCATGGAACGGTGCTTACCACACAGGCGCTTGTTACCGCGTTTGAGTCGGTTCCACGTCGACTTTATCCGTTGCGTGTGTGCTCCAGTTGAAGGGTCCACGAAGTTTTCGCTCTGGTTCACTGTTTTGTGACTGAAGCTGTACCCTTCGAGCTGTTCGATGCGTTCATGCGCAGGGTAGGTTAGGTAAGTTTGGGTAGGTTAGGTTAGGTTAGGTTAGGTTAAGTATAGGTAGATATTTGAATACAAGTTTGGGCCATAACGTTTTTCGTGTTATTTCTCCAAGAAACGGATTGCAGAAATAGAATCAGCGTAAAATCTACGTCTATACCAAAAAATATGGAAAAAAAACCAATGCCGGACCTAAAACCGAAAAGACCCGCAGTATGGTCTACCGTTGTGTTTAGCAAAGGAGAAAAATTGCTTTTATTTGTTTCATTCAAAGTGCCAAAGTTATGTTAATTTCCCTTATTACTTGATATTGCCAAATGGAAACATATAATTTCAAGTGTAATTAATTAAATAAATTTTTAAGCAAAGTTTCGTTTATGTTTCCATACCGATTTTTAACATATTTAAATGTTAACAGATTTTTCTTTAGCTCAAAACAATAATTTGGGACAAAATGGGTTAAATCAAGGGAACTCTGAATATGTTTACACAAGTTAATTTAAGTTCAGATTTATAAGCAACGAAACTTCAGTATGTATTTATCATTTTCGACATAATCTATTCGACTGCATCAAACTATTTTATATATAAAACTGACAATACTTTGTAATACTAGATAACTTTATATATAAAACTGACAACACTTTGTAATACTAGATAACTAATTATAACGTAAGCCGTAATGAACATGCTTCAAATTAATTTCTAAAGAACAGTTTTTCTGCCAACCTTTCCTTGTAAACTAAACATTTAATTAATATTCAGAAGTACTCTTGATATATTCTTTTAACCCTTTAACGACGGCATTTTTTGTAGGGTCAAGTTATGAATACGTGTACTCGAAACGTTACCAATTTGTACCAGTCGTCCATAAATGGTTAAGCGCCATCATCATTTTGTCGTACGCCAGACACTTCACACTTTTATGATTAGAAATGAGGAGTAACACTAAAGTAACAATGCTATTTTTACAGTTAATCGCGAAGCATGAGCATCAAAACGTTTTTACAGTTATTTTATTTTAATTAGAATCTCAGCTGTATAATATACATATTATGTACGCGTTATGCGAGTTATTGAACTCGATATTGGTTTTATTTATGTGGGAGAACCGATATTCTTTATTGTTTAAAACGTTACGCCCAAGTTACGAAATTAAGAGTTATAAATGTCAAAGAAGAAGTTTCTCTCTGCAGGAAGCAGGGACCAAGGGCGAACGCTTGCAGAAACGCCTCCATGCACCTACACACACAGAGGAAGAAGAGAGCCAAAATCAAGGTCCAAGGTTTTCGAGATGCCTGGATACTCTGCGTCTGAAAGATTGGAGGTCATAGACAGGAGGAAAGATGGATTGAGAAAGATTGTTCCAGAGCTGACCGGTTGAGTAGATGAAAGCTTGAAAATACGGATTAACCTTTGCGTTAGAGAGTTGGACAGGAAAAGAATGAGAATGTGTCGAAAGTCCGGTACTGCGTGTTCTCCTTAAAGAACACGGATCAAAATAACGGAAAAAAAGTTCTCCTATTTTTTGTTTTATTAATTGCTCTAACTTTGGCTTTGAATCTTTGGAAGATTTTATAGATTCCTTTTTACGGACTAATTTGAAGTTTGTTTTTGAATTATAAAGACTTTTGCTGAAGATTTAAACATTTATTTGGATTTACGTTTAATTTATTGAAATAACCTTTTGCGATGTTAACTTTTATGGAGTCAAAATATGTTTGGTTGTTCAATGAATCCTTCTTAAAATTATTGACGTAAAGTAGAGGCTGGGGGTTACGTCTTGGCCACATCGCAACACCGCTCCCGTTAGATTAGCGAAGTTCAACGATGTTGGGTGTGTTTTGTAGCTGAATGAGTGTCCACCCTCGCTTTCAGATGATGTAACGACCTTTGGATGGTTCTAATCCCGCGTAATATTGAAAGGTCCCCTCCATCACGTGACCTTGCCATTAAGAAAGAAGTGTGATAAACATGGCCGAATGCTATCAGAGGGATGGAGTCTAAAAGAAGTAAAGAGAAAAAGTCAGATGTTAGAAAATAATAAAGTTAAATTTTTCAAAGTATTGCAAGGAATTATGATTTAACATCGAGAGATTGGCTCATTTAATAGGTCGAACTAAAGACGAGGGTGTAAACGAATTTCGAGAAAGTACCCGACCCAAGACTTCCTTTCGATGAGCAAAAACATATTTACAATCTGACAATCTTCGTCGCCAAAAAAAAAAAATATATATATATATATATATATGTTAAACACAGACCGTGCATGGAACAAGGAACTCTTCTGGGAAAACTAAATCCACTATAGTCCGAATAAGTAATGGTAAATGACAAATACCATAGTTTTCTTTTCATGATGCTAGCCCGACGTGGGCAACGGGTCTCTCGCAAAGAGATCCCATAAATATAGCTTCCCTCACCAGCTATCTGCAAAGCAGACAGGATCCAGCTTTGGGACATGGACCTAGGGTTTAAAGCAAGCCTAGTCCCTACATTCAGAACCTCTATATAGTAAAAGACTCGTTGCATTCACGTCGGATTGAATAAACAAAGAAAAAGGGGTAACTATTGTATTTTAGCCAAAAAAAAAAAAAACTTAAACCTCAACTGGGACATTGAGCGTCCACTTTTCAAGGCACGTAACACGTCCGTTTAATATACACAAACTCAGAATGGTCCCCTGAGAAATTTATATGTGTTTAACATATAAATTTCTCAGGGGACCATTCTGAGTTTGTGTATATATATATATATAATATTATATATATAGGGTGGGTACAAAAAAATGAACCCTTAGAGGTAAACTGTCATATTAAAAAAGTAAGGGAACTAGAGCTTCCAAATTTCATAGATGCTTACCTTAGCATGTTGTTCGTCTTAATTGAGAAGTTGCTCGATGTGTCCCCCTCCTGCTAACGCAGACCTCCAAACGTGGACGCTACTGATCATACACCGCTTTACATATCGTTGAGACACCTTCTCCAGCCGAGCAGAATTCTTTCGTAATTCATCTATGTCTCTTATATTGGTACCAGGGATGTAAACTTGATTTAAGGGCTTCCCAAACACCATAATCTAGTGGTGAAAGATCGGGGCTACTAGCCGGCCACATATTGGGTTCGATAGAATACGGTGTTTCGTTCTCAAGGAATGTGACAGTTTGGCGTGCTTTGTGAACAGGGGCTCCATCTTGTTGGAAAGTATATCTTTCACCACTAATTCGTCGAATATCAGTTAGATAGAGTGGTAAAACATTTGAACAGTAATAGTCCGCGTTCATTTTTGCCTTTCTTTCGATAAATGCAATCCTGCTTTCTACGAGAGAATTTCGAGGTTTCTTTAACTAAGTTTTTTGAAGGTAGATCTCGTTTTTATGGACGTTCCCATACAAGCGATCATTCTGATGGTTTATTGGGGGCCGTAGATAAAAAAATTTCTTATCAGAAAACCATATTCGTCTCACAGATTGTTGGTCGAATCTACGTAGCAGGCTCCTAGAGCAAGCAAGACGTTTGTTCTTGTTTGCATCAGTTAGGACCTGACATGAGACACGTTTGTAGGCACGTAGATGCAGGTCCTTTTTGGCGATGTTTCTAACACTCTCGATTTATTCCGGTCCTTTTTGCGATTTCTCTTGGAGAAAGGCGACTCCAGGCTGATTCTCCTGACTTAAAATTAAATCTTGAACCAAGCTTATATTTTCTTCCGTTCTGGCACTACGTGGTCTCCCACATCCTTTTCGTCTGTCAATCTCACCAGTTTCATCAATCATGCGAATTAATCTTTTTAGACCTGACAAGGTCCAATGTTTATCTGGGAACTCTCGTACAAGACGTTTTGCACCCCATCCCTTTGTAATTCTTAAATTTTTTACAAGAAACTTAGCCTCTAGGTTATCTAACTTATCCTCTACTCTACTTACAGAGTAGGACAGTTAATTTTAAACATTACATTTCAATACATAAACTTGGGAAAAGATTTTCAATGTAACAGGTTGTTACGGATTGAAGGCAATTGTAGGAAGGCATTTTAATGACGTTGATGGCCTAAGAAAAATTCAAGTTTTATGAACATTAGCTATCAGGACCTAGACCGCAAAATCTGAAAAAACCTAAAGCAAATACTGACTAGATACATCAAATGCAAATGACAACACGTGTTTTGAGTTAACCAATCATCATTAAAGATTTGTGCAATGATGCATTTTCAAGACACCAAAAATAATACAAAATGCCAGGGAGTCACTTTTTTGTACCCACCCTGTGTGTATATATATATATATATATATATTATTATATATATATATATATAACTTTTAATGGAGAAGTCCTTTGCGCAAGATAAAGGGACACTGAGATCACACACACACACACACACACGACTTTTAAAAACTAAAATATATCATGTATTGAGAAAGGCCAATTTATGGCATTAAACTAACCATAATAGTAAAGTATTTCGAACAATAAAAAAGAAAAAGGAACCTCTCTCTCTCTCTCTCTCTCTCTCTCTCTCTCTCTCTCTCAACATAGCAGTGAGAGAGAGAGAGAGAGAGAGAAAGAATTCGTTGTACAGAACCATCGATATGAAGGAATATTTAACGTTAAAAGGCTTTTATTTCGCCTCGAGCAAATGTTGGTCATAATTTATGACTTTGTTTTCTCTGTAGACCACAAAAATCTGAAACGTTTTTTAAGGAAAATAAAACTCATAAAAAATTCTGATATTCAATCTATAAATGATTTTTTTCCTCCTTTAAAGGAAGAGTGAAGAAGACGCTTAATAATAATAATAATGCGCATGGGTGGTTGGTGTAGTAGTTAGCGTTGTTGACTACGAATCTATCGGCCCCGGGATCGAGACCCGGTGATGGCAGGAGGCGCGTAGCAAAACCCAGCTGTTCATCCTTCCACACAATAAAGAAATTGATTGGTAGATAAATGGGTACCCTGAGTAGTCTAGTGGTTAAGACGCTGGGCTGGTGGTGCGGCGTGGTTCGGATTCCACGTTAAACTGTAGGTCTAAGGTGGAGTGACAAGCTTGACCGTCGTCCGAATGAACAATTCGGGGGGGGGGGGGAAGCTAAACCAAGGTTATAATCAACCAAGGCTAATAATAATAATAATTTAAGTTCTTTATTTATTTAATACACACACACACACACACACACACACACACAGAGTTTATTACAACAGATATACTGTGCACAGCTGTAGTAAGAGTAGACGCTTTACAGGCTCAAAATCTACTATTTATGTATGATTATGAAATGTTTATATAAAGCCGTAAAGTCAACTTACAGAGTAGGACATGTTAATTTTAAACATTACATTTCAATACATAAACTTCATTTTCATTTTCAATGTAACAGGTTGTTACGCATTCGGGCAATTGATGTCTTTTGTATGGCTTGAATTTGAAAGTTGATTATTTCTTCATATTTGATCATAGCAATTATGATGAACCTTTACGTTTATGCAAACCATATTGACAATACGATAATACTGAAAGAAGAAGACAAATATAGGAATTAATTCGTATATTCATACGTACGATACGATGCGATACACACGATATAAAGGACGTACGATAATAGTAACGTTTGAGGTCGTTCAACTTTCTTTGTAATGAATGCAAAAAACTTCACTTTTTTACGTGAAGGTCAAAATATGAGAATAAAAACCCACTCTAATAGACAGAGTTTATTTCCACGACAGTTTCGACGCCCACTGGCATCCTCCTCGGGTGGATACAGAAACACAAATGAAACAAAACAAGAGGGAAAAACAGTTCAGGGATCGACCGTTAAGAAATTCGCACCTAGGTTGGATTCCATTCTCTCGAGACAGGAGGGGCATTTTCATTAAGTACATTCGCACAAATTTTAAAACTATCTTCCTGTTCTAAACATACAGATTCTATTATTTTTACATAATTATTACATTTATAATTAAATTTATTACATTTAATATTGCATAATTATTAATTACAGAAATTATAAATTTATTATTACATTGGTTATTACATTGTTGTTTATTATACAGAAATTTTAAACCGAAAAACGAATGAAAAAAGGCGATTAGGAAATAATCCAGAGACCATTGAGAAATTCGCACCTAGGTTAGATATCGTTCTCCCGAAACCAGAAGGGCATTTTATTACAGGGTCAGCTTATAACTACATTTCCACAAATTAAAAATATCTTCTTGTTCTATACATACAGATCCTAATGTTTTGACATAATTACTGCATATATTTATTTCCACATTAATTACTTCCATTATTACATTTACTAAAAGCGAGTAAGGAAACATTCCAATCCAGAGACATTTAAGAAATTCACACTTAGGTTCGAACACGTTCCCACGACTCCGTAAGGGATTTATTGACCAAGAATCTCATTAAAGGGTCTAACTTATAAGTACCTTCGCACAAATTAAAATTATCTACTTTTTCTATACACACAGATTCTATTATTTTTCTTTTGACATAATTATTACATTTATAAAGTACCTTACTTGATTCCCAATCTATAGCATGATTATTTTGGCTAGCGTGATAAAAAAAAAAAAAAAAATGGCATTATTAGTATTACAACTTCTGAAGGCATATTTGTGTTCTTTGATACGGGTTTCAATATTTCTTCCAGTTTCTCCCACGTATACTAAATCACAACTTTTACAGGGAATGCTGTAGACACAGGCTTGTTCCTCTTTTGCAACGTTATTCCTAACCAATTTACTTTCACGGTAGACGAATATTTGAACGCCAAAGCAAACTTAAATTCTTTCGTCAACGGTTTTACTCTTTCTAAGCCGGCAATGTAAGGCAAACTCACATATTGTTTTTGGTTAACTGAAGGTTCCCGAGGGGCATAAAAAGATTTTCTGGCTTTAAAATACGCCTTTCTGATAAACCACTCAGGATATTTTAAATCCTTAAAAATGTTCCAAATCTTTGAATTTTCCGGATCCAGCAAATGTGGGCTACAAATCCTGAGTGCTCTTAGAAACATGGAAGAAATAATTGAGCTTTTAACCCCTTCATCATGATATGAAAAATAATGAATGTACGAATTACAATGAGTAGGTTTTCTATAGATTATAAACAAAAAATGGAAGCGTTACTTAGTGATGAATTCACCTACACCAAAGTGAGATCGTCCCCCCTAAAGCGTCTTTCTGCCGAATTCAACAAAACCATCAGGAACTTATTAAAAGATGTCCCGGCGATTGATCCTAAAAGATTTCTACAGATTAACCCCAAACTCCCCACATTTACGGCCTACCCAAAACCCATAAGATTAATATACCACTCCGTCCCATTATTTCACACAGGGGTTCCTTTAGTTACAGGTTATCTAAATTTCTTGCAGATAAATTATCCCCATTAGTTGGTAAATTTTCAGGCTCGCACATCACTAATTCCTGTGACTTTATTAACAAAGTTATGTCCTTAGATTTAAAACGGGGAAGAATGATAAGTTTTGATGTTGAGTCCTTGTTTACGAAAGTTCCCATTGATGATGTACTTAGTTTTTTAGATAGAAAATTGCCAACATGTAACGTAGAACTAGGCATGCCCACATCTGTATTTTTAGAACTGATAAAACTCTGTGTCACCAATAATGCCTTCTCCTTCGGTGAAGAATTTTATTTGCAACGTTTTGGTATGGGAATGGGGTCCCTTTATCCCCAATACTGAGTACATTATATATGGAGTATTATGAGTCGGAATTGTTGCAAACAATATGTCCCAGGAATCTAATTTGGTTTCGTTATGTAGATGATATTTTCTCATTTTGGCCTGACCACTGGAACAACTTTGACACTTTCTTCAGTCATTAAATAATCTTGTTCCCTCTATTAAATTTAAATATGAATGGGAGAACGACAAACAATTACCTTTTCTAGATGTTTTGGTCATTAACGAAAGCGGAAAGCCCAATTTCACGGTCTATAGAAAACCTACTCATTGTAATTCGTACATTCATTATTTTTCATATCATGATGAAGGGGTTAAAAGCTCAATTATTTCTTCCATGTTTCTAAGAGCACTCAGGATTTGTAGCCCACATTTGCTGGATCCGGAAAATTCAAAGATTTGGAACATTTTTAAGGATTTAAAATATCCTGAGTGGTTTATCAGAAAGGCGTATTTTAAAGCCAGAAAATCTTTTTATGCCCCTCGGGAACCTTCAGTTAACCAAAAACAATATGTGAGTTTGCCTTACATTGCCGGCTTAGAAAGAGTAAAACCGTTGACGAAAGAATTTAAGTTTGCTTTGGCGTTCAAATATTCGTCTACCGTGAAAAGTAAATTGGTTAGGAATAACGTTGCAAAAGAGGAACAAGCCTGTGTCTACAGCATTCCCTGTAAAAGTTGTGATTTAGTATACGTGGGAGAAACTGGAAGAAATATTGAAACCCGTATCAAAGAACACAAATATGCCTTCAGAAGTTGTAATACTAATAATGCCATTTTTTATCACGCTAGCCAAAATAATCATGCTATAGATTGGGAATCAAGTAAGGTACTTTATAAATGTAATAATTATGTCAAAAGAAAAATAATAGAATCTGTGTGTATAGAAAAAGTAGATAATTTTAATTTGTGCGAAGGTACTTATAAGTTAGACCCTTTAATGAGATTCTTGGTCAATAAATCCCTTACGGAGTCGTGGGAACGTGTTCGAACCTAAGTGTGAATTTCTTAAATGTCTCTGGATTGGAATGTTTCCTTACTCGCTTTTAGTAAATGTAATAATGGAAGTAATTAATGTGGAAATAAATATATGCAGTAATTATGTCAAAACATTAGGATCTGTATGTATAGAACAAGAAGATATTTTTAATTTGTGGAAATGTAGTTATAAGCTGACCCTGTAATAAAATGCCCTTCTGGTTTCGGGAGAACGATATCTAACCTAGGTGCGAATTTCTCAATGGTCTCTGGATTTCCTAATCGCCTTTTTTCATTCGTTTTTCGGTTTAAAATTTCTGTATAATAAACAACAATGTAATAACCAATGTAATAATAAATTTATAATTTCTGTAATTAATAATTATGCAATATTAAATGTAATAAATTTAATTATAAATGTAATAATTATGTAAAAATAATAGAATCTGTATGTTTAGAACAGGAAGATAGTTTTAAAATTTGTGCGAATGTACTTAATGAAAATGCCCCTCCTGTCTCGAGAGAATGGAATCCAACCTAGGTGCGAATTTCTTAACGGTCGATCCCTGAACTGTTTTTCCCTCTTGTTTTGTTTCATTTGTGTTTCTGTATCCACCCGAGGAGGATGCCAGTGGGCGTCGAAACTGTCGTGGAAATAAACTCTGTCTATTAGAGTGGGTTTTTATTCTCATATTTCTTTGTAATGCTTGGTAAAAGTGATGTGTCAGAAGGGACCTATAGACAAAAACGTACATGTACAATTTGTATGTGCAATTGTCATTCTAAAAAAATAACACTAAAAAGAAGAAATAATAAATGTGATAATATTAAAGGGGTTAAAAAGATATTAATAATGATAATAAATAATAATAATTACCATCATCATCATTATCATTATTTCCTTGTTGAACATTTGTAAAAGGAGCGTGATTAATTATATATATATATATATATCTATATATATATATATATCTATATATATATATATATATATATATATATATATTAGTGTGTAAAACTAAAGCACGTTCAATAACTAAGAAATTTATTAGACGTTCATCGTCTTGTAAAAGTTGAACGAGTATTGATTGATTTTTTAATTCAGTCGATAGATTATATTCCATAATTCTACCACCAAATAAGTCAAAGAATTTTTCCAACATTGATGAGTATAATTCGCTTTCCAAAAATGTTCACGTACCACTTATCTCGTTCGATGTTCGTGACGCCTTTGATTTTCCATAACATTTTCAATTATTAATATCGGGGGGCATTTTTTTCCTTTTTTTTTTTTGTAACTCTTAACATTAAGGAACACATCTGTACTTCAGATATGTCCTTGAATCTTAATATACGCAATTGCTTGAAGATTTTTGAAGTATGACCATAATAATCACTATTGTTTGTTTTTCTTACAATTCTCTTTTGGTTTAAATTAAAGGGTTAATGATATAGTCACACGCGCTTCTATATTATGCAGTTATACGTGAGGTGTGGATAAACTTTAAAAAAATATAGTATTTTAAGCGTATTCGTGGGTAGAAAAGGTAATTTCGTTAGAATAAACGAGAATTTGGAGAGTTTATGATCTATATTTTTAATATGTTGCAGAAAAGATAATTTGTCATCAAGAAGTACTCCGAATATTTTTCTGTCAATGCCAATCAGTGCCAGTCAATGCTAGTCAGTAATAATCTTGAAATCTGGTATTAACTTCTTTTCGGTGATTAACAAAAATATTTTGATCAATGAAAGAAAGCCACCCCCAATCTTCTTTAGTTAGCCTTATAAGCTAACGAAAATATAACGACCTGACCTAACCAATCGTCAAAGGCGTACAGTTGACCTAACGATTGGTTAGGTTAGGTCGGTATATTTTCGTTAGTTAGCCTTATAAAGCTAACTAAAGAAGGCTGGGGGTGGCTTTCTTTCATTGATCCAAATTTTTGTCAGTGCCAGTCAGTGCCAGTCGATGCTAGTCAGTAATAATATTGAAATCTGATATTAATTTCTTCTCGGGGATTAACAAAAATTTTTATTTTATTTATTTTTTTAAAGGACAATTTTTATTAGCTCTCAGCCAGTCACAGACAAACCACGTCTCTATTTACTACTTCCTTAAGGGGTGCAAGCTCGCTATTTGAGTACAGTATATCAGGAATGTATTATCCGCATATTGAAAGCCTTTCCCAATATGAAAGTAATGAAAGTCACTTATAGATAAAAAATAGTGTGGGTCCCAGAATACTTCCTTGTACAACTCCATGGCTATTATTATTATTATTATTATTATTATTATTATTATTAGTATTAGTAGTAGTAGTAGAGCAAAAAAATCTTATTCAAATAATATATATATATATATATATATATATATATATATATATATTATATATATATATATATATATATATATATATATAGACTATATATACAATAAATAAGCTTAGGTACAAAAGAGAAGTCAAGTGTGTAATATCAACTTATGCTCGTGTTAAAATTTACTGCAAACGAGTTTTAAAAATCAGATTTATTCCCTCTTCATTTCTCTCACTTGTGGTTCCCTCCGCAACAGTTTTTTATTCCCACTTTTCACCTCTCTTATCCCGACTTAAAAAAAAAAACAAAAAAAACTTAATTTAGGATCCAATTTCTCACATTTTTATATATTTTGTGAACTTATTTTAAAAGAAAGATTTGTTGCTGCAATTTGCATTAAATAAACAAAATATATGAATATAATTACATATTTTAGGAATATATTAATTTCGATGCCCGGAAGGGATCCTCGTCATGAGGATAAAAAAGTAAGGAAAAAATATCGAGGTTAAAAATCGGACTGATCTTAAAAATACTGAAAAACAAAACCACACTATGAAAACTCGAAATTTTGGTATAGCGCGGTGTTCATTTTGTTGTTGTTGTTAATATCACCTCGATCTTTACTTTATTCATTATTTTGAGGAGAATTCGTTCTTCCTTTGTTTCACTTCGACTGCGGTAATTGCAATTAAAAATACGACTTCGTTTATTTATGTATCCATTTGTTTGTGTATTTCTGTATTTACTGCTTTGTTTATTTGTTTGTTTATTTTTTTAATTTGTTTGTTTGTTTGTCTATTCACTTTTCTATTATTATTTGTTTGTTTGTTTATTTGTTTTTCTATTCACTTCTTTATTATTATTTGTTTGTTTGTTTATTTGTTTGTCTATTCACTTCTTTATTATTATTTGTTTGTTTGTTTATTTGTCTATTCACTTCTTTATTATTATTTGTTTGTTTGTTTATTTGTTTGTATATCCACTTTATTATTATTTGTTTTTCTTCATTGTTTGCTTGTTTATATATTTGTTTGTTAATTTGTTAGTTGGTTGGATTACTTCATTATTTGTTTACTAGTTTGTTTCTCCGTTTATCTTATTTGTTTATTATATTTTTCATTTTTTGTTTATTTTATTTGTTTATTTGTTTATCTGTTTGTATTTGTCTTGTTTTACTTGAGTAATAATAAAAATGAAAATGAATCAGATTGAAAACTTCGCTCATTTTAGATCAACGTTTTAATAATAATTATAGCTGGAAATATCCAAAGAAATGATCTCGTATAAATCAAATGTTCGATTGACATTTCACACGAAATAAAATTAAAAGTACACTATTTAATTCGTACTCTAGACCTCACTTCACTTTGTAAGTACTTTGACATGTAAAAAAGCAATCAACTCCCCCGCCCCCCCCCGACACACACTTACTAAAAATTTGATTCGGATTACCCTGCTATTTAAGCGTGTATAAACAAACATTGAACGTTGGACAGACAGACAAACACTATATATATATATATATATATATATATATATATATATATATATATATATATATCTGCTTTGCAGATAGCTGGTGAGGGAAGCTATATTTTTGGGGCCTCTTTGCGAGTGACCCGTTGCCCACGGCGCACAGTGCCACAAATGGGTTAAAAAACGGCCAAAATTATTTTTTTCAATTGTACTTAGTTTTATGTAGTTGAAATGTTAAATTATGATTTATTTTAATAAAAAATTATGTTTAGTACATTTTGTATATATGTAATGGTGACATATTGAGTGATTTTTCTATAAATAATAATAATATTCCAAATCAATAGGTTATGACCTACTGTAGTTTCTTAAGTTTCTCAAATTAATAAAAATATACTAAACAGATAATTGTTAATTAGGCCTATGTTTTGCAGATTTTGTCAAATGACATACTAAAATAAGTATGGTTTCATTTTAATCACTATACAGTATACACATCTATTGTTTAAAACATTATTTGATAACCTGCCACTATATCAGAAGAGGTAAATAAAAAACATCGTAATACCTCTTAAAGTTTATGAAATTAATTCCCCCAAAATAAGTGTGACAACTGATATGAAAAAAAGTGTAAATAGTGTAAACAAAATTACAAAAACTTCATATTTAGAACATATCACGCATCACTCTTCTTACAGACTTAGTTAGTTAATACATGAAAAACATGTTCTAACACGCAAAGTCGCAAATAGTCGCGAAAAAGTTTTGTTTCTTTGATTTACTTAAAGGTTGCATTAATGTTTAACACAAAAATTACATTCCCCAAAATCCCCCATTTTTTGTTTTGCTAATTTTACACATTTTCTAGATTGGCAATATCATAGATTACAGATTAAATTGTTTAGTTTTTTTAATTAATGCTATCTTTTTAGTTTTCAATAAAAAAATATGCATGAAAATGTTCTAAACTGTTTATTCTTTCAATAGAACTAAGCAGAACATGAAACTACAGACAATTTTTGTGATATAGTAACTTCAAGTAAATTGTTAGAACAAACATATTTTGTCCCCTCCAAGATATTTTAAGACAATGTATATTATTTCGTAGATTTTTCTTGCCTTAATGTAAGAGAATAAAATTTCAAATACTTAAATCAGTAAGTAGAAGTGTTTTATTTTGACGTGGAAATGGTTTTAATAGAATTTACTTCAATTTGTTATTTTTGGTTTTTGACCGTTTTTTAACCCATTTGTGGCACTGTGCGGCGTCGGGCTAACATCATGAAAAAGAAAAAAACTATAATGTTTGTCATTTACCATTATTTACTCGGATTACAGTGGATTTAATTTTACCAGAAGAGTTCCTTGTTCCATGCACGGTCTGTGTGTATCATATATATAATATATATATATATGCAAAATTACCCCCACGAGGATTCGAACCTCTTGAGTAGAAGGTGAGGGCGTTAGGTAGCCACAACGCTACGAGGGAAAAAACGTTAGTATAATCTGTCAATATTTAAAGAGCCTGCTGGTCATTAGCTCGAGTGCCTCTGGGCACGAAAACATTCTGCATTTCCTTGGTTTTTTTAAATATATGTCATGTGTATTTATATATATTATATATATATATATATATATATATATATATATCAGTGGCGGCTTTACAGGGGAGGCATGGGAGGCTGTGCCTCCTCGGTTTCAACAGGCTATAAATATTTTTTTCCTAAATTGCAAAATTTAAAAATTTTAATATAATTTAAGTTAAAAATTCTAATTAACAATGGAATCACCGTCCCCCTTCGAATATAGTTGTTAAAAGTTTCATTTTCAATAGAATCACCCTCCCCCCTTGAATATAACTGTAACCTTTAGCTATAATGGTCAAATTCAGCACGAGAAATCGAAAGGAAGAAGTATTCAGGAAAGCCTCCCTTCAGCTTCTTGGTTGTCATGGCAACGTACTGATGCCACGCTTATATTCTGCCCTGTCAAAAGGCATGAATTCGTGAAATGGAGGCCCAAAATCACAAATCCTCCGCGAGCTTTATCATGGCCAGCCAGTGGGCGGAGTTAAATGGCTGTTGCCTAGCAACCAGATCTTCGGAGTCAAAATTATTGCTAAATATCACGTGAAATTGAATTTTTATTTAGTCATTAACTTATTATATCATATTTTGTTTACATGAACCTGTTAGTTGTCATTCAACTCTTTATAAGTGAATTTAGTGTTATTTATATGTGATTTAGTGTACCCAACGTAGTTATGTCAGTGTTAACTTGTTATTTGTATTTTTAAAGGCTACGTTATGGTATTTTTATGTTATTTGTAAGTTTTTGAAGGCAATATATCAGAGTTTATATTCTTTGTGTGAACTTAACCCTTCAAAATGGAAAAAGTTACTGACATAATCGTTTCACTATTGGACATTTCTTTTGTTAGAAGAAGCGAAGAAAATAAAAGATACATTTTAAATAAAGGTAGATCAACCCCAAACATATCTTGTGTTCAAATAAATAAGAGCAAAAACAGAAGTTTTAAATCTAATTGGTATGACAGATATAAGTGGCTGTGAGGAAGTTTGCAAAAAAACGGTTTGTTTTGCTGGTCTTGTCTTTTAGTTGTGTTAAAGAAAATGTATGGAGTGACGAAGGGTTTCGTGATTGGAAGAACTTGGCAAGGAGCTTGGGGAGACATTCCACTTCGAAAGAGCACATTCAAAATGATATTTGTGTTAAACAGTTATCTAAACAGGCGTTCAGTATTTTTGAACAGCTAAATGAACACACGAAGAGATCGAAAAATGAGTACAATGCAAAAGTAGAAAAGAACAGAGAAGTCTTCAAGCGATTGATTGATTTAACTTGTCTCCTCTGTAAACAAGAATTGCCTTTCCGTGGCATGACGAATCGAAGAGCTCTTACAATCAAGGAAATTTTAAGGAAATCTTCAATATAATGCTCAATCATAATGAAGAAGTGACATCCCATTGGTAAAAAATGGGGGCCTTTACTGGCTTGTCAAAAACAATACAAAATGACATTATTGATTGTATTGTGGGAGAACTGAAAGATGCTATACAAAATACTATAAAAAGTGCGCCATTTTTTTCAATTCAAGTAGATGAAACAACTGACAAGAATGAAAAAGCTCAATGTTCAATCATTTGCCGTTGTGTTAATAGAAATGGACATATAAAAGAACATTTTCTAGGTTTTTATGATGTTGGACAAGACAAAAGTGCAGCAGGCATTTGTCAGCAGCTTGTGGAAATGTTACAGCCATATGATTTTCAAAATAAACTTATAGCGCAGACTTTTGACGGAGCCAGTGTTATGTCATCTGAATTGAAT
Source organism: Bathynomus jamesi (assembly GCA_023014485.1). NCBI lineage: Eukaryota > Metazoa > Arthropoda > Malacostraca > Isopoda > Cirolanidae > Bathynomus > Bathynomus jamesi. The sequence goes on from JAJOZX010003332.1 coordinate 394,350, forward strand.
GGGCTTCAAGTAAAAATTCGCAGCTATGCTCCTCAAGCTCTTTTTACCCATTGTTTGGCGCATCGTTTAAATCTAGTATTGCAGCACAGCTGCCGTAACATATCAGCTGTTAATATTTTCTTTGGCACTTTACAAGGAATTCCTGCCTTCTTTCACAAATCGACAAAAAGAACAGCCGTCCTTGACCGAATCGTGGGAAAACGAATACCAACCAACAGTGAAGTAAAATGGAATTCCAATGCAAAAATTGTCACGGCAATTTCCACTGAAAGGGTTAATTTGATTGAGGTTTTTCAGGAACTCATGAATACCGATGATATTACAGGTAAAACAATACGTCAAGCAGAAGCCTACAAAAATAAGCTGCTTGAATTTAACTTTGTGTTTTATCTTCTGGTCTTCCAAGACATCTTTTTGAAAACTGAAGTGGTTTATAATATTCTCCAAAAAAAATCAATAGATATTCAAATGTGCATGGATCACATATCTATTTGCCAAACAGCCATATAAGATATGCGAAATGACGAAACATTTCAAAAGTATATTGAGAAAACACAAACAGCAACTGGACATTCTCCTTGTGCTTCGAGAAATAGACTTGAAACCAACAATTCAACATCTTGCCATTATCGAAAGAATTTTTATGAGATC